>CM055122.1:609068362-609573362 GCA_029206835.1 Rana muscosa
ACCCCTGTTCTCCCCCCCCAGTGCTCTCCACCCCTGTTCTTTCCCCCCCAGTGCTCTCCACCCCTGTTCTTTCCCCCCCCCCAGTGCTTTCCACCCCTGTTCTTCCCCCCAGTGCTCTCCACCCCTGTTCTTTCCCCCCCCAGTGCTCTCCACCCCTGTTCTTTCCCCTCCCCAGTGCTCTCCACCCCTGTTCTTTCCCCTCCCCAGTGCTCTCCACCCCTGTTCTTTCTCCCCCCAGTGCTCTCCAGCTCTCCCCATCACTCCCAGCCCCCTCCCCAGTGCTCTCCGCCCCCCACAGTGCTCTCCAGACCCCCGTGCTCCCCAACCCTGTTCTTTCTGCCCCCCAGTGCTCTCAAGCTCCACCCATCGCTCTCCAGCCCCCCCGTGCTCTCCACCCCTGTTCTTTTTGGCTCCCCCTCCATTGCTCTCAAGCTCCCCCCCAGCACTCTCCGCTCCCCACCCCTGTACTACTCTCCACTCCCCCCTGCATTTTGCCCCACCCATGTGCTCTCCAACCCCGCCAGTGCTCTCCGCCCACCATAGTGCTCTCCAGCCCCCCGTGCTTTCCACCCCTGTTTTTTCTGGCCTCCACTGGTGCTCTCAAGCTCCCCCCAGTGCTCTCCACTCCCCCCCAGTGCTTTCCCCTCCCCCCTGCTCTTTGTACCCCCCAGTGCTCTCCAGCGCCCATGCTCTCCACCCCTGTTCTTTATGCCCCCCCCAGTGCTCTCCAGATCCCCCCAGTGATCTTTACCCCCCACTCTCTTAGCCCCTTCAGTGCTCTCCAGCCCCCCCTCTCAGCCTCCCATGCTCTCCACCCTTGTTCTTTTTGGCTCCCCCCAGTGCTCTCAAGCCCCCCCAGCGCTCTCCGCTCCCCACCCCTGTGATCTCCACTCCCCCTGCTCTTTGCCCCCACCCATGTGCTCTCCAACCCCGCCAGTGCTCTCCGCTCCCCCTTCTCTCCAGCTCCCACCCAGTGCTCTCACTTCCCAAGGACCAGAGGACAGGCTGTCTGGGGGCAGAAAATGAGGACGGCTGAAGGTGCAGGTGGCCAGGGACCACTCCATCTCACAGCAAACAGATCCTCTGAAGGAGCACTGTCCCCATCCAAAACTAGAACAGACCCTGCCTGCTGATGGCGATCATGGATATCCTGCTGGCATAGAAGGTACCGTACTGAGCATCAACAACACACCTTCCCACAGACAGGGACTGCAGACTGGGACATGGGGCATAGGAGAGACTGCAATGATGGGCACAGTGAGGCTGAATTTGTGGGTACAGTGAGACTGCATTCATGGGCACAGTAAAGCTGCATTTGATGGGCACAGTGATGCTGCATTGATGGGCACAGTGAGGCTGCATTCATGGACACAGTAAAGCTGCATTTGATGAGCACAGTGAGGCTGCATTCATGGGCACAGTGAGGCTGCATTTATGGGCACAGTGAGGCTGCAATGATAGGCACAGTGAGGCCGCAATGATTGGCACAGTGAGGCTGCAATGGTGGGCACAGTGAGGCTGCATTCATGAGCACAGTGAGGCTGCATTTATGGGCACAGTGAGGCTGCATTTATGGGCACAGTGAGGCTGCAATGGTGGACACAGTGAGGCTGCAATGGTGGGCACAGTGAGGCTGCAATGGTGGGCACAGTAAGGCTGCAATGATGGGCACAGTGAGGCTGCATTGATGGGCACAGTGAGGCTGCATTGATGGGCACAGTGAGGCTGCATTGATGGGCACAGTAAGGCTGCATTGATGGGCACAGTGAAGCTGCATTGATGGGCACAGTGAGGCTGCATTTGATGGGCACTGAGGAGGCTGCATTTGATGGGCACTGGTGAGGCTGCATTGAGCTCTTGTGTCTGCAGCCTCTGACCATCTCCTGTATCATGTCTGCAGTCTCTGAGGGAGTCTGGAGAGGAGTCAAGAGTGGGGGCACCGCCGGGATGGGGGTCATGGGAGAAGTCAGATGTGTGTGGACTGTAGAGACTATATAGGATAAAACCAGAGCCACCGAGCTGGAGCCGACTGACTGAGCCATGCACGGCGCACCTGAGAGGGGGTCAGTGACAGCACCGCTAGGCACGGTGCACCTGAGGGGGGTCACTCATGTAAGGGGGGAGTGAATACGATAATGTAAGGGGGCACTTGATGATTGACCACTTTTAACTGAAATTTGCGTTCATATATATAAAGCCCTATGTGATTTCATATCTGTCTTATCTATATATAATACACTCTTCAAATGTGCTTTAAAATGTATGGTTTTTCCCTTTCATGAACAAGAAAATAATGACGTTATGCTGTTACGCTGGTATTAAAATGCTGTGGGGCTGGTATGAAATTTTTTCCAGGGCTGGACTTTATTCCCAGTCCGGCCCTGGTTGTCCTGTATGCAGGGTATTTTTTAACTAGTTTTATTCCAACCAAACATCTCTCTTTAGTTAATTAATGTGGGTAGTTGTTCCGTTTCCTGTTTTTTTTTTCTTTCTGCCTGTAACACCATTGTAGATATTTCCCCTCATTTCCTGTCCCTGTGACACCTATGGGGTGCTGGTTGCAGGTGTTCTGTCAAATTAGCCAACAGGTCAGAAACTCCAACCACGTCACTTCTGGTTTCTTTAAACCATCAGTAATTGGAGATTTTGACAAAATGCTGTTTGGACACAACACCGGCAACCGAATACAGTCTGGTACAGCAAGTTTTAGTTGTATTATCAGCACAGCGGCTAACAAGGACAAAGTTGTCGCCACCTTGGAGGTGGCCATTTGTTGGGTAGTATCAAAGCGTAACAATCTCCACTGATAATATCGTGCACCGAACTCTAATGTGAGAAATATATCAAGAGATATATTAAAATGTTCTACTATTGCTGCACAGAGAGAGCTACTCTGGGACCACAGCGTATGAACAGTATAAAGGGTGTTACTATGTCCCCTGCCTCTCATATTTTGTGATGAATACTGGGAAAGGTCCTGAATAGAGATGGGCTGAACACCCCCCCCCCCCGTTTGGTTTGCGGCAGAACTCCCGAACAGGGGAAAAGTTCTAACCCCATTGAAGTCTATGGGAGCCGAACAGGAAAAATCAAAAGTGCACATTTTGAAGGCTCATGACTAGTACACATGACCGGGATACCCGGCGGTAAAAAGTCCACCGGGAATCCCGGGGGGAATACAGAGAACCTGCTCGGTCACTTTATCCCCATAGACACGGCCGGGTTTCCCGACAGGAAAACTGCCATTGAGAGCTTTGGTTGGGACTCGGGAATCCCAGCCGTGTGTATGTTCCATTGGCACTGCCTCGCAGTGTTTCACATTGAAAACTGCCGAGAACAAAAGCCACCGGGAATCGCGGCAGAAAAATAGAGAACATGTTCTCTATTTTCCTGCTGTGATTCGCGGCAGTTTTCCTGCCGGGAAAACTGCAATTTATCATACACACGGCCGTTTTTCCTGGCGAAAAACTGTCATGGCAGTTTTCCTGCCGAGAAAACTTGTCGTGTGTACGAGGCATTAGACTCAAGTAATTGTCCATAAAAGGGGTATGGGGGTCCGTGTACTGCCCTGGGGGACATGTATCAATGCAAAAAACGTTTTAAAAAAACTATTGTTTTTTCAGGAGCAGTGATTTTAATGATGCTTAAAGTGTAACGATAAAAATGAAAATCCCTTTAAATATAGGGCCTGGGGGTTGTCTTAGTCTGCTTGAAAAGCAGCGCATCTGTAGCATGCATAGAACCTGCTGCAGTAAAAATTACTTTTCTTAAGAAAAAAAAAATGATTCAAATAACATTTAAATTGACTCACAGTTGCAATTGTCGGAACCCAGCTATTGAAAAAAGAAAAAATTGCCAACATTTAAAGTGGTTGTAAACCCACTTTTTCAACTTGCACCTACAGGTAAGCCTAGATTAAGGCTTACCTGTAGGTGCAAGAAATATCTCCTAAACCTACACGGTTTAGGAGATATTTACTAAAAATGACAGGCGCCGCTGTCTACGGCGCATGCGCGCCGTAGACAACGGCGCATTCATGGGGTTAATCCCATTCACAAAATCGGCTACTTCCCAGCAATCGCTGGGCGTAGCCGAATGTGACGGCTCTCGCGCGCATGCGCAGAGTGACGTCTCCGCCGCTCCGGCCAATCACAGCGCCGGAGCGGCGCTGTGATTGGCTGGTGTGGCGATACCCGGAAGTAACCTTCCGGCTATTGCCGCAGCGATGGATGCGGCTGAAGAGGGAGACCAGGATGGCTTTGGGGGCCCCGATCTAAGGTAAGTGATGCATAATGAGCTATTATGCTAGTCATATTAGCTCATTATGCCTTTCTCTTACAGGTGGTTATGAAAAAAAATAAAAATTATCGGGTTTACAAGCACTTTAAAAAAAACAAAAATGGTATGGGACCCCCCAAAATCCATAACAGACCCTTATCCGAGCATGCAGCCTGGCAGGTCAGGAAACGTGGGGGGCAAGCACGCCCCCCCTTTATTGTAAATTCATCATCAATCATGCCACCCGACACACCCGAAAAAGAACAAATAAAAAAAAAAAAAATGCTCCCTGATGACCTGACACAAATTCTGATTTATGTTTGTGCACTTGACAAACAGAGAAATGCGTACACCATAAATTATCATATTTTTACAGAAAACAGGTTTCCTTAGAGTGTATATTCTACAGTTGTGAAAGAAAATGGGAATACCACATCGCAAACAAGCTTTATTGAATAATAGTAAAGTGCTAGTGCTAATATAGACTAAATGTGCAAAAAACACAATGAATTAGTGAAATTTCATAAACAAGCATGTAGCCGGTGAAAATGAAAAATGTGCAAAAATGCATATATACAACTCCAATTACGAAATTGCTTTACCAAGTGCTAGGCTTGAACTAAATGTGCCAAAAAAACAATAAAAACATTTGATTCATAAACAAGCATGTAGCCAGTGAAAGCTCAAAAAATGTGCAAAATATAATAATATATAATTCCAATTGCAAAATTTATTTTGCAAGTGTTGTGCTTAAACTAAATGTGTAAATAAATGTAGCCAGCGAAAGTTCAAATAAATGTGAACAAATGCATATAAAAAGTGCTGCTGTGCTGGCAAGTGCTGAAATAATTGATATCCACACAGGTGACAACGTGTTCCAACCCCCCCCCCCCTCCCCTTTGTGGTTAGACTCACCAGATTGTGTTTTTTACACAGTTAAGCCTCGTACACACGATCAGATTTTCCGACGGGAATTGTGTGTTGACAGACTGTTGGCCGAAAATCCAACCGTTTGTACACTCCATCGGACAATTGTTGTCGTATTTTCTGTGGACAAATGTTGGATGGCAAGGCTTTAAAATTTTCCGCAGACAACGGTCTATTGTCAGATTTTCCGATCGTGTGTACACAAGTCCGTCAGACAAAAGTCCAAAGTACTAAAGAGCTGAAAAACCACGCAGTTTTGTGTTTGTTGGTGGACAATGGTGTGCCATTTGTATACAAGACAAATTCCTGGCCAACGCCCTTCGGACAAAAGTCTGACGCTTTGTCTGCGGAAAATCCGATCGTGTGTATGAGGCTTTAGTCTATATTAGCACTAGCACTTTACTATTATTCAATTAAGCTGTGGCATTCCCATTTCCTTTTACATTTTGACTTATGTCATGAACAGCATCAGCACTCAGCAGGTGTATCACTAATTACTATATATAGTGCATGTGATTTACTGTTTATTATATTTTACAGTTATTTGAAGAACTTAGTCTTCTCTTTTTTACTGCTGTAGCACCACCCCCATGAGGGTTGCTGGAAGATGGATGACCCCAAAGGTTGTCCTGATCTTGCAAGCCTCCTGACACCCTGGTTCGGATATATTTCAAAGTGATAATGCAATTACACAAACACCAGACTGCAAAGTAAACAAGTATTTTACCTAAGATTCTTGAAGCAGATAAGAACAATAATAACTTGTAATAGGCAGATATCTTTCAGTGTTAAACTCTTAAAGGAAAATCAACCAGCACAAATACTATTAATCTAAGACAGCAGCTAAGCACTGAGGGTCAAATTATCAAATCCCACATAAACATTTATAAAAACAGCAGTGCAGCGCAAACATAAATAATATACACTAAAATAAAGTCCATATATAGGAGAAAAATAAGAAATCTTCAGAGGTGCTGATGAAGTCCCGCCTACCATAGGGGACGTAACGCGTACGGAACGTGATCTAGGATCGTGACGACACCCGCGTCCATACACGCTGCTTTGTGTTTCATGCCATCAGTATTGCCGAGTCTGCCGAATACCGTTTACATGCTGTGGATCCCTCACACTGGGGAACAGTGCTTAAAATTGTAAGTGGAACTTTTATATGTTACTTTTAATAAATTTTCAAACGGAGAGCACTAGATTTCTGCTTTAATTTCTTATATGCATCGCGGCTGAAAGAGCAAGTTTGGCTTTATCGTATCGCCCTAATCTGGATCTCATTGGTTACACTTCCCCTAGTGGGAAAACGTCTGTTTGACCTGACTGATGCACTCAGGGGTCTATGTGCTAAGGTGAGCTGCCATTGCTGCCATTGGTGGAGGGTGTCACAGAATCACCTGAAAATTGTATTCTCCTCACTCTGGACACTTGGTGGTTCTTCCATTTTGACCTCTGAAGATTTCTTCTTTTTCTCCTATATATGGACTTTATTTTAGTGTATAATATTTATGTTTGCGCTGCACTGCTGTTTTTATAAAAAAAATTATAAGTGTTAAACTCTAACTCTTGGTAAATATGCAAAGGATATGCAATGCAAATAAAATCACAATAAGGCAAACAGTAGGAACCAGTAGGTCCTAAAAGAACCTATGACCCCAGATATAAAAGGGAAGAGAAGGACCTTTTTTTTTTTTTTATGTAATCTTTATTTAGAAATTTTTCAAGTAATCAGACAAATAGACTTTCAACATAGTACAGAAAGAGGGAGAAAGAGGGAGACAAGGACATCACATAACATATCGGGCCGTATACCGGGTACACATATTCAGTATAAACGTAGCAACAGTCCATGGGTATACCCATTTCGGGAGACACATCTGGAGGAATGATTATTAACATATTTTACCCATGTTATAAATTCGCTCAGCAGTGGGTCACCCCTGTCATCCCTGTCGGGCACACCCACACCTGTGGAGGGCAAAATGCCTCCAAGCAAACATATAAATCAGACCGAACCACTGGGTATCGTGCCCATATACCATGGAGGAGTAGAGAGTGGAAAACTCAAATTAAGGAGGGAGAAATCATACAAGGACAATAAACTGGGGACAAAAAGAAAAAGAAAAACATCCGCTACTTGCACTATGCAAGGTATAAACTGTAGCAAATTTCCCAAGGCTCTACCGCTCCTCTACTCCTGAACCCCCAGCAAATCGGACTCCCGCCTGCTCGGCCCCACACCCGAGGTGGCCGAGTCCGGCAGGGGCCCTGGTTTAGTCAGCCCATCCGGGCTTGCATAATGTATCCAGGTGGCCCAAATGGAGTAGAACTTTTCATACTTGTCTTTATACTGCGCCATCCACTCCTCCGCGGCCATGATTTTATTCACCAATGCCACCCATTCAGAACGGGTAGGCACCAGTGGCGTCTTCCAATGAATTGGAATTAACCGACGGGCCGCGTTGAGCAGATGGGGCAATATGGACTTGCGATACTGGCTGATGGGAATAGTGGGGAAGTGTAGCAAGGATTCCAACGGGGAATCTGGTAATTCCACATCTAGAATGAGCTTAATTTGCGCATGGACATCTTGCCAGAAGGGCTGTATTCTGAGGCAGTCCCACCAAATGTGGAGGAAAGTGCCCCTGTGGCCACAACCTCTCCAACACGCATCTGGGAGAGAAGGATAGATCCTAGTGAGTTTGGAGGGTACCCTATACCACCTGGTCAGGACTTTATAGCTATTCTCCTGCATTCTCGTATCAACCGTGCTCGAATGTGTGAGTCTATACATGTGTTCCAGCTGAGGCTCGGTAAAGACGTGCTGAAGGTCCCTCTAGCAGTCCCGGATGAACCCCGGTTTCCCTTCAGTATGTAGGGATTGTAGCAAGTTATATAGCACTGAGATGGCGTGGGGGATAGCAGAAGTCGACATACATAGTCGTTCAAAGGGAGAGGCTAGGGTGGGCGATCGAACCCCTTGGGGTAGACTGGCGAGGAAGTGCTGAAGTTGTCGGTAAAGAAGGACCTTTTTTAAGTCAGACTGCGCCCTTCAAATTCTGATGCCACAAGCCTAACAAACTTTGTGGCACAATTAGAAAACAAGTTACAAGAAATGCAATACTTCAATACCGGGAACTTTTGCCCTATCCCTGCCCAGGGCAATATTCAGCTTTCAGCGCTTTGAATGACAATTGCGCTGTCATGCAACACTGTACCCGAACTAAATTTTTATCATTTTGTTCACACAACTAGAGATTTCTTTTGGTGGTATTTAATCACTACTGGGTTTTTTACTTTTTGCTAAATAAATGAAAAAATATAGAATTTAAAAAAAAAAAATGGAGTCCATCAGACTTTTTTCATCGGAAAAAATGATTGTGTGTACAGGGCATAAGTCCACATTTTTAGGTGCATTTTAGGCAATATGTTTTTTTTTGCATGGGTAAAAGGCATGTATAATACAACACAGCAATAGAAAAAAAAAATACTTTTCATTCTTTTTTTAAATACCTGTTTGTGTTAAAAAAATATGCATTATTAGTTCAAATTTCAAATGGTCCTAAAGTGATATGACATACAAATACTGTCAAGCAAGTGCAGTTTTAGAGAAATCATACAGCTTTCTTGAATTCATATGCGCATAAATCTTTGAGGTACAGCAAAATAAATATTTATTTTGTATCTTACAGCTGTTTATTTTGTTAAAATAGTTTTATTTTTTTATTTCTATTCTTGTTTATTTTTGGATCTTGGCTACACAAATGTTGCAAACTGATGCAAAAACATTCCTGTTTAAAAGCCTTAACAAATACAATTTTATAAAGCAAGACAAGCATTTTAGTCAGAGTTTACAATACTTATGTATTTATTTTATTAAGGTCACTTCACTGGTGAAAGCATTGCAAATGCATCTGCAATTCATGTAGCACTCCCTGGGGGTGATTTACTAAGAACACTGCGCTGCGCCGGTTCATACCTTAATTGGTGCACCGGATAAATCATTGATTGGGCGTTTGAACCGGCGCACGCCGACGCGCATCGTGATAGCAAATAAAAAAATCCTATTGGCGTAAGGAATTTTCTCATTAATATCAGCAGCGTTTCTCTGTCTCTATTTAAAATCAATGGTTCCGTATGGGAGCCCATTGATTTGAATAGAGGTCGCACCAGAAGTCGGATCAAGAGGATCTTGAGGGGGGAACCCAGCGAAAATTTAAAAAAAAATTGCGTGAGGTTCCCCTCTAAGACGACACCAGACACTTTGGTCTGGTATAGATCTTAAGGGGGAAACCACACCAAAAAAATGGCGTGGGGGTCCCCCGAGATCCATACCAGACCCTTATCCGAGCACACAGCCCGACAGGTCAGGAAAGGGGGGCGAGTGAGCGCCCCCTCTCCTGGACCATACCAAGCCACCTGCCCTCAACATGGGGGGGATTGGTGCTTTGGGGCAGGGATGCCCTGCGCCCCCCCACCCCCAAGCACCTTGTCCCCATGTTGATGAGGACAAGGGCCTCTGCCCGACAACCCTGGCCGTTGGTTTTGGGGTCTGCGGGCGGGGGCGCTTATCGGAATCTGGGAGCCCCCTTTATTAAGGGGGCCCCCAGATCTCAGCACCCCACCCTATGTGAATGAGTATGGGGTACATCGTACCCCTACCCATTCACCTGGGGAAAAAAGTGTAAAAAAAATCACACTACACAGGTTTTAAAAGTAATTTATTAGGCAGCTCCGGGGGTCTCTTCCTTCCGACTTCGGGGGTCTCTTCCGACTTCGAGGGTCTCTTCCGACTTCTCTGCTCTCTTCACCAGGTCTCTGGTTCTTCTGCCGGGCTCCTCCGTTATCTTCTGCTCTTTTGCCACTCTTTTGCTAGCGTTGGCCCGGTCTTCTCCTTCCCTCTTCTCTTCTCCCGATGTTGACTCGACGGTCTCTCCCGCTGCAATGCCGTGTGCGAGGTGCGCACCGACTTTTATAGGCACCCGGTGACCCTGCCCCATATGACGTCACAGTCCCATTATGCCCCGGGACTGTGACGTCATATGGGGCGGGGTCACGGGTGGCATCACCCGGTGACCCCGCCAAATGCCTATAAAAAGTCGTTGCGTACCTCGCACACAGGATTACAGCGGGAGAGACCATCGAGTCAACATCGGGAGAAGAGAAGAGGGAACGAGAAGACCGGGACAACGCTAGCAAAAGAGAAGCAAAAGAGCAGAAGATAGTGGAGGAGCCCGACAGAAGAACCAGAGACCGGGAGAAGAGAGTGGAGAAGTCGTAAGAGACCCCCGAAGTCGGAACAGACTCTCGAAGTCGGAAGAGACCTCCGAAGTCGGAAGGAAGAGACCCCCGGAGCTGCCTAATAAATTACTTTTAAAACCTGTATAGTGTGTTTTTTTACACTTTTTTCCCCAGGTGAATGGGTAGGGGAACAATGTACCCTATACTCATTAACATAGGGTGGGGGGGCCGGGATCTGGGTGCCCCCTTATTAAAGGGGGCTCCCAGATTCCGATAAGCTCCCCAGCCCGCAGACCCCCAAAACCACCGGGCAAGGGTTGTGGGGACATCCCCCCATGTTGAGGGCATGTGGCCTGGTACGGTTCAGGAGGGGGGCGCTCTCTCATCCCCCCTCTTTTCCTGCGGCCTGCCAGGTTACATGCTCGGATAAGGGTCTGGTGTGGATTTTTAGGGGGACCCCCACACCATTTTTTTTTAAGTTTGGCGTGGGGTTCCCTTAATATCCATACCAGACCCGAAGGCCCTGGTAATGGAATTTTGGGGGACCCCCACTCATTTTTTTTTTCAAAGACTTTCAATGACTTTTATCTGTATTGACAGATTCATTCATTCAATTCATTCCAGCTGCGAGTAGTTTTAAATTACTTTTTTTTCCCTTTAGAAATGTCATTTTGTGCAGAGACTATATAAAATGTCAAGTTTAGAGGAGCGCCTGTTCAACTTATGCAAATGCATTTACGTTACTTGACATTTACTAAGATTTTCCCGGCGCAGCGAACCAACGCATTTGAACGAGCGCAAATGCCGAGTGCGCATGCGCAGTGCACAAATAGACCTCTCGCAGTTCTAAACGTACTTGCAGGTGCAGCAGGCTTGTTCAGAAAAAGTTACTTTCTCATTCTATTTTGGGCATATTTGTTACTTGGGCAGTTGTCACTATACTTCCTCACATCACCCCACATCACCCCATTATATTGGCACTTCTAGCTTCTTTCTATTTTGATTTGAAGATGCCGTGCGCCAGGTCCGTAGTGGTGCACCATGCGCCTCCTACTGTGCGCCGAGAGCACTTTAGTAAATGGGGAAAAGCGCTGCATTACCGGCGCACCAGTTTCGTAAATACAGTACCAAAACCCCGTTGCATGTGCGCCACAACTCAGGGCGCAAACGGTTCATAAATCAGCCCCCATGCATTTAAGATGCTTTTCTATTGAAAATATTGAACTAAAAATGTATGTAGAACATACTGGAAAAGAACAAGCTGTGTTCACAAAAAAAGAAAATGTACATCCAGGAAACAAAATCTATTGAAACAGAGCTCGTACAATGCAATGTTAATATTAATAGTTTGACATTGCATGTGTCGATGCTAAAGGACAAACCACAACCCAGAGCACTGGGGTTGATTTACTAAAATTGGAGTGCATAATTTGGTGCAGCTGTGCGTAGAAACCAATCAGCTTCCAGTTTTTTTTTTGTCAAAGCTTAATTGAACAAGCTAAAGTTAGAAGCTGATTGGCTACCATGCACAGCCGCACCAGATTTTGCACTCCTTAGTTTTGGTAATTTCCCCACTGAAAGGAAAAGAGAACAGTGCTGGAGCAGGCCAGAGCAGGAGTAAGGCTAGGTTCACACTAGCCCGCACTGTTTGTTCCGGTTGCGGGAATTGCAGTGATTCCTGCACCCGCAACCACCCACAGCCAAAACCGCATGGTCAAAAAGATCATGCAGTTTCCCTGAGGCCTCACTCTTAAAAAGGTGCATGCACCTTTTTTCTGTAGTTTCACACCGCACAGCAGCCAATTCAAATTAATGGGCTGCCGTGCCCGAGCAAATGCGGGCCGCATGGCCCGAACTAGTATGAACCAGCTTTAGGTAATTAATGCAGCCTTCTAATCTTCCGCAAGACATAACAAGAATTTAACCCTTGCAGTGTGGGTGTGGGGCACTGCAGGGGTTTTTCTTCTTACAATTCAAAGTTTGGGATTTAACTCTCTTTGGTATTTCATGTGCATGTAATTTTTCCTATTAGAAGAACATGATTTTTTTGATTGTTAAGAAAATTGTTGAAATCATGATCCATACTGAAAATATTTTACAAAACCAAAAGGCAAGGAGAATGAAAAGTAACTAACTGAGCAGGGAGACTAAAACATAAAGCAAGAAATACGTAAAATCACTCATACACACATTCCTAATATGTTATATTCTTACTAAATCTTTATTGTACAAAAAGTATATATAAAAAATCTTAACTTTATTATTCTAAAACTAACATCTAATGTCAACCACTTGCTACCAAATCACATACCTGATATGTGATTTAACTTCAAGTGGTTGTTCCGGGATGATGCAGCTGCAGGCATCACCCTGGTACCGTTTTTTAGAGCCGACGGCTATCTCTCTTTTAATAGCAATCGGTGTGGCTATCTAGCCACTCACTTGCTATTACAGGCAGCAGGAGGGGACATCCCACCCTCCCTCTGGTCACCTTTTCTTGGCTCTCTCGGGTTCTCTCGTCCCACCGGGAGACCTGGGCTACAAACCGCCTTGTCTGCCGGCTAGTCGGAGACCCATACAAAGCCAAAATTGGCTTTGATTGGGTCTCCACTAAGGTAACCCAGAAGCGATGACATCACTTCCGGTCCACCTGGATGTCAATGGCGCAATTTTTTGAAAATCAAAATCATTCAAAAATGCAGATCTTGGCATAAATGCTTTCAAGTGCAAAGAAGAGATTTGGGGTCTAATTAACTCCAGATCCCTCCTTAAAGAGTACCTGTCACGTGCCTATTGCTGTACAAGGATGTTTACATTCCTTGTGACAGCAATAAAAGTGATAAAAAAATGCAAAGCAACAGTGTTAAAAAAAACAGCGATTGTCCCATACATGTGAGGTATTGCCACGAGCGTTGGATATTCAGCAATAATTTTAGCACTAGACCTCCTCTGCAAAGCTAAAGTGGTAACCTGTAAAGGCTTTTAAATCATTGCGTATGGATAGTAAAATTTATGACGTTTGTTATCGTTGTACGGTCGTGCGCAAATTTAAAATGTGACATGCTTGGTATCTATTTACTCAGCATGACATCATATTTTATAAAAGAATAATTGGATTATGTATTGTGTTTTTTTTTGCTTTCAAATGTAAAAAAGTTTATTTTTTGAAAAAACACTGCACAAATACCATGTGACATACAAAAAATTGCAAAATACACCAATTTATTCTCTAGGGCCTCTGCTTTAAATAAAATATATAATGTTGGGGTTCTAAGTAATTTTCTAGCAAAAAAAAAAAAAACAGATGTCCACATGTAAACAAAAAGTGCCAGAAAATGGCTGGTTTTCAAGTTGTTAAAATCACAAACCAAACCACTATCACACTGATGTAAAGAGATATTATGTGCTCATGTAGACAATGAGTAATCCTTACTGTACTGTACTATACTGAAATACAGTATTAGTAAACCCAGTGCAAAGGTGAGTATACCACAAGACGGTAAATAGCCATATTGAGCTGTTTGAGCAATTAAAATGGCTGTGATCTAATATATAAAATAATAGTATGTACTTCTGGAAAAGAAGACCTATGGCATGCTATACAGTATGTATAGTATGTACCAATAGAAACAACAGGGTAACAGTGAGGAATATAAATAATGCAAGAAACAAAGTACTACTTAGCAAGTGGAGTGGATTTTGTCACTCTAAAATATCATGCACCTCATCCCGGTTTTTTGGAAATAAATGAAGGCAGGAAATGGGATTGTAGTGGTGCTCAAATAATCAAATACATGTCAAGAATATAAAATTTATAAAGGTTTCTTTATTATTACAAAAAATGGAAAAGAGGTTCTATAAAATTAATTCACAAAACATCTACCTGTGACCATCTTCACCTTTGTGGGATACCAGCGACCCCGAATAAAAGCAAACTGTACATGCTCTGTGAATTTATTTTATTGAACCCCTTTTCCATTTTTTGTAATAAAGAAACCTTTATAAATTTTATACTCTTGATATGTATTTGATTATTTGAGCACCGGTACAATCCCATTTCCTGCCTTCAACTAAAGTACTACTTAGTTTGGAATGAGGATGATAACCAGATCAGTTTTTTTTTCAATAGACTTTTGTATAATAATGATTAATATGATTATAACATATCTAGAACGTGGGTTGGTATTCCATACTACAAATATATTGTATATTGCTTGATCATTCAGACAAACATTACTAACTACAATTACAAGAAAACTTACATCTATTTCATTCATGCTGAGAAGCGAGGGAGATGGAGGTATTGTACCCAGTCGATATTCAAATCCTTCATTTATTGTCATGCCCCAAAACTGACTGTAGTTTTCAGCTTTCCACCTGTATTTAAAAATGACATTTTATTATCAAAATTAGCACTAGCAGTAATAATAGCAAAAAATAATAATAACAAAAATCAAAGAAGCAGACGTTGTTCATAGTTCACTGCAAATTGCTAGAACAACATAGTTATGTTATATACTATAATTATTGATATTATTTGTTCTTAAAGCCAAACTCCAAACAGCTAAATACACATATGAAACACATGAAAGGGATCTGTATTATCTTCAAAAGGATTTCCATTTGTATTGTGGTGCCTTCAGATGAGCTCTGCTGTGTTGTGAAAAAAAATACAGCATGCCATCATTTTTCCCAACACATTGCAACCCACCTTAAGGCAGTGTTTTAGTGGGAACAAGACACAATTGTCTTCTAAGTGCCCTTGCAGTGACTGGCATTGATCAAGTGCAGAAAAATGGTAGTCATTGCAAATAATGCCTTATGCGGCATAAGGCATTATGTGCAATGACTACCATTTTTCTGCACTGCAAGGGCACTTAGAAGACAATTGTGTAAACACGGTCGGAATTTCTGACAGAAAAAGTCCAATGGGAGCTTTTGATCGGAAATTCCGACAGCATTAGATAGAGAGCAGGTTCTCTATTTTTCCGTCGGAATTTCCGAGGGACGTTTTCCCGTTGGAAAGTCCGACCGTGTGTACGCGGCATTACAGTTAAGGAATACAAAGGTTTTATCTTTCTACCCTCGTATTAAATGGAAAGTGGGAAAAACAGCAGAAGATTGATGAGGTAGCCCCTCTGTTAACTCTGCTCTTTGATTCTATGAGCATGCTACTTGTCACAACAATTGCAAATGGGCCCTTACAGTTATGTAATTATTAATGCATTTTAAATGCAAATAGTTTAATACCTCAATTAGACCTGATATCAGCTTTTGTGGACTCTGGATTGTTTAGGCTGGAAGAAGCAGCGCAAGGAGCCAATCAACTGTGCTGCAGTGCTGATGCGCTAACGAGAAAACAATATGAAACCAAAATCGAGAAGACGGGGACATGACCTCAAACTAACTGGAGGAAAGTTCAAAACTAATCTTCGAAAGTATTATTTTACTGAAAGGGTAGTTGATGCTTGGAATAAACTACCAACACAGGTAGTGAGACAGTCAAGAGTAAATGGCTTCAAACATGCTTGGGACAAACATAGATCTAAAGTCAGAAAATAAAGTTAACAAAAAAATAAAAAATAGGTAGACTCGATGGACTACTCAGTCTTTTTTTTGCCATCACTTTTCTATGTTTCTTTGTTTCTAAGAAGCGTGTTAAAAGGGAAGACAGCAGAGTCAGGGGGATACAATAATCAGTTTTTTTTTTCTTTGCTTCTCATTTCATTGTGAAGTCAAAGGCTTGGGGGGAAACAAAATCTCAAAGAGATACTTAAACTTACCATAGGAAAATTAGATCTCCTCTCCTGTTAAAAAGGATGTATTGTGTGAAAAAATTCTATGAATGCTATATAAACTCCAGATCCAGATGGGCAGAAATACAAATCTTTTGGTAGGTAGGTAAAACGGCTCTCTTCTATGTAATTCATCTGTCTATTTAGGTGCTTGTCTGGAGTTCATTTTTTTTTTTTTAAAGATTTTAAAAAGGATTATTAAAATAAAAAATGTGCTTAAATAGAAAAAGTAATATATATATATATATATATATATATATAGCTATGCACTGCAAATAATGTATAATTAGTTGCCTTACATTTGTAAAACATAAGAAAAGCACTAATCAGAAAGTATATATCAGTTTAACAAACAAAATTGCATCAATAAACTGGTTTCCCACGTCCTCAAAAAATGCTAGATATAGATATCTGCGGTCTGTATGCCTTGTGGATTTGTGGGTGGCCATAGGAACCCCATCTCTTATAATACCAAACATACACAATATAAATCTCAATTGTACTTTTTGTGCCATCATTACTCACACATTTTTCTGAAGAGTATTTTTATTAACATACATTATAACATTTTTTTCCATTTAAAATGTACATAGTGTCACACCATAATCAAAAAAAAATTGATCAAAATTTTAACCTATACAGTGGGGCTCAGAAATGCATCCTCAGTCACCCATCTACTGTTAGATATATAGTTATAGTATAGTCTTATTCATTTACTTCCAACCATTACTATATTAGGGTGAAATTATTTCAAGTTGTTAGCATATATCATGTTCTAGCACTGATATATTTTCATATAGCCCAATACAGGGGAACAGCTCTATTTTGACATGTTTCATGATTAGATTTTTAGGAAGGGGGGATAATCGGTAGCATAAATATAGCAAATAGTTCTACATGTATATATATGTACTGTATATGCTTAGAGCTATATATTTACATTTGCTTACATTCTAAAACATTTTGAATTGAAAATTTTTTTATTCATTTTGTTAGCCATTTCTGGACTGACCACCCATAATGTACTGTCTAGAGGCGGCCCATATAGGCACAGCGACGTACGTAGCTGCCTGATTCTGGGTTTAGGATGAGCACATGCACCCTGATCAAAAGTTCACATACCCCAGTTGTTAATACCGTGTATTACCCCCTTTAACATCAATGACAGCTTGAAGCCTTTTGCGGTATTTTTGGATGAGGCTCTTTATATTCTCAGATGGTAAAGCTGCCCATTTCTCTTGGCAAAAATCCTCCAGTTCCTGTAAATTCTTGGTCTGTCTTGCATGAACTGCACATTTGAGATCTCCCCAGAGGGGCTCAATGATATTGAGGTCAGGAGACTGAGATAGCCACTCCAGAACCTTCACTTTATTCTGCTGTAGCCAATGACAGGTCGACTTGGCCTTGTGTTTTGGATCATGTCATGTTGGAATGTCCACGTACATCCCATGCGCAGCTTCCTGGCTGATGAATGCAAATGTTCCTCCAGTATTTTTTGTTAACATACTGCATCCATCTTGCCATCAATTTTGACCAAATTTCCTGTGCCTTTGTAGCTCACACATCCCCAAAACATCAGTAATCCACCTCCGTGTTTCACAGTAGGAATGGTGTACCTTTCATCATTGGCCTTGTTGACTCCTCTCCAAATGTAGTGTTTATACTTGTGGCCAAAAAGCTAAATTTTGATCTTGTCGCTCCAAATGACTTTGTGCCAGAAGGTTTACTGTGCTGTTTGGCATATTGTAAGTGGGATACTTTGTGGCATTAGCGTAGTAATGGCTTTCTTCTGGCAACTCAACCATGCAGCCCTTCATTCTTCAAGTGCCTCCTTATTGTGCATCTTGAAACAGCCACACCACATGTTTTCAGAGAGTCTTGTATTTCACCTGAAGTTATTTGTGGGTTTTTCTTTGCATCCCAAACAATTTTCCTGGCAGTTGTGGCTGAAATTTTGGTTTTAACAGAACCCCTCATTTTCCACTTCTCGATTAGAGTTTGAACACTGCTGATAGGCATTCTCAATTCCTTGGATATCTTTTTATATCCCTTTCCTGTTTTATACAGTTCAACTACCTTTTCCTACAGATCTTTTGACAATTCTTTTGCTTTCCCCAGAAACGTCAGTACAGCACTGGATGAAAGATGCAAGGTGTCAGGAGTCCAGAAACTCATTGACCTTTTATACACACACACTAATTACAAGCAAACAGATCACAGGATGGTTACCTTTAATAGCCATTCAAACCCCTTTGTGCCAAAATTACCAGGATATGTAAACTTATAATCAGTGTCATTTGGGTGGTTTCTGTTGTCATTATGATTTAAAAAGAGTAAACACAGTTGATTGATAATACATGGCTTGAGCCAAACACTATCCATGAGTGAAATAAATGTTTTTGTGTTATCATTCATATTCTCAAAAAAATCGCCAAGAAATAATAAATTATGCCAGGTTATATAAACTTATGAGCGCAACTGTAAATATAATGTTCACAAATGTGCATATAAAGTGAGCATGTACAGGTCCTTCTCAAAAAATTAGCATATTGTGATAAAGTTCATTATTTTCTGTAATGTACTGATAAACATTAGACTTTCATATATTTTAGATTCATTACACACAACTGAAGTAGTTCAAGCCTTTTCTTGTTTTAATATTGATGATTTTGGCATACAGCTCATGAAAACCCAAAAATCCTATCTCAAAAAATTAGCATATTTCATCCGACCAATAAAAGAAAAGTGTTTTTAATACAAAAAAAGTCAACCTTCAAATAATTATGTTCAGTTATGCACTCAATACTTGGTAGGGAATCCTTTTGCAGAAATGACTGCTTCAATGCGGCGTAGCATGGAGGCAACCAGCCTGTGGCACTGCTGAGGTGTTATGGAGGCCCAGGATGCTTCGATAGCGGCCTTAAGCTCATCCAGAGTGTTGGGTCTTGCGTCTCTCAACTTTCTCTTCCCAATATCCCACAGATTCTCTATGGGGTTCAGGTCAGGAGAGTTGGCAGGCCAATTGAGCACAGTAATACCATGGTCAGTAAACCATTTACCAGTGGTTTTGGCACTGTGAGCAGGTGCCAGGTCGTGCTGAAAAAGGAAATCTTCATCTCCATAAAGCTTTTCAGCAGATGGAAGCATGAAGTGCTCCAAAATCTCCTGATAGCTAGCTGCATTGACCCTGCCCTTGATAAAACACAGTGGACCAACACCAGCAGCTGACATGGCACCCCAGACCATCACTGACTGTGGGTACTTGACACTGGACTTCAGGCATTTTGGCATTTCCCTCTCCCCAGTCTTCCTCCAGACTCTGGCACCTTGATTTCTGAATGTACTTTGGACCACTGAGCAACAGTCCAGTGCTGCTTCTCTGTAGCCCAGGTCAGGCGCTTCTGCCGCTGTTTCTGGTTCAAAAGTGGCTTGACCTGGGGAATGCGGCACCTGTAGCCCATTTCCTGCACACGCCTGTTCACAGTGGCTCTGGATGTTTCTACTCCAGACTCAGTCCACTGCTTCCGCAGGTCCTCCAAGGTCTGGAATCGGTCCTTCTCCACAATCTTCTTCAGGGTCCGGTCACCTCTTCTCATTGTGCAGCGTTTTCTGCCACACTTTTTCCTTCCCACAGACTTCCCACTGAGGTGCCTTGATACAGCACTCTGGGAACAGCCTATTCGTTCAGAAATTTCTTTCTGTGTCTTACCCTCTTGCTTGAGGGTGTCAATGATGGCCTTCTGGACAGCAGTCAGGTCGGCAGTCTTACCCATGATTGCGGTTTTGAGTAATGAACCAGGCTGGGAGTTTTTAAAAGCCTCAGGAATCTTTTGCAGGTATTTAGAGTTAATTAGTTGATTCAGATGATTAGGTTAATAGCTCGTTTAGAGAACCTTTTCATGATATGCTAATTTTTTGAGATAGGAATTTTGGGTTGTCATGAGCTGTATGCCAAAATCATCAATATTAAAACAAGAAAAGGCTTGAACTACTTCAAGTTGTGTTTAACGAATCTAAAATATATGAAAGTCTAATGTTTATCAGTACATTACAGAAAATAATGAACTTTATCACAATATGCTAATTTTTTGAGAAGGACCTGTATGTAGAGAGTACATTGTATAGTGTTCATGGTTTGGCTGTTATGGTACACTCAGACTTTATTTACACACGTGGCTAGGAGACAGTAAAACCAGGTAGTTGAGCTGTGGTTTTACCATCCCGAACCACCCACCAGAACCTGGCATGCAGCCACTCAGGGCTGTACACATGCCATGGCCATGATGCTTTGCTTAATCAGAAGAGGGAAGGTCTGGTCATAGCTATGAGAGTGTGAAACGCGTCAGTTTTTACCCTGTACCCTGCTGTGGTTTGTACTTTTGTCATTTTGCACAATAAAGGCGTTTTTATTGGAGTGCGGCTGTTCAGACCTTCCCTCTTCTAATTGCTATATACTTAGCCTGCACCTGATACTTCCACCTTGAGGAGAGTGCCATTTCCACACATCCACCTGGAGCGGTGATCCCTTCCCCAAATGCTTTGCTTAATGTTGCCAAACGCAACCAATGCAATTCTATGGGGCTGTGTCACAACCACCCCACAACCCCACAGTGTGGCATTTAATGGGTTAGATTAGGCAACAGAACATCTCCTTAACACATGTCAAATTCCCTCTTAAGAGTGAGCCCTACAATATAGGTTCAAATTTTATTGAACAAGATGTGATACTATGCACATTTTAAATGGCAATGATTTTAGAATATATCAATAAAAATACTTTTTTATATGGAGAAAAATGTGTAATTAATGTTGGCACAAAAAGTCCTAATGAGTTTAATACTGTGTATTACTATGGGTTTTTTCAATATTATATAAGGTTAAGTTGTGTTTTTTTTTTCTTTTGTATAAGCAACCTGTCAAAATATATGATGGGTGTCAAAGTAGGATGAGCTCAAACTGTTTTCCTAAAATGTTTTGCTATCTGTAATGGTTTTATTCTGCTGCTTTCAGAAAATATAAAAGGTGACCATGCTTCATCTTAGTGTAGCTATTATCGAGTCCTGAGGAAGTCACGTGACCATGATGATATGGGTGGAGTGGAGCCGGGTGACGCTGCCAATATCGGAAGTGATGCGGGAGTCTCTAAGCACCGCTGCTAGATTTTAATGTTGAATGATTCTTACTGAAATGAAAGTTACTACATATTTTAACCACTTCAGCCTCGGAAGAATTGGCTGCCCAATGCGTCGCTTTAACTGATAATTCCGCAACGTTGCACCCAAACAAAATTGACGTCCTTTTTTTCCCACAAATAGAGCTTTCTTTTGGTGGTATTTGATTACCTCTGCGGTTTTTATTTTTTGCTTTATAAACAAAAAAGAGTGACTGAATAGGAAAATCATTTCCCACAATGCTGCTTCTTTCTTGTTCATACATCACGGGACACAGAGCAGTATAGTCATTACTATGTGGGTTATATAGAATTACCTTCAGGTGCTGGCACTGGCAACTTCCAAAACAGGAAGCACCCTCCCCTATATAAGCCCCTCCCATCCGGGAGTACCTCAGTTTTTTGCCAGTGTCTAAGGTGTTGGCCAAGGTTAACATGTATTCATCTGGGCTTGTGTACAGGTTCTCTGGGCCTTAGCAAGCTATTCCGGATCCGACCAAAAAAGCTTCATAGCTAAACGGTCGGTACCCGGGCCTTGCAGAGAAGAGCAAGGTTTTGCCTGTAATGCCTCTCTTAGGAGGGCTGGACCCTGGGATCCAGAGCTCTGGTCATACCCAAAACCAAGAGGCTATCTGTGCAGGGTGCTATACAGGTCCAGGGGAGTGGAATCCTTGGGAACCCGGTCCCTGAAGGTCTAGTACAATGCCTGCCGTGAAAGGTGAAGTTTGGGCTTCTGTGGACCAAACAAAGTCCTGCGGCGGGGAAAAGGTAAGTGGGGGCCCCTCAGGAACTTGGTTCTATTGAGGGGACCCCCAAGCCTAATATGTCTTTCTGCCTGTTACCTAAAGGGTATTCCCGCTAATAGCTGTATATGCCTAAGAAATCCTAGAAAAGTTTTTTCATAAAGGAAGTTTTAAAAACTGTAAACCTGGAAATGTTTTTCATAAAGGAGGTTTTAAAAATAAAAAAAAAAAGACAAAAGTGCGGTACCTGTGTTTGTCCACTAGAGGCCGCTGTGGAACGTCTTTTTTCTTGGGACTATTTCCTTCCATGGTGAAAGTCCAGGCAGATGAGTGAGCTCTCTATCAGGGAAGCTGCATTCCTCTGTCATGCTGCCAAGTAGTTTCCTTCCATCCCCGAGTCCTGGTGAAACAGGGACCCTGGCTCCTCTCCCTACATGGCGCCAAGAGCGCACACGTGCACGCGCGTGCGCGCGCACACACGCTTTCTTTTTAAAAGATTTAGCTTCAAAAAAGGGGGCGGAGCCTGGCGGATGACGCGCTCTGTGCGCCCAGCGCTTCTGCGCATGTGCGGGCGTCCCAGCAAGATAAAAGGACTCAGTCCACGCTGCTTGCTATGGACACAGAGCATGAAAAGGAGCTGGTAGCATGGTATAGGGGCTTACAGCGGGCGGTTGATACAGGCATCCCCAGAAAGACGCATTAGTAGACACCCACTGATGTACATAGCAGCAAAATTGCATTAGACTATTTCAGTAAGGGGTGTATTGCGGCTGGAATACCTAGCTTTGAACTAAGGAATATGCCGCCTAAAAAACTCCGAGATATACCTCTCAGGAAGTGTAGGGGGTCTCCATCGGGCTCTGAGGATCTGGAGCAGTCATCTGCACCCTCCTCCCCTGAGAAATCAGAGGTTAATACCCATAAGGAACCCCCGGGAGTGCCAGGTACTGCGGCTGTCCTCAGTCCACCTGCTCCTGCATATATAACAGAGGAGGTTTTTTCCTCAACTCTGGAGGGATTGGAGCAGAGATTGGCAGCATTGATCGCTTCTTCTCTACAGGAAAGAAAGCGCGCCAGATCTCCATCACCTCCATTAGAGTGCCTGTTGGCAGAGCAACAGTCCCAGGAAGGGACCGACCTACCTGAAGGGGATCAGGAGGAGGTTAACTCTGTTTTTGAGGAATCGACAGTAGATGAACCATTTTCAGCATCACAGACTGAAAGATTGTGGGTCCAGACCCTAACTGACATGGTTCGATCTGCATTTAAAATGCCTCTTGTTGAACCATCAACTACTGCTGTCCCCTCATTGGGGTCGCTAAAAGCTCCCCAGGTTAATTGCTCCTTTCCAATACATCTATTATTGGAAGGACTTATATACCAGGACTGGGAACATCCTGATAAACTATTTGTTCCGCCTAAAAAAATTCCGGTGATCTATCCCATGGAGGAAAAGTTCACCCAGAGATGGAATGTTCCTACGGTGGATGCAGCCATCTCTTCTGTGAACAAATCACTGACATGTCCAGTAGATAATGTTCAAATGTTCAAAGATCCAGTGGATAAAAAATTGGAATCTTTATTAAAATCTGCTTTTTCCACAGCAGGGGCTGTTACACAGCCAGCAGTGGCAGCTATTGGGGTCTGCCAAGCTTTAAAAGATCAAATGAAAATGGTCCTGAGGGATTTGCCAGACCAGCAGGCCCAGGCTCTGGCTGATCTGCCTAGAGCATTATGCTTTGCGGTTGACGCCATCAAGGATTCTATCCATCAGGCCTCCTGTCTTTGGTACATATGCGTAGGCTTCTGTGGCTCAAAAACTGGTCTGCTGAAGCTCCCTGTAAGAAGCTCTTAGTTAGCTTCCCATTTCATGGGGAACGCCTTTTTGGCAAGGACCTGGATAAGTATATCCAGAAGATTTCCAGTGGTAAAAGTACTCTCTTACCGAGTAAGAAGAGGTCTAGGGGTCCATCTTTTAAGAGGACTACCTCTCCTATCCCTGCGACGTCTGCTACTAAGCAGTTCCGACGGCCTCTTCGGTCAAACTCAGGGGGTAAAAATCAGGGACAGTCACAGGGTAATAAGAAACCCTGGATCCGAAGGGGTACTAAACCAGCCTCCAAGTCAAGCCTATGAAGGGCTGCCCCCACTCAAACGGGTGGGGGGAAGACTTCAGTTGTTCGCAGAGACCTGGCGGGAGACGATCAAAGACAGATGGGTGCTCTCCGCAGTAACTCTGGGATACAAGTTGGAGTTAAAAGAGTCTCCTCCTTCCCATTTTATGTGGTCACTGGTCAGGTATGCCAAGAGACCCTCTGAAAAGAGGGTCTCTCCTATTGGCGTTAGAACAACTATTGCTCCAAGGAGTAATTATGGAGGTTCCTATGGAAGAGTGGGGGTTGGGTTTCTACTCAAACCTTTTCACAGTCCTGAAGCCAAATGGGGACATAAGATCCATATTGGACCTAAAGAGTCTAAACAAATTTCTAAACGTCCGGTCTTTCCGGATGGAGTCGATCCGATCGGTCACCGCTGCCCTACAATGGGAGGAATGGTTAGCCTCGATCGACATCAAAGATGCTTACTTGCATGTTCCCATCTTTCCAGGTCATCAAAAATTTCTACGCTTTGCAGTAGAAGGGCGCCATTTTCAGTTCAGAGCCTTACCATTCGGTCTGGCCACAGCACCACGAGTGTTCACAAAAATTCTGGCCCCACTGTGGGCCGATCTAAGAACACGAGGTGTAACGATAATGGCATACCTAGACGACCTGTTGTTGATGGACCACTCAGTTGCCAAGCTAGAAGTGGTAATTGTCGATACAATCAAGTATCTAGAATCTCACGGTTGGGTCATCAACCTGGACAAGTCAGCCCTACAGCCAGTGAAAAACCTGGTATATCTAGGGCTACGGCTGGATTCAGACCAGAGGAAGATTTTCTTACCTCTAGACAAGGTATCCTCTTTGAGGGGCTTGGTCCGTCTGCTTTGTGCAAAAAGACAGCCGTCCATACGCCTGTGCATGAGGCTGCTAGGAAAGATGGTAGCATCATTCGAAGCTGTGCCATACGCCCAATTCCACTCAAGGAATTTACAGAGGGCCATATTGTCAGCCTGGAACGGAAAAGTTCAGGCTCTAGACTTCCCGATGGCTTTGTCCCCTTCCGTTCGGAAGAGTCTCTGCTGGTGGTTGATCCCCCAGAATCTCCAGAAGGGAAAACCCTTCAGCCCGATATCTTGGAAGGTGGTCACTACAGATGCCAGCCTTATAGGCTGGGGGGCAGTACTGGAGCAATGGTCTCTCCAGGGCAGATGGTCAAATGTAGTAAAAACCCTGCCCATCAATCTCTTAGAGATACGAGCAGCCCGGTACGCCCTAGTAGCCTGGACATCCAGACTCCAAGGGTGCCCTGTCAGAATTCAATCAGACAATGCCACAGCAGTGGCATATATCAATCATCAGGGAGGCACCAGGAGTCGTGCAGCCCAGAGGGAAGTAAGTCACATCCTGGAATGGACAGAAAAGCATGTCCCATGTATATCAGCTGTCTTCATTCCAGGGGTGGAGAATTGGAAGGCGGACTTTCTGAGTCGCCAACAGTTATGCCCAGGGGAATGGTCCCTTCATCCCGAGGTCTTCCGAGCAATATGTCAGCGGTGGGGAACACCGGATGTAGATCTGCTAGCATCCAGATTCAACGCAAAGGTGGACAGATTTGTCTCCAGGACAAGGGATCCCCTCGCTTGCGGCTCGGATGCTCTGGTGTTCCCTTGGGATCAGTTCAGACTGATATATGCATTCCCTCCGCTACAATTGTTGCCTCGACTCCTTCGCAGAGTCAGGTTGGAGAAGAAGCCGGTGATCCTGGTGGCTCCAGCGTGGCCCCGAAGGGCCTGGTACGCGGAGATCATCAAAATGTCTGTGGGGAGTCCTTGGACCCTTCCACGTCGTCCGGACCTGCTTTCGCAAGGACCGATATACCACCCTTCCTTACTAACTCTAAGTTTAACGGCCTGGCTATTGAATCCCACATCCTAAAGAAGAGAGGTCTCTCTAACTCTGTGGTATCAACTATAATCAATGCCAGGAAGCCTGTATCCAGGCAGATCTACTATAGAGTTTGGAAGGCGTACATCACTTGGTGCGAGGCCAGAAAATGGCATCCACGTAAGTACGTTATAGGCAGAATTCTGGACTTCCTGCAGTGGGCTGTAGACAGGAAGTTTGCCTTAAGTACTATCAAGGGCCAGGTTTCGGCCTTATCAATACTATTTCAAAGGCCCCTGGCTATGCATTCACTTGTCAAAACCTTTATGCAAGGGGTGACTCGTATTATTCCACCGATTAAAGCTCCCATATGCCCATGGGATCTAAATTTGGTTCTGTCGGTTCTGCAGAAGCAGCCGTTTGAACCTTTGCGGCACATTTCCTTGGTTCTACTCACCAGGAAATTGATATTTTTAGTAGCCATATGCTCGGCTAGAAGAGTGTCGGAATTAGCCGCCATGTCCTGTAAAGAGCCATATCTGGTTATCCATAAGGACAGAGTAGTGTTACGTCCTCATCCAGCCTTTCTTCCTAAGGTGGTATTGAGGTTTCACTTGAACCAGGATGTGGTTCTTCCTTCTTTTTTCCCCAAACCAAGCTCGGTAGAGGAAAAGTTATTGCATTCTTTGGATGTAGTAAGAGCAGTTAAAGCTTATCTAAAAGCCACTGCTCAGATTCGTAGAACGGATTCTTTGTTTGTTCTGCCGGAAGGCCCCAGAAAGGGTCAGGCAGCATCAAAATCTACTTTAGCCAAGCGGATTCGACAGGTCATAATACAAGCCTATGGCTTGAGAAGTAGACCGCCTCCGTTCAAAGTTAGGGCGCACTCCACGAGAGCAGTTGGAACTTCATGGGCAGTGCATCACCAGGCCTCCCTGGCTCAAATCTGTAAGGCCGCAACATGGTCTTCAGTACACACGTTTACTAGGTTCTACCAGGTGGACGTTAGAAGTCAGGAGGATGTCGCCTTTGGGCGCAGTGTGTTGCAGGCCGCAAAAGATCCTCATGCCTGATGGCGCCCAGCTTATGTATGGTGTATCCCCCCCCTCATTTGGCATTGCTTTGGGACGTCCCACATAGTAATGACTATGCTGCTCTGTGTCCCGTGATGTATGAACAAGAAAGTAGGATTTTTAAAACAGCTTACCTGTAAAATCCTTTTCTTGGAGTACATCACGGGACACAGAGCTCCCACCCCTCTTTTGGGGACACGTATTGCTTTGCTACAAAACTGAGGTACTCCCGGATGGGAGGGGCTTATATAGGGGAGGGTACTTCCTGTTTTGGAAGTTGCCAGTGCCAGCACCTGAAGGTAATTCTATATAACCCACATAGTAATGACTATGCTGCTCTGTGTCCCGTGATGTACTCCAAGAAAAGGATTTTACAGGTAAGCTGTTTTAAAAATCCTACTATTCCTGCCCATGAATGAACTCAAAATTTCGGCAAACTTGCCTTTGCTACAAAATTAGCAGTTTTGTGTTTATCTAAAATTGTCTTCTTATGTCTTGTGGCACTATAGGACAAAATTAGAAAAAAAAAAAACCACAAGAAATTTGAAGCCACCTGTGTTAAACCCATAGCTTAAAAAAACACCTGCTTGCCCTTTGTACTGGACTTTTTAATTTAGATAACTTAAAGCATTTCCATATCTTAAATTAACAGACAGGTGATGCTATTGTTATAGTTGGCACTTAATAAAAAGGATTTGAAGTGTTTACTACCAAATTATTCAATGCACTGTCACCATGTCCTCATTCAACCTTCTTCTGATGCTTTGACTTGACATAACTTTCTGACTGTCACTGACCTGAAACAAGTATAGAGATAAGTAATTTTGACTGACCATCAATTAGTTGTTCTGTGTCCATGACTCAAAAATTGTTAACATACTGTTTATACAGATATAGGTGCAACAAATATTCTCATACTTTAACTGCTAATTCTGACATTAAGTGGTAAACCTTGTATAATGTAATGTTCTTCTTAGTGGACCTACATGGTAATCTATGATATAATTTCCTTTCTCTGTGTACCAGCTGTTTTCCAAATAAAACAAGAAGGGCCCAGCCATGTGTTTAGGATAATGACTGGTGTCATATCAGCAGCAGCTTTAGGCTTCATGTACACTACAGCTCTAAACTTGAGTTTAGGAGCTTTGGCGATTTTTTGCCAAAGCTCCTAAACTCAACTTCATAAAAGCCTATGTGTCAATGTTCACATAGACTTTTACCAAAGTTTAGGAGCAGCTGTGGTTAGGGAAGCTTCAACCTTCCTCAACCTCCCTCTCCTGAACGCAGTAGAATCGTGTTCAGGATAGACAAGTTTTGATCACTGGAAACCGCAATCTGCGCAAGATCAGGGCAAAAATCATGCCGCATTTTCAGTTTTCCTATGGCTGGTGGCCAAATTAGGCTGTGTGTACATGAAGCCTTACAATGAAAGTACTGTAGCCAGACAACTAGGATTTTCAGAAGGATACTAGCAGCTCAATTACGTCTTTTGTGACAGATAGAGAAAATATTCACAGAAGTGGAGATGTTGTCCATTGAAAGAGGTCAGACTTTTGGTTTAATCTTTCCATAAAATAAGAGGTGAAACCTGATTACTTTAATAAGTTTTAAATCAGCCCCAATGTATTCATGGGATTGCACTCTGCACTATTCACCTAAAAAAAGCTCCAAATACAACCATTAAATATGACAAACAAAATACAAACAACAAGCTGGCGCAAATTGGCACTTTTATTGGTTTCAAATAAATTTCATTAATCAGAAAATAACATAATAAATCCAATAAATCAGCATATAACACTTTAACCGCTTCAGCCCCGGAAGATTTTACCCCTTTCCTGACCAGAGCACTTTTTATAATTTGGCACTGTGTCGCGTTAACTGACAATTGAGCGGTTGTGCGACGCTGTACCCAAACAAAAAATTTTCCCCACAAATAGAGCTTTCTTTTGATGGTATTTGATCACCTCTGCGGTTTTTATTTTTTGCACTATAAACAAAAGAAGTGCGACAATTTTATTTACTATAGCGCCGCGGCGCTAATTAGCGATAATTGCTGCAAATTCGCGCTAATTAGCGCGATTCGCTGCAATTTGCGCTAATTAGCGCTAAAACGGTATTCACTATAGCGCTGGAGAGAAAATACTCCCAAAATCAGATTTACTATAGCGCCCAGAATCCAAATAGCACCCAAATCTTTACTCTACTAAAAGCTGGAGAATTGCACATGGAAATAATGTTTAGAGCGTGATATAATTGCCTAAATGGTACTAAAATGTGCGGTATATTATTTAAAGATAATCTGCTTTTAAACTGTGTGAAAAGGTGATTTCTACACTGAAATATCTTTAAAAGTCTGATGCCGCGTACACACGATCATTATTCACGGCGGTTTAAAAACCGCCGTGAATAATGACATTTTAAACGAGGGAACAGCTTGTTCCCCACACACGGTCATTTTTCTCGTCATTTTTAAAAATGACGAGAAAAACGATCGTCTATGGGCTCCGCGGCAGTGTTTCCCTATGGGAAACACTGCCGCGGAAGAAATGTCAGGAAAAATGACGAGAAAAATTAGAACATGTTCTAATTTTTCTCATCGTGATTAATGCCGTTTTCCCCATCGGGAAAAACGGCAAAAAGCCCACAGACGATCGTTTTTCTCGTCCAAAGGAAAAAATGTCATTTTTTCCGACGGGAAAAATGATCGTGTGTACGCGGCATTAGAAGTGAAAAATGACTTGTTTTTTGGACAAATAGGTGCAACACAACTGAGCATGCTCAGAGCTATAATAACTCAAATTTTAACTCAAGTGTTTTTTTTCTCAAGAGTTATAGTAAATACCAAAAAGAGAGCTAATTAAAGAGCATTTTTTGGAAGTGAAAATCTGCTCCATTTTAGTCCAATGCAAGTTTTAGCCATTGATTCTAATGATACAATTGTAACTTTCACAAATAAATTATTTTAATGTTGAGATGAAATGTATCTTTCTCTGAAATAAATTTTCCTTTGCAACAATGTTGCTTCTAATTTAAATATTTTGTGTTTAAGAATGCTAGAATGTATTGGAATGTTTTGGTAAAATATATTTTTCTCTGTCACTTTCACTTGTTACTCTCCATCTCACAACAATCTTTACCCAAACTCACACAGGTGTCTTTATAAAGCACAAACAATACCATTGCTGATGCAAATTTAAAATGAGTCAAATTTTTTTGTGCTTTTTATTATTTCTAAATAATCATAATTTGAGCCCCAAAAATTTGATATGTGTTCCAACATCAGAAATCAAAATGTAATTCCCCAAAATTTGAGGGTAATATCACTATTCTAAACTCACCCACAAAAAAAAACACCAAATTTCACAGAATAAATCAAGAAGAATAACTCTTGAGTAATGTAATTCCATCACCTGTATGCCCAAAGAAATGCAGTATTTATGTGTATTTATGTGCATGAGGATCTCACATGTGGCAGCTCCGTGGCTTAGAGGTTAGAACTTCTGCTTAGCATCCCTGAGTGTCTGGGTTCAAATCCCAAGCATGCTGTTTCATGTAGAGCAGTTGTCTCATCTCCCAGGTCTTAAAACTATATCTAAATGTTATATTTATGTGTAGGAGGGTTCCACCACTATTGTAAATCTTGTCAGATACAAAATGTAGCCAAAAGTATTGGGACGCCTGCCTTTACACACACATGAACTTTAATGGCAGCCCAGTCTTAGTCCGTAGGGTTAAAATTTGATTTGGCCCACCCTTTGCAGCTAGAACAGCTTCTGGGAAGGCTGTCCACAAGGTTTAGTGTGTCTATGGAGATGTTTGATCATTCTTCCAGAAGTGCATTTGTGAGGCCAGGCACTGATGTTGGATGAGAAGGCCTGGCTCGCAGTCTCTGCTCGAATTCAGGCAAAGGGTGTTCTATCGGGTTGAGGTCAGGACTCTGTGCAGGCCAGTCAAGTTTCTCTACCCCAAACTCGCTCATCCATGTCTTTATGGACCTTGCTTTGTGCACTGGTGTGCAGTCATGTTGGAACAGGAAGGGGCCATCCCCAAACTGTTCTGACAAAGTTGGGAGCATGAAATTGGCCAAAATGTCTTGGTATGCTGATGCCTTAAGAGTTCCCTTCACTGGAACTAAGGGGCCAAGCCCAACCCCTGAAAAACAACCCCACACCATAATACCCCTCCACCAAATGATTTGGACCAGTACACAAACAAGGTCCATAAAGACATGGATGAGTAAGTTCGGGGTGAAGGAACTTGACTGGCCTGGACAGAGTCCTGACCTCAACACAACAGAACACCTTGGGGATGAATAAGAGTAGAGACTGTAGGCCAGGCCTTCTCGTCCAACATCAGTGCCTGACCTCACAAATGCACTTGGAAGAATGGTCAAACATTCCCATAGACACACTCCTAAACCTTGTGGACAGCCTTCCCAGAAGAGTTGAAGCTGTTATAGCTGCAAAGGGTGGGCCAACTCAATATTGAACCCTACGGACTAATACTGGGATGCTATTACAGTTCATGTGCGTTTAAAGGCAGGCGTCCCAATACTTAGGCCTATATATTGTATATTTCTTGGAGACACTGAACATGGCTATGGACTTAGGGCTGGTTCACACCACAGAGATGCAAAGAACATGTGTGAGGCTGCCTGGTGGCTAAGTGGGTAGCAATTCCATCTAGCAGCACTGGGGTTGCTGGTTCACTTGCCCAACATGCTAATGCTTGTGTTGAAGTTTATATGTTCTCCCTGTGTGGGTTTCTCACCACCATCCAAAGACATGCTGGTATTTTATTTGTCTCCTGTCAAAATAGTCTCTAATGTAAAAAAGTTAGTTTTGGACTTTAGATTGGAAGCTCATTGGAGCCAGGGACTGATGTTAATGTTTGTTAGCACTAATCATGCCCAGGGACTTGGACATTTAAAATTGTAGGGTTTACACTGCACAGGTGCATATGCTTAGAAACCTGTTGCTTTGTTTATGTGCATGCAAATGGACTTGGATCTTTGGCTTGTAGTTGGAGATTTGATGCACATAGCCAAGGGCTAACACAGTTGCAAATACTATTATATGTTTCTGCCCATCAGGTGCAATCACTTTAGACATACACGAAGAGACAGATTGAAAGATACTGGTGGGAGTGTACTTCTATTGGGCGCGTACTTCTATTGGGCGTGTGTCAGTGTGCTAACAATACAACCTCTCTTATATAAAGGGCTGCAGTATGGGGGATCGTTTGGTCTGAGAAGGTCAGGTTTTTTGCTGTGATTTGGGGGGAGGAGGAATGATATTGTGCAGATTGACAACCCCCCCCCCCCCAAACTAGTGTTATTTGCTGAAATTCTTGTGCATTTTTTCAATCAAAAATTGTGTGTGTATTGTTCCTGTCTAACCATGCAAAATCGTTTGGAAGCATCTGCTGACCTGTTACTCTTGGATCTCATTGCTTAATCGTGTACACAGAAATGCAGATTCCAGCAGAACATGGTCACCAATGTATGTATATGTGGATTGTGGGGTGGGTGTTTTGAACATTTGTATTTTTTAATATTATGTTGGAATGCTATGTAAGAATAATGACTTAAGTATGTTTCTATAATCTTGCAGATAAAAATGTGATGTGTTGCCCGTTATACACTAAAAGTAAAGCTGTGTGCACTCTAAGGTTTTGTCAAATTTTAGATTGTAAGCTCCTATGAGCAGGGCCCTTAAAATCCAATTGCTAAATGTAGTACCATGTATCCTGTCCAAATTTTTTTGAACCTAGTAAATGCATGTACATAATTTTTGTTTCTGCTGGCAAAATAAAAGTACATTATTGAGCTTTGGTGTGTGTTTTTTTTCTTAGTTTTTTTGGTGGTGGTGGTTTTGGTAAAGTGCAATATCTTTTTTATATTTTATTTCTATATGCATTTGTGCACCAAAAAACAAATCTCTTCGCCCTGGTTCACATTGATGCTACTTTGAAATTGTGCTACTTCACTTGAGCTAGCGCAATTTTAGGTACTACTTGATAGACATCTGTGTGGCTTCATACACAAATGTCTATTGAAGTCGCACCTGAAATCGGCAAAAGTAGTGAAGGAACTGCTTTTGCAAATCGGTGCCACAAAATTGGGGTTGCATTGATTGGAACAGTGCCATTGCCACCAATAGTCATGCGATTTGATTTCTGAAATTGCATGACAAATCGCCCCAATGTAAACCTAGGCTTCAGCACACCTGCAAGTAAATGATAAAGGTGGAATCTTTATATATAACAGCTGTGGAGAATTGCAGGTAATGAATTCAGCTGGAGGATAGGCAGTGTTGTGTGAGTCAGCTCTGGTTCACATTGGTGCGATTTGACATGTCAAATCGGTGGCAATTGCGCTGTTCTAATTGGTGCGATTTGTATTGATATCAGTGCAGAAACCTGCACAGATTTCGCTGATGTCCCCCCCCCCCCCCCCTGCAGTCGGGACTGACATGCGGGAATGAAATCGTATGAGTTCAGCTGAACGATTTCCTCCCGCTGTCAGTGTGAAGCACGGCTCAAACTGGGCCTTTTGCCTTTGTAATTCACCTGCTGCTATGCCAGAGACACCATTTCTTATCAAACTCCCTTAAGTTTACCTTCAAATATATGTAAAAATACAGATTTGCATATCTGCAAATAATCAAAAATAATAAATTCTAATCGTGATTGAGATGAAATATTCGCAGCTGCAATCAACAGAGCATGGTTTCACCTCCTGACCCGGAAATGAGTCATTGTAATCACCCGGATGTTCCTGTGCTGGTCAGGATCTCCATCTAGGTGGACATGGCAAGGTCCCTCTTTAGCATAGAGGAGGTGCTGCTGATTTGCTGGGTAAGTGTAGGATATGTACTTGTGCTTACTCAAGGTGGGGGTGGATTTGGTGTGGGTGGGCTTCATTGATTTGTTTGGCATCACCACACATTTGCTTCTGGCCCATGTGCACACATCACTACTTCCTGCATTTGTTCTGCTACTGTAAATCAGTAAGGAGTGGACTATGCAAGTATAAATGAGAGCTCCTTTCTATTAAAATATATGTGACTTAATTCACAGTTGGGTGACTTTTCATGATTCTCAATGATAACCATTCATATCTGTGCTACTTTAAGTCACACCAACTTCAAAGTAGTCCCTGTACTACTTTGGTGTGACTTTCAGGCTCAGTTTCCACTAGTCATGCGACTTGGGACTGCAAAGTCAATTGACATGTCATACCCCATGATTTCCAATGAGTATGGTTCATATCTGTGCGACTTCAAAGTAGTCCCTGCACTACTTTGGTCCCACTTTGATACGACTTGAGGTCCATAGACCTCAAGAATATACAGGCATTGCTCCAAGTCGCATCATAATCGCGGCAAAAAAATTGCGGCAAAATCATGCCAATTTAGGGTTGCAATAGTGGAAACAGAGCCTCATGTGACTTGAGGTACATAGGGTACATAGGGCGCAATATTACACAGGCATTCCCAGAAGTTGGGGCCAAGTTGCAGCGGCAAAGTGGCAGCAAATTAGTGTGACTTTCAGGTTGCAGCAGTGTGAAAGAGATTCAAGGATATCTTTGAATTTGGCCCTATTGTCACTTGTGCATCCTGAAAGTGGGGCAAATTCGTCCCTGCACCACCTTGGTTTGACTTTGATGCGATTTGAGGTCCATACACCACAAGATTACACAGACATTGCTTCAAGTCATGGCAAATCTGTGCAATTTTAAGGTCGCACAAGTGCAAATGGGGCTTTATTCAAAGTGTTATCATTTAATCTCATTAGGTTACTTTCACACTTATGTGACATTTCATGCAGCTTTGGACCTCAGAGTCACATTAAAAGTTACCCCCCATGAGTTCCATTCATATCTATGCAACTTCACCCATGTTCACATAGCTCTAAATTGACATGTCAAATTACAGGACAAATTGGCGCCTATTGACGGCAATAGAACTGTCCAAATTGGTGCGACGCCACACAGATTCCCAAAAGTATTTCCTACACTACTTTGGGCGACTTCAGGAGGCGATTTCTTACCTCCCAACTTTTTGAGATGGGTATAAGGGACACCTATTAGCAAAAGTATGTAGGCATAGGACACACCTCCTAAAACACCTTCTTAAAGGAGAATTATTATTAAAACAAAAGGATTAGTAAACCCCCAAGTGCTTTTTATTTTAACAATAATATCCCTTTAGATTTGTTTGTAAATTCCCAAAGCAAAGCAATTTAGAAATTAGATGAAAGGTTTAGCGCTGGAAAACCCTTTTTGAAAGATAAAAATTGCATTTTATATAAAACTATACAGATCAGAACAAAATCAAGGACAAATGAGGAGGAAAGAGGGACAGAGGGACTTTGTTCCAAATCAGGGACAGTTGAGACCTATGTGATTTCACTAGACATTTGTGCAGGAAAGTGCACTGTCTCTGAAATTGCTCACAAAGTCGGGCTGAAGCCCCTTCCACACTTGAGCGGCTTTTCCTGTAACTTTGGTCATCAGAGTTGCATGACAAGTCATACCCCATGATTTTCAATGTGTACCATTTATATCTGTGCAACTTCAAGTCACACCGACTTCAAAGTAGTCCCTGTACTACTTTGGTCCGACTTTGATAGGAGTTGAGGTTCATAGACCTTAAGTTTACAGGCATTCCCTGGAATCGCAGAAAAATTGCAGATGGAAATTTGTGCGCCTTTCCCTGCGACTCCTGCGTCCATAGACCTCAAGATTACACAGGCATTGCTTAAAGTTGCATCAAAATCACACAACTTTCAGGTCGCACAAGTGTGAAAGGGGCCTAAGTCACTGTGCTGAGTACTATTATACCTAGAATATAAAGTAGTCCCACCATCAAACACTCAGCAGCATATACTTTGTATGAACACACGATCAGTCTCTTCTCCCCTAAGAGAACCGGGATCTGTGTGTTTACACACACAGATCCCAGTTCTCGCTCTGTCACGAGTGATCGCGAGGGCACTCGCATCAGCTCCGGGGGTGTGCCGCGGGTGTGCACATGTGCCCCTAGTGGCAAAAAGGCGAAGCAACGTAAGGTAACGTTGCTTTTCCCAGCCGTGCCATTCTGCCGCAGTAAAACTGCGGCAGATGGTCGGCAAGTGGTTAAACATTGCCATAATGACTCAAGCAAACACATAACTTAAAATATAATAAGGTCCCCAAAAAGGCGGGACTTTGACGTAGACAAAAGTCTCGGCCTACCCCAAACATGCAGTCAATTGAATACTATGTTGTAACCCCAAATTAAAAATGTTTCACTCATCCTTATATGTAAAATTCTTTACAAAAATTGGGTTTTGGTCCTCATTTTATAAAATGGATTGAGGCACCCTATAACAATCCAAAAGCATACATAAAATATGCTGGATATAAATCGGATTCTTTCAACATTAAGCAAGGTACACAACAGGGATGCCCATTATCTCCCCTCCTATTTGCCCTAGTATTAGAACCATTAGCCCAATATATTAGAACCAATCCCACAATTACCGGCATTGAGATTGGAGGTTATCCACATAAAATTTGCATGTTTGCGGATGATATTTTGCTCTTCATGTCATCACCACAGGTGTCAGGTCCTAACCTTTTACCTATCCTAGATAAATTTGCTTGGTCATCAATCCCAAGAAATGTGTAGTGCTTAATATTTCACTTACAGAAACAGAATTAATGCCAACAAAAATAGCACTCCCCTTTTCTTGGGCAGAGAAATCACTACCATATTTAGGAGTAAACCTGACAGCCGCCATAACAGATTTATTTTCAGCTAATTACCCCCCTCTATTAAAACAGATTACACATCTACTAAAACAATGGTCCCATCTCCCGCTGTCCTGGATAGGGAAGATCAATGCTTCTAAAATGACTATCCTACCCAAACTACTATATATATTTAGAGTCCTGCCAATCCCAATATTTTCATATTATTTAAGATTGATCCAAAAAAGAACATCTACCTTTATATGGGGTACCTCCAAACCACGCATACCGATTTGCACACTACATCTCCCTAAATCACAAGGTGGACTAGGCTATCCCAACTTTGCAACCTATTACAATGCTGCTCACTTAGCTAGTCTTCCAAAGTACCATGCAACACAGGAATCTGCCTTATGGGTATCGATAGAGGCCTCAGAAAGTGACCCTTTATTGATTTCCAACATACTATGGCTTCGGCCCATTGATGCATAATTTATGCAATCAATGCCAAGCTGCGGAACTCTCCTGAGTTTCGCAGCTTGGCAGGTGTTGCGGGGCAGAGCTTGTTGCCCTGGAGATAGCCATCTCCCACTGGACCTTCTGCCGTGGTCCTATGGAATGCACTGTTGGGCTTGCATGACGTCACTTCCTGGATGTGTCGCAAATGGATCAGTGACGCGTTGTGTGAGCTCCTTCTTCATATCTGAATGGATCGTTGCCGATCCATTTGCGCCATTACCGGGAAGTAATGTCATGCAAGCCCAACAGTGCATTCCATGGGACCAGGAAGTGCTGGTTCCCACCGCAGAACCCGACCGTGGGCAGACGGCTTATCCGCCAGCTGGGCTCCCATTGACGTGCACCTCTTCCCCTTCTCCCCTTCATGATGCCAAGACAGCCGATTTACAGTGGCTTTTTCTATGTGCTTATGACCATCCACAATGTGTGAGTTACACTCTTTTTCACCTCATTAAAGTCTAAAAAGCTACACTTCGTTGGCGCATGTGTTTTCTCCTAGTGCCACCAGCAAAAACCTTGCTGGCTGAACGCTTTGGAGCCCCTCCAGCTTCTAGAAAATTCCCTCACACACTATTGGACAACTTTTACCTGTCCCAAGGTGTGTGAGAAATTTAAAGGGGCAGAGCACCAGAAAAAGCCCATGACATTTTGCTGCAAAAAAACATGGTAAAGGCAGAGGCAATACCCATGAAAATGTTCACAAATAAATTGTGCCCACTTTTAACATTAGTAAAAACCAATAATGTTGTTAGGGTTCATTTGGTGCACTGGAGTACATTTTACAAGAAATAATATCAATTTTCCTACAATTAGAAAGGTAAAAAAATCTTAATTTTTTTTTTTAAATAATAAATAAATTGGATATGTATTAATCACATAAATTATCTACTTACCCAAAGTTTCTGGTATTGATGTATTTAATCAAATCCAGCTCTACAAGACAAGCGTGGTTTGTACAAATCCACCGAGTACTCTTACAGTAACTAAAAGAAAAAAATGTTACAAATAATTAACAGTGTTTAAACCTAAAATGTATAAGCTATGTTGATATTAAAAATAGTAGTAAACAATAAAAGCCAGGTGAATTGAGGTCATATTAATGTACATCAGGCATTTTTTTTTTATCTACTCAAAAACAAAACAAAATTAGGACAAAATGGGAAGAGGAATCTCTCATAAATGATAACCAACATCAAAAAAATGTACGGTAAGCTATTTTATCATTAGTTTTCCTCTTTCAGGCTTAGAGCATTTTCAGCTAAACAGAAAATACCCATTGCCATTGTCAGAATTTCAATGTCCTTGCTATTTTCTGTGAGCTGAAAAGAAATCACAATCAACTTTATTTTCCTTCTGCAAACTACAAATCCTATCAATAAATAGAATTAATCACTGCGCTAATGTCTATTCAGCAGCTAGAATAAAATATAGGTAACAATATATATTTTTTTTATAAAGATATGCAGCGCTAAAAAATACAAACATGAACTATGTAAATAAAAATCCACTGTCATTGAGCGTAAAGAGTCCATGTTCCAAGAAATGGCATCACCCACAGTGTAAATATGACAAGATGAGGTGAACTATGAAATCCTCCACCGCACACCAACACACCGGGCCTCTTACTGCAGAAAATGGACCACTAGGTTATAGGTGCTCAGATAAGCATACCTGTAATATATTCACTATATCACAACTCCACTCTGGTACCAGACAGCTGAATCTCATAGGGTCATAACATGGAGTGAATCCACAAATGTTAACCAAGCACTTTTTGTGTTCCTGAAATGCTTGTTTTATTTCTCCAAATGTGAGTACCCTGTATGCTTTTTACTTAATAAAATCATCTTGAATTAACATACTACACTATGGGGAGCTGCTTCTCTTTTATCCTATGCAAAATCACTTAGAAATCAGATACAGCGATGTTACTGTGTCTAGAAGTTTAGTAAGACACATTAGACCCCTTAAGAGAAATACACATTCGATACATATCATGTTTGGTTTCTATACATAATTTCATTCTGATAAATAATATGCTAGTTTATGGATTGTGGGGCATTGTCCTATGGAAATATAGCCTTACTCAGGATAATTGGCATTAAGGGTGTTTTCCTTGGGCATTCTAAAGTACTCCTGCACACCTAAATTGCACCTTTTAGATCTTTTGAATGAATGGGGAAGCTCAGAATCACCCTGCCCAGGGGACAATAAAGGGGCAATGCAAAAGCAGCTGGGGATTCTACTATAGATTTCTAAGAATCAGTTTATTAGCACTAGTGACCGTTGCAACATATTATTGGAGGTAATCTTCAATGTGTGCAGTGCACTGAAGGGCGTTCGGTGGGGCGAACACCCACTGAACACCCTGTAAACTAGAGTGTTCACCGAACAGGGTGAACAGCCAATGTTCAGCCTGAACTGATGCTCGGGCCAAACCTTTCGCCCAACTCTACTTTTAACACCACTATGAAACCTATTGATAAGCCCAGATTATTGGGATAATGATCCCCTCTTTGGAGATTTTGCATTTGCTCATGAATAGGCCCCAGACTGTCAAAATTGGAGAACAATGCTCCTTGTTCCTTAATACAGATGTGCCCCAAAGATGTGTGCTCAGTCTAATTTTGTTTACCCTGTACACCTATGACGGTGTTTTCTGATCTGAAATTAACACAGTGATAACATTTACAGATGACAACACTGTTATTGGGAGAATAAGAACAGTGTCAAGGCTGTATACTGAATATAAAACAATAAAATAATTGATGTACGTTAAAGAAAAATAATCCAGAACTTAAAGTCAAGGTAAAACTTTTATTTTTAGTTTTGGATAAAGTGTAGAGAGATTAGAACAACTGTCAGTTTTTATTGCTGTCTTTGTCTCCATTAAGGAAATTCATCCTCCCTATTTGTCCTGTTTATCATTGTCATTGAAAGTGAAAGTAAAAGAAAATCTTGCTTCTATCCTATTCCTCATCCCTCTAATTCTTCATCCTATTCCTCATGGGACAGCACAAAGTACTTATTACTAATTTAAATAAATAAAACACACACCAAGCTTTATTTTGGCTAATAATTGGCCACAACGTTTATTAAGGGGTTACCCAAATATAAACAATCACCAGTAACATAAAATATAATCTTAAAATTTATAACCAATAAATTATTTAATTTATTAATAACACGTAGTCCATCCAGAACTGAACTGGATGACAAACCCCACTAACAAACGTCATGACAGTACAAAACATTTTATTCATAAGGGAGGGAGGGTGGGAGCAGCACGGTTCCTGCTTCTGTGGCATCCCCTCAGGCTGTGACACAAAGCGGGAAAGCTGCCGGCTTTTAAAACCACTGCCCAGCTCAATCCCGCCCGAATCAGCCAATCAGGAGCCGTTGCTATGCCGCTCTGAATCCTGCCATCACCCGGAGCAACCCAATTCACCATAAACGGGGGGGGGGGCGGAAGATGGCAGGAACCACAGCAGCACTCTGTACTGTCCCATGTAGCCCCACATGAACGCTAGGGGCTTGTTCATGGGACAGCACAAAGTACTTATTACTAATTTAAATAAATAAAACACATACCAAGCTTTATTTTGGCTAATAATTGGCCACAACGTTTATTAAGGGGTTACCCAAATATAAAAAATCACCAGCAACATAAAATATAATCTTAAAATGTATAACCAATAAATTATTTAATTTATTAATAACACGTAGTCCATCCAGAACTGAACTGGATGACAAACCCCACCAGCTGAAAGCCGCTCAGCAACTGAGCGGCTGAAGCCCCCCAAACGCCGTGGCCTGCTCAATCATATTTTGTAGACCCAGAATGAAAATGCCTAAACCAACATCCGAAAGGTGTACAAAATCCACTCTATAAAAACCAGGAAGAAAACCTTCCAAATCTGAGTGGCGGTAAGCAAAACCACCTTGTGAAATCACTAAATTACGTATGGTTCTGTTTACCCGTTTCCTAATTTTATCTAAATAATGCAGATTACTGGACGCTGACCAAAGGAGTCTCGGTATCATCTCTGAGAAAACTATCACCGTAAAAGGAAACAATAACTTGAAAGAAGATAAATCTCTCTTCATTTCACAAATCAAATCCCAAGTTTTAACCCTGCCCAGGTCATTAGCCCCGGCATGAATGATAAGAACATCCGGCGAAGGCCATTGTCCTGTCAAGAAAATCAACTGTTCCTTTAAATTCCCCCATCTCAAACCTCTTACACCCCACCATAAAACCTGAAAACGTCCTTTATCCAAACCAAGATTGGTTTCGAAATTCTTGATGGAAGTTCTCCTTTTGGCCCAAAAAATAAAGGAATGTCCTATTATCCAAACGACATGCTTGGAAAGACCTAGAAAAATCAAATAATAATACGATCAGGGCGCACATACAACTTAAATCTATCACTATTCCAACGCCCCAATTGTTTAAGACCTTCATTAGAAAAACCAAGAAGACTGGCCTCAGTAGCCGCACCTATCCTAAAGGAATGCGAGGAAAAGTGAAAACCAGAAAGATTACGTTTTTTAAGGCAAGAAGACAGGACAGATGAAAACTGGAATCTTGTCAGAGGAGACAAATTATTGTGACCAAAAAATGAACCTGGATAAACGGGGCGAATGGAAAGATATTGCGAGACTCTGAAAACTGGACAAATGCTCTGAATAGGAGCTCTATGAAGGGTTATCCAGCGACCCTTCCCTAATTGGTCCATCTTAGATCTACAGAGAAAAATCTTAATCGAACCTTCGTTAACAGAAATATCTGAAAACTCTAAAAAAGATGATGAAAGCTTATTAGGTGCTGTAAGCTCACCCACTCTAAAAGCACCAAAGAATGCTATAACAAAAACCGCTCTGAACAAAGAAATCTCATATTGAGAAAAACACACTAATTCCAACGTGGACATCAGTTTAAGCAATAATTCAGAATAAATGGGTCGTCTATTGTCAACAGCTGGCACAGACCTTCTGAAACCCTTCATTGCTTGCTTAACTGGAAAAAAGGAAGAGAGAGCAGGCAAACCAGACATTTTTAGAAAAAATGAAACACCGGCTAAAATCTTATGCACTGTAGCCGGGCTAAGATTATCCTTAATTAAGGAAGAAACAAAGCATAGAGCAGTATATGCATCCACTGAACCAACTGAACAATCAGCTTCTGTACAGAAGTTACACCACCTAGACCATGATTGAGAATATTCTTCCCAAGTCTTAGGGGCAACAGTATTCCTTATGTTCACCTCAATTAATTCCAGATCAGGTCCCAGAGAGAAACTGGGCATGACAATCCTTCTTGATCCGCATCTGGAGCGAGTAACCGAAACCTCTGGAACTTTATTATCCGTGTGAAGGATTACCCGCCTATTCTCCAAATGTTTATGCCAAATAGTAATAGCCACCACCACCGGGAATAATTCCAGCAAGACTAGGTTATGGATAATATCTAGCGACCTCCAGGATTCTGGCCATTTATCAGCGCACCAATGACCGTCCAAAAAAGCGCCAAAACCAACCGAACCTGATGCATCAGTAAACAAGCGGATATCTAGGTCTTCCACAAAATCACTCTGCCATACCATACTACCATTAAAATGTAACAGGAATTGGTCCCAAACCTTCAAATCCTCCTTAATAGGACATGTAATAGAAACATGTGAAAGAGGATTGTTTAACCCTTTAGTGGCCAGAGCGAATCTACGAGAAAAAACTCTGGCCACTGGGATTACCCTAGATGCAAAAGCGAAAAGTCCCAGTAAAGACTGAACCTCGCGCAAAAGCACTTTTCTCCTAGTCAAAAAATTAGCAATGAGTACTCTCATTCTCAAAATTTTTGACATTGGAAGACGGAATTCCATAGCAACTGAATCAATTGTTATGCCCAGGAATTCAATCACTGTCACCGGACCCATTGTTTTTTCATGGGCTATAGGGATCCCGATTGATCTGCAGATGTTGAAAAAACAAACCATCATTTCAGAACAAACTTGAACTCCAGGTGGGCCAATAAACAAAAAATCATCCAAATAGTGGATGACTCCACCTTGAGGGGAATTTTGTGATAAAACCCACTGTATAAATGTTGAAAAAGCCTCAAAATAACTACATGACTTGGAAAACCCCATGGGCAAACACTTATCAAAATAAAAGTGATCTTCAAAATAAAAGCCCAGAGAGTTAAAACCTGTTGGATTGACCGGTAAAAGACGAAATGCAGATTTTATGTCTGCCTTTGCCATAAGAGATGCCTTGCCAAATTGTTTCAACAAAGCTAAAGCTTCATCAAAAGATGAATAAGACACAGAAGACTCCAAATCTGATATTTCGTCGTTCAAGGTATTACCATGAGGAAAGGATAAATGGTGGATTAAACAAAAAGAGCCTGTCTCTTTTTTGGGGACCAGGCCTAACGGAGATGAATGAAAATTCAAAAATGGGGGGGATGAAAAAGGACTGGCTATTCTATCTTCATGCAGCTCCTTTAAAATAATTTCCCTCACTATATCTGGGTTTAACAGAACTGAACGAAGATTTCTAACCGGGGTGCAACCTTGACCTAAAAAGGAAGGGACCAAAAAAACAAATTTGAACCCTTCATATAGAAGGACCGCCATCTTGCGGTCTGGGTATTGATCTAGCCAAAACTGCATTTCTGACAGTCTCACTGGCGTCCATGCCCTTTGCATTAGTGTCCCTTGACTGGACTGCAGCAGCTGATTTTTTGAAACAACTGGATGCTTAGTGTGCACCCGGGCAGAATGAGCATTCGTGCTTATACCTGCAATTGGATAAGAATCTACATTGGGAGTCATTAAATGCGAAACATACTCCTTTACTAAAATTAGCCTGAGAACTATTTGTAGTTTGAGGCCTCTGAGTGTATTGCTGCCTTTGTGGCAGCATCAAATTTAGCCACAAACCTACATCTTTGACCCCCCAACGGAGGGAAGGATAGACTGAAAGCTTCTGCCTGAAGCTCTCATCATAGCTGAACCAGGAGATGCCTCCAAAATGACGGTAAGCCTCCACTATATCCAGATGTTGGAATAATCCTGAGCACTTGTCAGGGAAACGCTCACCAATTACTGAGGAAAAAATACAAAAGGCTTGAAGCCAATTCTGAAAAGTCCTAGGAATTGCCCTTCTCCTATCTTCCTCAGATCTATCATCTAATCTTTTCTCAGATTTCAATAAGAATTATTTAGAGGAAGGAAGCAATGATAGTATATCTATAAAATCCCCCAGCCAAATTTTTTCCTTCACAGCCACAGTCAAATGAAAACCCAGGGGGGACAGTTCACAAGGAAGGGCCTCTTTAAGGCATGTTTCAGACACTAAAGATTTTACAGGTAAAGAGTTCAGTGAAGAAGAAGGCAAAGAAAAAACTGTATTAAAGTCATTCACAGGTAATTTCTCAATCATAGAGACCCTTCTATTCAAAGGGTTAACACTTACTGGAATTGCGGGGTTACCCTGTGAAAAAACAGTATTATCAGACATATGCATACCGCTAGAGCCACCGCTATTCCATACAGTACCAATATTGGATTCATTTATCTTAGCAAGTACATTGGCTAAAGAACCAACTACTTTACCTAATTCAATTAAGTTTAAATTATTTCTCTCACCATGGCTGCGGTCCACGCTGACAGGCTGCCCAGACACTGTCACCTCACTAGAACAGCCCGCACCTGCTGGCTGAGGTGATCCACTTCTGGCTCTGTTACAGGAGTGTGACCTTGCCTGCTTCACATTCACCTTTTCAGGAGAAGAGGGAGAATCTTCACTTCTTAACCTCGTTCCCCTGTTACCTTTCTGAACTATTTTTTGAACAGCAGGGGGAGCAGCTTCCGGCTCAGACTGAGCCTGCTCTACCTCCGCAGACACCGCCAATGGAGGGACAGCTTCTTCCTCCAAACACCTCCGCAGCGACTCCGCCCCTCCATGGCTCTCAGCTTTAGCAATGAGGCGACGCAGCAGTTCTTCCATAATGGCAGGTAACTACAGCAGCACGGTTTCTGCTTCTGCGGCATCCCCTCAGGCTGTGACACAAACCGGGAAAGCTGCCGGCTTTTAAAACCACTGCCCAGCTCAATCCCGCCTGAATAAGCTAATCAGGAGCCGTTGCTATGCCGCTCCGAATCCTGCCATCACCTGGAGCAACCCAATTCACCATAAACAGGGGGGGGGCCCGGAAGATGGCAGGAACCACAGCAGCACTCTGTACTGTCCCATGTAGCCCCGCATGAACGCTAGGGGCTTGTTCATTCTCAATTGGGCCTACATCCCTCTTCCAGGAGGTTTTCTTAGAGAATGCTAGTTTTTTGGCCTTTGAAGTAATCAGCAGAGAATAAAGATGGGAGATATTTTTATTTGAAGAAGATGTGGCATATACATTACCAAAAGTATTCGGATGCCTGCCTTTACGCGCACATGAACTTTAATGGCATCCTAGTCTTAGTCCATAGAGTTCAATATTGAATTGGCTCACCCTTTGCAGCTGTAACAGCTGTAACAGCTTCAAACCTCCACAATGTTTTGAAATGTGTCTATGGGAATGTTTGTCCAATCTTCCAGAAGTGCATTTGTGAGGTCAGGCACTAATGTGGAGGAGAAGGCCTGGCTCGCAGTCTCCGCTCTAATTCATCCCAAAGGTCTTCTATCGCGTGCAGGCCAGTCAAGTTCCTCCACCTCAAACTTGCTATTCCATGTTATTATGGACCTTGCTTGTATAAAGGCAGGCGTCCCAATGCTTTTGGTGATATAGTGTATAATAGGAATTGTTGGATGATCCAGAATATCTGCCAAATGCATTTCAAATTGGGCCTGACCTGTGTGATATATACCGAAGACTAAAGGGAGACTAAAATTCACTTTTAGTTGTTGAAAAGACTTGCTCCACCGTCTTGTACAATATGATGAAAGTAAGTAATCCCCCACTGACTCCACAGTCCAGGGTCAGGAAGCTGCCTACATTCTGCAAGATTTGTGTTTTTCTAAAGAGGAGTATATGTGTAGGGTCCATAAATTTTGAACTTGTTGAGAGCTAAATCCCACACCAGTAGCTTGTTTGGGGAGACCATTTTCTTCTTACAACTCGATGATATTGTTTCTTTTTTAGCTCCTCTAACTACTGCAAGCACCAAAGTACGGAGGTAAACCTGTTCCCCACTGACCCAATAGTAGAGATGTGACATTTGAGCCACTAAATAGTGATGGACAAAATCTGGTAAAGCTAGGCTTCCATTATTCAAAGGATTGGTAAGAATCTTTTATGCCCGCTATATCATCAAACAGAAAATTTTATTATAGATTCCAAAAGTTTAAAATATTTAAGTGGTATATACAGTATTTTGGAGAATGCCATAGGATATAGAGAATTTTAGGGAGTAAGCAATTTAGTTATTTTTGAATGTGTTCACCCACACTGATGAGTTGCTTAATACTAATCACTGCTGGCCATGTAAGGGAGGTATTTTTACAGCCAGCCACTGATCAAAACTTCAAACCAAAGCGTTTATTGTCTTACTAGTTGTTGGTTCCAATATAGCCACTCACTATTTTTTAAAATTCCAAGGTATCCTGAAAAGTGATTGTGCTGAGTATTGTAAATGCCTGTTAGACTCTCATTGTGACAGAGTAACCGCCTTTATTTATTTATGACAACAAATTTGGCCACACCCATCATTCAGCACGGGGAGCTGCACAGGTCACTTGACTATTTTCTTCAAGGCCTGGGGGTAGGGAGTCCTGGGCCTGCACCTTTTCTCTGACTAAAAAAATCCTGAGTAAATCAGCCTTAAAGTCTTATCATAAGCCAAATTTGTATTTTAAAGTCATCAAGAATGTTTAAAAGCCGTTTGATAGGTATTCCTTTGTGGTTGGCTGTGACATTTTGGGTATGTTGAGTGTTTGTCACTGCACTAATATTTATGTCTACTTTATGTATTTACCTTGCATTGTGTCTAACTTAGATGCTATGTTTTTCTCAATCCAGCTCACGTTAATCGTCAAGGGAAACTAACATAAAACATTGGCACCTATGCTTATTAATTTCACTTCTCACTATAATATATGCAACATGTGTGCTAGAAAATAGATTGGACCACCCTCCCAAAACAAATATTGTTGTCATACTATGGTTAGCATTCCATGTTTCCTAGTTAATTAGTGAGACTGAAGTGTTTTTCTTGCTACACAAATAAACACACAAGGTGTCAATTAATTTGTCACACATATAACACATAAGTAGATTCAAGTCTGACCTTTGTCCTATATATATATATGTGATTTAGGTCTCTAGTTCCCAAAGCCAATTACTGTTGCACTGCACATCTATGCTGCTTGCCTGTTTAGTACATTCATTCACCGTATATGTCAATAATAAAAGTGGTCTCTAATGACTCAAGAATAGTGATGAGCCGAACACCCCCGGGTTCGGTTCGCACCAGAACCCGCGAACGGACCGAAAGTTCGAACGAACATTAGAACCCTATTAAATACAATGGATGCGAACGTTCGAATTCTAAAGTGCTAATTATAACAACTATTATGCATGTTATTGTCATAAATAGGGTTTGGGAACCCGGGTTCTGCACCAGGGGACATGTATCAATGCAAAAAGAAGTTTTAAAAACGGTCGTTTTTCGGGAGCAGTCATTTTAATGATGCATAAAGTGAAAAAAAAAAAGTCAAATATTCCTTTAAATATCGTACCTGGGGGGTGTCTAAAGTATGCCTGTGAAGTGCCACGTGTTTCCCGTGTTTAGAACTGTCCCTGCACAAAATGACACTTCTAAAGGAAAAAAAAGCCATTTAAAACTGCTTGCGGCTTTAATGTAATGTCTGGTCCCGGTAATATGGATGAAATTCTTTAAGAAAAATGGCATAGCTACCCCATGACCCCCCCCCCCTACCCCAGCCCATTACCAGCCCCTTTGGGTCTTGTATGGATATTAAGGGGAACCCCGCACATAAAATAAAAAAGGCCCTATATACTCTGAACAGCCGTATACAGGCGGTGCATACAAGACAGGGACTGTAGGTTTGTTCTTATGTAGAATCTGTTTGTAATTTTGAACAGGTACATTGTTGAAGTGTAGCTCCAGCCCAAAAATCTATTTTTAAACTTTTTGGGAAACATAGGTAAGGGTTATCACCCCTGTAACATTTGTTTTGCTGTCTGTGCCCCTGTTCAGAACATTTCACCTCACTTTCCGTCCCAATGACAACTGTTTTTGAAATGTGGTGTTTTTCTTGAAACAAGGATTGCTGATAAAGCATCAGTACAGATGAGACCCCTTTCTCCCATATTTATTCTTACAGGAGAGAATTTTCCTTTCTAGGGGTAGATTTCCTCTCACTTCCTGTTGTCTTCTTTCGTTTGCAAGTAGGAGTCGTTTGTAAGTTGGATGTTTGAAAGTAGGGACCTGCCGTATATACTCTGCAGAAATAGGCCCCTTAGTAGTTGATGTTGGCACAACACTGTAAGCACTCAGTTACTCTTGGTTGGTGCTGGAACGCCCTGCTGTCAACTATTATATCAGGAATTTTAATTACATATAATTGTTGAACAGTGGTAGTAAAAATTGGGGCTTTGATGGTGGTGCTGGTGCCACAACACTGTAAGCCCTGACAGTTACTCTTGGTGGGTGCAGCAATGGGCCCTGCTGTGAATTATTAGATCAAGAATTGTAATTACATGCCCCTTTTGAACAGGGGCTGAAAAATTGGGCCTTTCGTGGTGGTGGTGGTGGTGGCGTTGCCACAAGACTGTAACCCCTCAGAGTTACTCTTGGTGGGTGCAGCAATGGACCCTGCTGTGAATTATTAGATCAAGAATTGTAATTGCATGCCCCTGTTGAACAGGGGCTGAAAAATTGGGCCTTAGGCACTGGTGGCACAACACTACAACCCCTCACAGATACTGTACTTGGAGCACAGCAATGAGCCCTGTTGCAAAGTATTGCTTCAAAAATTGTAATGACACGCCCCTGTTAAACAGGGGCTGAAAAATTGGGCCTTAGGCACTGGTGCCACAACACTCCAACCCCTCACAGATACTGTACTTGGAGCACAGCAATGAGCCCTATGGCAAATTATTGCTAAAAAAATTGTAATTACACGCCCCTGTAAAACAGGGGCTGAAAAATTGGGCCTTAGCCACTGGTGGCGGCACCCATAAACAAAAATGATCTTCCAAGCTATCATCATCAATCGTATCATTGAGGACTCGGAGGAGGAGGATAGCCAGTCAACATAACAGCACAGGCACTCAGCATCAGCATCAGTCTTGAAGGGATGTGACATGTTAAAATCAATTAGTCTGTTATATCAGCATCAGGTGTGTGGTAGCTGGTGGTGATCCAAGACTGGTTCATCTTGATGAAAGTCAGTCGATCAACCGAGTCGGTGGACAGGCGCACCCTGTGATCCGTGACAAATCCTCCAGCAGCACTGAATGTGCGTTCCGAAAGAACGCTGGATGCAGGACAGGCCAGTAGCTCAATTGCATACTGTGCAAGCTCTGGCCAGTGATCCATCCTCAAGACCCAGTAAGCCAGAGGATTTTCGGTGGGGAAGGTGTCCAAGTCTGACCTTGCCCCTAGATATTCCTGCACCATGTTTATCAGACGCTGGCGATGGTTGCTGGAACCGATCATACTTTGGGGCTGCGGACTAAAGAATTGTCTGAACGCATCGGTCAGACGGCCACCTTCCCCACCGCTCCTTCTTTGACTGGCCGAAGCCTCAGCAACTCGTTGTCCAGGACCAGGAGTTTGTAACCTCCCAGTCTCTGGGAACGCGTTGCACAGACCTTTCTGCAAGGCCTCCCGGAGTTGTCTCATCCTCTGCTCCCTCTGCGACGGTAACATAAGGTCCGCAACCTTACCCTTGTACCGTGGATCAAGGAGAGTGGCCAGCCAGTAATGGTCCCTCTCCTTGATCCGAAGAATACGAGGATCCTTCCGCAGACTTTGCAGGATCAGGGAGGCCATGCAGCGTAGGATTGCTGAGGCATTCGCTCCGGAGTCCTCTGGGTCACTAAGGACGACATGATCCGCAGCCACCTCCTCCCAGCCACGTACAAGTCCACTGGTTTCTTGGGACTGTAAATCATCCCTAAAAGACTGCTGCTGATGATGCTGAGTGCCAGCCTCCACCTCCATGCTGACACAATCCTCCTCCTCCTCCTCCTCCTCCTCCTCTTCCTGTGCGATGGGTGGGACAGAAGGAACACTGTCTGGGTAAAGGGGGCCTTGAGAGGCAAGGAAGTCCTCCTCTTCCTGCCTCTGTTCTGCCTCAAGTGCCCTGTCCATTATTCCATGCAGCGTGTGCTCCAACAGGTGGACAAGAGGTACAGTGTCACTGATGCATGCACTGTCACTGCTCACCATCCTCGTGGCCTCCTCAAATGGTGCCAGGACAGTGCATGCATCCCTGATCATGCCCCACTGGCGTGGAGAAAAAAAACCAAGCTCCCCTGACCCTGTCCTGGTGCCGTGGTCGCACAGGTACTCATTGATGGCCCTCTGCTGCGTGTGCAGCCGCTGCAGCATGGCCAACGTTGAGTTCCACCTGGTGGGCATGTCACATATAAGGCGGTTCTTGGGCAGGTTCAACTCCTTTTGCAGCTCAGCCAGGCGAGCACTGGCATTATAAGATCTGCGGAAATGCACACAGACTTTCCTGGCCTGCCTCAGGACATCCTGTAAGCCCGGGTACCTGCCCAAGAACCGCTGCACCACCAGGTGAAGGACGTGAGCCACACAGGGCACATGGGTCAGTTGTCCCTGTCGGAGGGCGGAGAGGAGGTTGGTGCCATTGTCGCAAACCACCATTCCTGGCTTAAGCTGGCGTGGCGTCAACCACCTCTCGGCCTGGCCCTGCAGAGCAGACAGGACCTCTGCCCCAGTGTGGCTTCTGTCCCCCAAACACACCAGCGCAAGCACGGCATGGCATCTTTTTGCCTGCGTACTTGCGTAGCCCCGTGAACGGCTACGGAGCACCGCTGGTTCATAGGACAAACCACAGGAAGAGGCCATGGAGGAAGAAGAAGAGGAGGGGGTGGAGGAGAGAGGTGTGTCACAACCAGTAGTAGCATTTTGGAGGCGTGGCGGTGGGACAACCTCCAACACTACTGCACCTTGTCCTGCATCCTTCCCAGCTGCCAAAAGAGTGACGCAATGGGCCGTGAAAGAAAGGTAACGTCCCTGTCCATGCCTGCTGGACCATGAGTCAGCGGTAATATGCACCTTACCGCTGACCGCCCTGTCCAGCGAGGCCAAGACATTGCCTTCCACATGCCGGTAGAGAGCCGGAATAGCCTTCCGTGAGAAAAAGTGGCGTTTGGGAACCTGCCACTGAGGAACCGCACATTGCACAAACTCACGGAAGGGGGCCGAGTCTACCAACTGAAAAGGCAGCAGTTGAAGCGCTAGCAATTTAGCCAAGCTAGCATTCAACCGCTGGGCATGTGGATGGCTGGGAGTGAACTTCTTTCGACGGTCCAGCAGCTGGGGCAGGGAAATTTGCCTGCTAGAATCGGACGTCGGTGTACTGCTAGCAGAGTGGCCGCAAGTACTTGGCTGTGACACACCTAATTCTACACCTTCATTCCTCTCAGTGCATGTTTCAGAGAGGACTGAAGTTATAGTGGGGTTGGAGATCCCAGCTGATGCGGTGCAAGGAGAGGTCCGCTTTGTTCTTTGGTGTGGGTCTTTCAGGTAGGCTTGCCAACGAGCTGCATGGCAGGTCAACATATGTCTGGTCAGGCATGTGGTACCCAAGCGGCTGATGTTTTGGCCACGCGATATACGCTTGAGACATATGTTGCAAACAGCAGCTGTGCGATCTGATGCACTAGCCTCAAAAAAGGCCCACACCAAAGAACTTTTTGAATGACGGGCAGAGGCAGCGCCCTGCACAGGCGGAGCTCTGCGGTGTGATTCCGTCGGTGTACTGCCCTTACGCTGGCCACCAAAGGGCATCCTGCCTCGTTGGAGATGTGCCTCCTCCTCATCCTCCTCCTCCTCCTCTCTCCTATTAGGCACCCACGTGGAGTCAGTGACCTCATCATCACCTCCCTCCTCATCACTGGAGCCAATCTGGCAGTATGCTGCAGCTGCTGGAACATGACTGCCAGATTGGTGTCCTTCTTGAGCATCCCCTCTGTCTGCTCTCACGCTACTGCCTTCCTCTAGCTGGGTTTCATCATCAGACCCTTCGAAACGCTGGGCATCCTCCTGGAGCATGTACCCAACACTGTGCTGAAACAGTTCGGGGGACTCCTCAGGAGGAGGACATGGTGGGTCTAGGGAAGGAGTGACTGATGATGAGTCTGACATTGATACCAGGGAAGAGGACGCTTTGGCAGCTGCTTTTCCAGTACCCTGAGCCTGGGTGAGAGAGGATGAGGAGGAGGAGGAGGGCTTGGTCATCCACTCTACCAAGTCTTCGGCATGATGTGGCTCAACATGTCCAGCTGCCGAAAAGAAGGACAAGCGTGTCCCATGGCCATGTGCTGATGACAATGCACCGCGTCCACGACCAGCACTGTTGCCCCCAGACACAGAGCCTGCTTGCCCTCTTTTATTGCCTCCTGACTGTCTGCCTCTCCTTGTTTGCCTTCCAGACATTCTAATAGATGGCCTGCAGGGAGATGGGAAAAAAGCAATAAGGGCTACCTTCAGGTGTCCTTCTCTGTCCCTTGAAACAAGGACTTTGACAGTGAAAGAAACTGACACACTCTCCCTACCTACAGTTTTCTGTCCCTAGAAAAAATGTTTTTTTTAAGCACAATTTAGCACAAGGAGAATTCACTCACTGTCCTTCCAGGTCCCTGGAAACAAGGACTTTGACAGTGAAAGAAACTGACACACTCTCCCTACCTACAGTTTTCTGTCCCTAGAAAAAATGTTTTTTTTAAGCACAATTTAGCACAAGGAGAATTCACTCACTGTCCTTCCAGGTCCCTGGAAACAAGGACTTTGACAGTGAAAGAAACTGACACACTCTCCCTACCTACAGTTTTCTGTCCCTAGAAAAAATGTTTTTTTTAAGCACAATTTAGCACAAGGAGAATTCACTCACTGTCCTTCCAGGTCCCTGGAAACAAGGACTTTGACAGTGAAAGAAACTGACACACTCTCCCTACCTACAGTTTTCTGTCCCTAGAAAAAATGTTTTTTTTAAGCACAATTTAGCACAAGGAGAATTCACTCACTGTCCTTCCAGGTCCCTGGAAACAAGGACTTTGACAGTGAAAGAAACTGACACACTCTCCCTACCTACAGTTTTCTGTCCCTAGAAAAAATGTTTTTTTTAAGCACAATTTAGCACAAGGAGAATTCACTCACTGTCCTTCCAGGTCCCTGGAAACAAGGACTTTGACAGTGAAAGAAACTGACACACTCTCCCTACCTACAGTTTTCTGTCCCTAGAAAAAATGTTTTTTTTAAGCACAATTTAGCACAAGGAGAATTCACTCACTGTCCTTCCGGGTCCCTGGAAACAAGGACTTTGACAGTGAAAGAAACTGACACACTCTCCCTACCTACAGTTTTCTGTCCCTAGAAAAAATGTTTTTTTTAAGCACAATTTAGCACAAGGAGAATTCACTCACTGTCCTTCCAGGTCCCTGGAAACAAGGACTTTGACAGTGAAAGAAACTGACACACTCTCCCTACCTACAGTTTTCTGTCCCTAGAAAAAATGTTTTTTTTAAGCACAATTTAGCACAAGGAGAATTCACTCACTGTCCTTCCAGGTCCCTGGAAACAAGGACTTTGACAGTGAAAGAAACTGACACACTCTCCCTACCTACAGTTTTCTGTCCCTAGAAAAAATGTTTTTTTTAAGCACAATTTAGCACAAGGAGAATTCACTCACTGTCCTTCCAGGTCCCTGGAAACAAGGACTTTGACAGTGAAAGAAACTGACACACTCTCCCTACCTACAGTTTTCTGTCCCTAGAAAAAATGTTTTTTTTAAGCACAATTTAGCACAAGGAGAATTCACTCACTGTCCTTCCAGGTCCCTGGAAACAAGGACTTTGACAGTGAAAGAAACTGACACACTCTCCCTACCTACAGTTTTCTGTCCCTAGAAAAAATGTTTTTTTAAGCACAATTTAGCACAAGGAGAATTCACTCACTGTCCTTCCAGGTCCCTGGAAACAAGGACTTTGACAGTGAAAGAAACTGACACACTCTCCCTACCTACAGTTTTCTGTCCCTAGAAAAAATGTTTTTTTTAAGCACAATTTAGCACAAGGAGAATTCACTCACTGTCCTTCCAGGTCCCTGGAAACAAGGACTTTGACAGTGAAAGAAACTGACACACTCTCCCTACCTACAGTTTTCTGTCCCTAGAAAAAATGTTTTTTTTAAGCACAATTTAGCACAAGGAGAATTCACTCACTGTCCTTCCAGGTCCCTGGAAACAAGGACTTTGACAGTGAAAGAAACTGACACACTCTCCCTACCTACAGTTTTCTGTCCCTAGAAAAAATGTTTTTTTTAAGCACAATTTAGCACAAGGAGAATTCACTCACTGTCCTTCCAGGTCCCTGGAAACAAGGACTTTGACAGTGAAAGAAACTGACACACTCTCCCTACCTACAGTTTTCTGTCCCTAGAAAAAATGTTTTTTTTAAGCACAATTTAGCACAAGGAGAATTCACTCACTGTCCTTCCAGGTCCCTGGAAACAAGGACTTTGACAGTGAAAGAAACTGACACACTCTCCCTACCTACAGTTTTCTGTCCCTAGAAAAAATGTTTTTTTTAAGCACAATTTAGCACAAGGAGAATTCACTCACTGTCCTTCCAGGTCCCTGGAAACAAGGACTTTGACAGTGAAAGAAACTGACACACTCTCCCTACCTACAGTTTTCTGTCCCTAGAAAAAATGTTTTTTTTAAGCACAATTTAGCACAAGGAGAATTCACTCACTGTCCTTCCAGGTCCCTGGAAACAAGGACTTTGACAGTGAAAGAAACTGACACACTCTCCCTACCTACAGTTTTCTGTCCCTAGAAAAAATGTTTTTTTTAAGCACAATTTAGCACAAGGAGAATTCACTCACTGTCCTTCCAGGTCCCTGGAAACAAGGACTTTGACAGTGAAAGAAACTGACACACTCTCCCTACCTACAGTTTTCTGTCCCTAGAAAAAATGTTTTTTTTAAGCACAATTTAGCACAAGGAGAATTCACTCACTGTCCTTCCAGGTCCCTGGAAACAAGGACTTTGACAGTGAAAGAAACTGACACACTCTCCCTACCTACAGTTTTCTGTCCCTAGAAAAAATGTTTTTTTTAAGCACAATTTAGCACAAGGAGAATTCACTCACTGTCCTTCCAGGTCCCTGGAAACAAGGACTTTGACAGTGAAAGAAACTGACACACTCTCCCTACCTACAGTTTTCTGTCCCTAGAAAAAATGTTTTTTTTAAGCACAATTTAGCACAAGGAGAATTCACTCACTGTCCTTCCAGGTCCCTGGAAACAAGGACTTTGACAGTGAAAGAAACTGACACACTCTCCCTACCTACAGTTTTCTGTCCCTAGAAAAAATGTTTTTTTTAAGCACAATTTAGCACAAGGAGAATTCACTCACTGTCCTTCCAGGTCCCTGGAAACAAGGACTTTGACAGTGAAAGAAACTGACACACTCTCCCTACCTACAGTTTTCTGTCCCTAGAAAAAATGTTTTTTTTAAGCACAATTTAGCACAAGGAGAATTCACTCACTGTCCTTCCAGGTCCCTGGAAACAAGGACTTTGACAGTGAAAGAAACTGACACACTCTCCCTACCTACAGTTTTCTGTCCCTAGAAAAAATGTTTTTTTTAAGCACAATTTAGCACAAGGAGAATTCACTCACTGTCCTTCCAGGTCCCTGGAAACAAGGACTTTGACAGTGAAAGAAACTGACACACTCTCCCTACCTACAGTTTTCTGTCCCTAGAAAAAATGTTTTTTTTAAGCACAATTTAGCACAAGGAGAATTCACTCACTGTCCTTCCAGGTCCCTGGAAACAAGGACTTTGACAGTGAAAGAAACTGACACACTCTCCCTACCTACAGTTTTCTGTCCCTAGAAAAAATGTTTTTTTTAAGCACAATTTAGCACAAGGAGAATTCACTCACTGTCCTTCCAGGTCCCTGGAAACAAGGACTTTGACAGTGAAAGAAACTGACACACTCTCCCTACCTACAGTTTTCTGTCCCTAGAAAAAATGTTTTTTTTAAGCACAATTTAGCACAAGGAGAATTCACTCACTGTCCTTCCAGGTCCCTGGAAACAAGGACTTTGACAGTGAAAGAAACTGACACACTCTCCCTACCTACAGTTTTCTGTCCCTAGAAAAAATGTTTTTTTTAAGCACAATTTAGCACAAGGAGAATTCACTCACTGTCCTTCCAGGTCCCTGGAAACAAGGACTTTGACAGTGAAAGAAACTGACACACTCTCCCTACCTACAGTTTTCTGTCCCTAGAAAAAATGTTTTTTTTAAGCACAATTTAGCACAAGGAGAATTCACTCACTGTCCTTCCAGGTCCCTGGAAACAAGGACTTTGACAGTGAAAGAAACTGACACACTCTCCCTACCTACAGTTTTCTGTCCCTAGAAAAAATGTTTTTTTTAAGCACAATTTAGCACAAGGAGAATTCACTCACTGTCCTTCCAGGTCCCTGGAAACAAGGACTTTGACAGTGAAAGAAACTGACACACTCTCCCTACCTACAGTTTTCTGTCCCTAGAAAAAATGTTTTTTTTAAGCACAATTTAGCACAAGGAGAATTCACTCACTGTCCTTCCAGGTCCCTGGAAACAAGGACTTTGACAGTGAAAGAAACTGACACACTCTCCCTACCTACAGTTTTCTGTCCCTAGAAAAAATGTTTTTTTTAAGCACAATTTAGCACAAGGAGAATTCACTCACTGTCCTTCCAGGTCCCTGGAAACAAGGACTTTGACAGTGAAAGAAACTGACACACTCTCCCTACCTACAGTTTTCTGTCCCTAGAAAAAATGTTTTTTTTAAGCACAATTTAGCACAAGGAGAATTCACTCACTGTCCTTCCAGGTCCCTGGAAACAAGGACTTTGACAGTGAAAGAAACTGACACACTCTCCCTACCTACAGTTTTCTGTCCCTAGAAAAAATGTTTTTTTTAAGCACAATTTAGCACAAGGAGAATTCACTCACTGTCCTTCCAGGTCCCTGGAAACAAGGACTTTGACAGTGAAAGAAACTGACACACTCTCCCTACCTACAGTTTTCTGTCCCTAGAAAAAATGTTTTTTTTAAGCACAATTTAGCACAAGGAGAATTCACTCACTGTCCTTCCAGGTCCCTGGAAACAAGGACTTTGACAGTGAAAGAAACTGACACACTCTCCCTACCTACAGTTTTCTGTCCCTAGAAAAAATGTTTTTTTTAAGCACAATTTAGCACAAGGAGAATTCACTCACTGTCCTTCCAGGTCCCTGGAAACAAGGACTTTGACAGTGAAAGAAACTGACACACTCTCCCTACCTACAGTTTTCTGTCCCTAGAAAAAATGTTTTTTTTAAGCACAATTTAGCACAAGGAGAATTCACTCACTGTCCTTCCAGGTCCCTGGAAACAAGGACTTTGACAGTGAAAGAAACTGACACACTCTCCCTACCTACAGTTTTCTGTCCCTAGAAAAAATGTTTTTTTTAAGCACAATTTAGCACAAGGAGAATTCACTCACTGTCCTTCCAGGTCCCTGGAAACAAGGACTTTGACAGTGAAAGAAACTGACACACTCTCCCTACCTACAGTTTTCTGTCCCTAGAAAAAATGTTTTTTTTAAGCACAATTTAGCACAAGGAGAATTCACTCACTGTCCTTCCAGGTCCCTGGAAACAAGGACTTTGACAGTGAAAGAAACTGACACACTCTCCCTACCTACAGTTTTCTGTCCCTAGAAAAAATGTTTTTTTTAAGCACAATTTAGCACAAGGAGAATTCACTCACTGTCCTTCCAGGTCCCTGGAAACAAGGACTTTGACAGTGAAAGAAACTGACACACTCTCCCTACCTACAGTTTTCTGTCCCTAGAAAAAATGTTTTTTTTAAGCACAATTTAGCACAAGGAGAATTCACTCACTGTCCTTCCAGGTCCCTGAAAACAAGGACTTTGACAGTGAAAGAAACTGACACACTCTCCCTACCTACAGTTTTCTGTCCCTAGAAAAAATGTTTTTTTTAAGCACAATTTAGCACAAGGAGAATTCACTCACTGTCCTTCCAGGTCCCTGGAAACAAGGACTTTGACAGTGAAAGAAACTGACACACTCTCCCTACCTACAGTTTTCTGTCCCTAGAAAAAATGTTTTTTTTAAGCACAATATAGCACAAGCACAAAACACACTGACACTCTCCCTACCTATCCTTCTCTTTCCCTAAACTAAAGGAATCCAGGTTAAGCAAGAAAGAAATAAAAGTCACTGTCCCTGCCTATGCTGCTCTATCCCTGCTCCGGAACACACTACACTAGGCCGCCGTGCTGGCGGCCTTTTATAGTGTGGGGCGTGTACTAAACACCCTCAGCAATAATTGGCCACAGGCATCCTGCCTGTGGCCAATCATTGCTCTCCTCGCTGCCGGCGCTGTGATTGGCCAAGCATGCGGGGTCACAGTGCATGCTTGGCCAATCACAGCGCCTGGATGACACTGCGATGGCGTAGTGCATTGTGGGCCGTTCGCGTCACTCGAATTTGGCGCGAACGGCCCAAATCGTTCGATCTTCGTCGAACGATCGAACAGCCGATGTTCGAGTCGAACGTATGTTCGACTCGAACACGAAGCTAATCCCTACTCAAGAAGAATACATCACAATCTGATTAAAATGCATCTGCAGGACACTGTTAAGAGTAGGGTTTCTCCTGGACAGTCTGGTTTTTGAATGATGTGTTTGGGTTTCTATCTGCCTCAGACCCGGACACATCATTCAGATCTGACTGCACCGGGAATGACATGTCTGCTCGTCCATCTGATGTTTGTCCCTCCTCCCTGCCGTCAGTACAGGGGGGTCCTTATCCACTGGGGGAACTTTTTCGGCAAGACACCGGCAGCCTGTCTAACTCACACAGCAGAATGAAGCTCAAGCGGCCTCCTCCTCCTCCTCTGCTCTATTTACACACACAGAAGAGGGAGGGGGAGCAGGGACACGTGCTGATCTCAGGTCTTTAGAAGGTTTTCTATGCTTTGTAGACGGACAGGGGAGGGGGAAAGAGTGGCTGGGACGGAGGAAACTTTAAAAAAGATGTACACTTTGTGAAGTGATTGGGGGGTTAAGAGGATATGTGCTGGGGGGGAGGGGGCGTTTCGGTATGAGAGAGAACATATGCCAGAAGTGTGGGATGAATTTGAAATCTGACAACCCCTTCTAGCACTAGCCCTTTCCCTCCCAAAGTGCCCCCAGCACATATCCAACCCAACCCCCCCTTTCTAGCACGAGCCCTCTCCCTCCCAAAGTGCCCCCAGTACATATCCAACCCCCCTTCTAGCACTAGCCCCCTCCCTCCAAAAGTGCCCCCAGCACATATCCAATCCCCCCTTCTAGCACTACCCCCTCCCTCCCAAAGTGCCCCTCAGCACATCACATATCCAATCCCCCCCTTCTATCACTAGTCCTCTCCCTCCCAAAGCCCCCCCAGCACATATACAACCTCTCACCCCCCCTGCTAGCACAATTACTCTGCTCTTCCAAAGCACATATCTTCTTACCCCCCTCCCCTAAAACAAAGAGATCCAGGCTGCCACAAAGGGGATGATCATGGCATCTGGGACCCTGGGACCCCCAAGAGATGGAGGACATTTGTCCTGGATGCCCACACTAACGCCCTCCTGCTAAACAAGTTAGTGGAGTCTAGTGCCAGAACTTGTTCCAGCACTGGGCTCCAGGACTCAGCCCGGTATCATGGGATGCTGGGATTTTAAAATCTCAGAAAAAAAACGATTAAAACTGGGACAGTTGGGAGGTATGGATTTGTATTAGAAGGGGGAGGAGGATTTGTGTTGGGGGGGAGTTTGTGATGGAACTGGGGAGAGGACTTGTGTAGAAGGGGCTTGGAGGAAAGAGGATTTGCGCTGAAGAGGACGAGGGGAGAGGAATTGTTCCAGGATGGGGAGCATGTTGTGCTGGCAGGGGGATTTGTGAGAGAGAATTTGTACTCGGAGGGGGATTTATGCTTGAGGGGAATTTTGGGGTGGGGTATTTGTGCTGGGATGAGAAGCTGAGAGGGGGATTTGTGGGGTGGAAGAAGATTTTTGCTGGGAAGGGGGATATTTTTTTTTGGGAAGAAGTTTGTGCTAAAAGTGGATTTTTTTTTTGGGGGGGGGGTGGGAGGAGGAGAAATATTTATACTACAAGAGAGATTTTTTTTTTTGGGGGGGGGGTTCTACTGGAATGGGAGGCTGGGATGGGAGGGAGGATTTTGTGGCTGCAAGAGGATTTATTCTGAGAAGGGTATTGGGGAAAGAGGGTTTGTACTGGTTGGGGAAGAGGATTTGTATTAGGAGGGGGAATTGAGGGGGGGCAGGGATAAGTGCTGGTATGGGGAAGAAGGGGTGCTAGGACTGGGGATTTTGGGGATGGTGGAGGAGGACTTGTGCTGAGGAAGGGGGAAGAGGATTTGTTTTGGGATGGGTTGTTCTGGGAGGGAGGGAGAATCTATGTTTGCTGGTGAGGTGGAGGGTGAGCATAAAGATTAGTGCTAGATTTTTTATTTTTTTTGCAGGAGAGGGAGTGGGGATTTTTGATGAAAGGGTAAACTGGGCGAGAGTATTGCTTGAGGGGGAATTTTGCACTCTTCTTACCCCTACACACTGTGTGTGTTTACACACCCCTGACTGCTGTACTTGTTTTGATTGGTACTCATGACTCCTACTATGCATTACACACTCCTGTCCCCTGCATTTTGCACAGTAAATATTCCTGACCCCTGTATTCTATGCATAACACTCACAATTTGCCCACACCTACTGTTCTCTGTGCCGCGCTATGCATGCTGCATTACTGTTCTCCTTGAGGCAACCAAAAGTGTAGCAGGTCTTTTACAATCTTATAGCATATACTCAAAAAATGCTGTGCACCACTAAAGTGTTTGGGTTTGGCTTGAAGAAAAGGTGGCAACCCTAGTTAAGAGATTGCATAAAGCCTACTAATATATCAGCATCAGTATCGTTTTTCAGTATATCAATAAAAAGGAATCCACTCTTCAAATCACAAGCATCACCAGTGTAAGGAAATAACATAAAGACTGCCACAGGATTACTTTAATAGGACTTTTGCACACTTACATTGTGTTTTCCAGAAGAACTTACATTTTTTCAGTCCCTTCAAAGTGGTATTGCCCTACAGGTGAGCTTATAAAAAAGCCTTAAATGTAGGTGCCTTGGAAACCGCCTAAGTCTCGTACACAGAATCAGATTTTCGGACAACCGTTTGTCCGTTTTTTGTTGCGTGCTAGTCTCATGTCAAAAGTGAAGAGGTTACTCACCATACGAAAATTCCCGTATGACAGAATACAACTTCAGAAGTGACGTAATGTGTTGAATAGTTTTGTATGCATTCTTTAGTTTCTGAGCAAGCATAGTCTTGCTCTTACAATTTTTTTCATACGCAAACCATACTAATTAAACGAAAATCGGACGTTGAGTTCACAGCCATCAAAAATGTTATAGTCTGCACACCTAGCTTTTGTTGGACAAAAAAACTGAATTGGCTGTCGAAAGCACCATACTAATCATCCGAAAATCGGCAGATTGTTCGTCTGACTAAATTTTGTTTCCGATTTTCGTATCGTGTGGGATGAGCCGAATACCCCCCAGTTCGGTTCTCAGCAGAACATGCGAACAGGCATATAGTTTGTTCGAACGCGCGAACACCGTTTATGGGACACGAACGTGAGAAATCAAAAGTGCTAATTTTAAAGGCTAATATGCAAGTTATTGCCATAAAAAGTGTTTGCGGACCCGGGTCCTGCCCCAGGGGACATGTATCAATGCAAAACGTTTTAAAAACTGCTGTTTTTTTCGGGAGCAGTGATTTTAATAATGCTTAAAGTGAAACAATAAAAATGTAATATTCTTTCAACCACTTAAGCCCCGGACCATTACGCAGCTGAAAGACCAGTGGTGTTATTACAATTTGGCACTGCGCTGCTTTAACTGGAAATTGTGCGGACATGCAATGTTGTACCCAAACAAAATTTTCGTCCTTTTCTTCCCACAAATAGAGCTTTCTTTTAATGCTATTTGATTGCCTCTGCGATTTTTTTTTTTTTTGCGATATAAACGGAAAAAGACCGAAAATTTTGAAAAAAATTATATTTTCTAATTTTTGTTATAAGAAAAATCGAATAACCTCAATTTTAGTCATACATTTAGGGCAAAATGTATTCAGCCACATGTCTTTAGTAAAAAAAATGTCAATAAGTGTATATTTATTGGTTTGCGCAAAAGTTATAGCGTCTACAAACTAGGGTACATTATCTGGAATTTACACAGCTTTTAATTTATGACTGCCTATCTCATTTCTTGAGGTGCTAAAATGGCAGGGCAGTACAAACCCCCCCCCAAATGACCCCATTTTGCAAAGTAGACACCCCAAGGAAATAGTTTAGAGGCATGTTGAGCCCATTGAATATTTTTTTTTGTCCCAAGTGATTGAATAATGACAAAAAAATAAAATAAAAAAATTACAAAAAGTTGTCACTAAATGATATATTGCTCACACATGCCATGGTTATATGTGGAATTGCACCCCAAAATACATTTTGCTGCTTCTCCTGAGTATGGTGATACCACCTGTGTGGGACTTTTTAGGAGCCTAGCCCCGTACGGGACCCCGAAATCCAAGCACCGCCTTCAGGATTTCTAAGGGCACAAATTTTTGATTTCACTCCTCACTACCTATCACAGTTTCGAAGGCCATAAATGCCAAAATAGCACAAAACCACCCCAAATGACCCAATTTTGGAAAGTAGACACCCCAATCTATTTGCTGAGAGGCATGGTGAGTATTTTACAGCTCTCATTTGTTTTTGAAAATGAAGAAAGAAAATTATTTATTTTTTTTCAATTTTCAAAACTTTGTGACAAAAAGCGAGATCTGCAAAATACTCACCATACCTCTCAGAAAATAGCTTGGGGTGTCTACTTTCCAAAATGGGGGTCATTTGGGGGGGTTTGTGCCATCTGGGCATTCCATGGCCTCCGAAACTGTGATAGGCAGTGAGGAGTGAAATCAAAAATTTACACCCTGATGCCGCGTACACACGATCATTTTTCCCGTCGGGAAAAATATCATTTTTTCCTTTGGACGAGAAAAATGATCGTCTGTGGGCTTTTTGCCGTTTTTCCCGACGGGAAAAACGGCATTAATCACGATGAGAAAAATTAGAACATGTTCTAATTTTTCTCGTCGTTTTTCCTGACATTTCTTCCGCGGCAGTGTTTCCCATAGGGAAACACTGCCGCGGAGCCCATAGACGATCGTTTTTCTCGTCATTTTAAAAAATGACGAGAAAAATGACCGTGTGTGGGGAACAAGCTGTTCCCTTGTTTAAAATGTCATTATTCACGGCGGTTTTTAAACTGCCGTGAATAATGATCGTGTGTACGCGGCATTAGAAAGCCTGAAGGCGGTGCTTGATTTTTGGGGTCCTGTACGCGGCTAGGCTCCCAAAAAGTCTAACACATGTGGTATTCCCGTACTCAGGAGAAGCAACAGAATGTATTTTGTGGTGTAATTCCACATATGCCCATGGCATGTTTGAGCAATATATAATTTAGTGACAACTTTGTGCAAAAAAAAAAAAAATTGTCTTTTTTCCGCAACTTGTGTCAACATATAAAATATTCCATGGACTCGACATGCCTCTCAGAAAATAGCTTGGGGTGTCTACTTTCCAAAATGGGGTCATTTGGGGGGGGGTTTGAACTGTCCTGGAATTTTATGTACAACATTAGGAAGCTTATGTCACACATCATCCACTCTTCTAACCACTTGAAGACAAAGGCCTTTCTGACACTTTTTGTTTACATGAAAACATTTTTTTTTTTGCAAGAAAATTACGTTGAACCCCCAAACATTATATATTTTTTTGAAGCAAAGGCCCTACAGATTACTATATGGCCTGCCCTATATACTCTGCAAAAAATTGGGCCTTAGGTGTTGATGGTACTAGAACACTGTAAGCCCTCACAGTTACTCTTGGTGGGCACAGGAATGGGATCCTGCTGTGAAATATTAGATCAAAATTGTAATTACATGCCCCTGTTAAACAGGGGCAGAAAAATTGGGCCTTGGGTGGTGGTGGTGGTGATGCCACAACACTGTAACCCCTCACAGATACTCTTGTTGGGCACAGGAACGGGCCCTGCTGTGAAATATTAGATTAAACATTGTAATTACATGCCCCTTTTAAACAGGGGCAGAAAAATTGGGCCTTGGGTGGTGGTGGTGGTGCCACAACACTGTAACCCCTCACAGATACTCTTCTTGGGCGCAGGAACGGGCCCTGCTGTGAAATATTAGATTCAAAATTGTAATTACATGCCCCTGTTAAACAGGGGCAGAAAAATTGGGCCTTAGGCAGTGGTGATGGTGCCCTAAACCAAAAATAGAAGCTAGCATCATCAAGATTGAGGAGGAATAGGATAGTGACTCAGCATAGGCAGTCTTCAAGGGATCCCACATCCATAGAAAATTCAATCGGTTACATCAGCATCAGGTGCTTGATAGCTGCTGATCCAAGACTGATTAATTTTTTATGAATGTGAGCCTTTCAACGGAGTCTGTGGACAGGCGCACTCTATGATCCATTTCAAACCCTCTAGCAGCACTGAATGTGCATTCAGAAAGAATGCTGGATGCAGGACAGGCCAGTAGCTTAATTGCATATTGAGCAAGATCTGGCCAGTGCTCCATCCTCAAGACCCAGTAACCCAGTGGATGCTCTGTTGGAAAGGTCTCCAAGTCTGCTCTTGTCCCTAGATATCCTGCACCATGTAATGCAGACGCTGGCGATGGGTGCTTTAACCGATCAGATCTTGGCGCTGAGGACTGAAAAATTGTCTGAAGGCATTGGTTAGCCGGCCACCTTCTCCACCGCTCTTTCTCTGTTCAGCACCAGGAAATTGTAACCTCCGGGGTCTGGAAATGCATTGCACAAACCTTTCTTCAAGGCCTCCTGAAGATGTTTTATCCTCTGCTCCCTCTGCGAAGGCAGGATGAGTTCTGCAACCTTACCCTTGTAACGTGGATCAAGAAGGGTTGTCAGCCAGTAATGATCCCTCTCCTTGATACCACGAATCATAGGGTCCTTTCGCAGGCTTTGCAGAATCAGGGAGGCCATGCAGCGTAAGTTTGCAGAGGCATTCGATTCTGAGCCCTCTTGGTCACTAAGTATCACATGATCCGTAACAACCTCCTTCCAGCCACGTACAACTCCTTGGGTTTCTGGGGATTGAAAGTGATCCCTTGAAGACTGCTGCTGAGTGTTATCCTCCACGTCCATGCTGACACAATCCTCTTCCTCCTCCTCTTCTTCCTGTGTGTTTGGCGGGCCCGCAGGAATACTATCTGTATAAAGGGGGGAGGTAAGGAAGTCTTCCTCTTCCTCCCAATGTTCTGCCTCAAGTGCCCTGTCCATTATTCCACGAAGTGTGTGCTCCAACAGGAAGACAAAAGGGACAGTTTCACTGATACATGCATTGTCACTGCTCCCCATCCTCATGGCCTCCTCAAATGGTGACAGGACAGTGCATGCATCCTTGATCAGTAGCCACTGGCGTGGCGAAAAAAAGCCAAGCTCCACTGACCCTGTCCTGGTGCCATACTCACACAGGTACTCATTAATGGCCCTCTGCTGCATGTGCAGCCACTGCAGCATTTCCAACATTGAGTTACACCTGGTGGGCATGTCACAAACGAGGCGGTTGGTGTGCAGGTTGCATTCCCTTTGAATGACAGCCAGCCAAGCACTGGCATTGTATGACCGACGGAAATGACCATAGACTTTTCTGGCCTGCTTCAGGAGATCCTGTAAGCCTGGGTACGTGCTCAAAAACCGCTGCACCACCAAATTCAGGACGTGAGCCAAATATGGAACATGGGTCAAGTGTCCCTGTCGGAGGGCGGAGAGAAGGTTGGTGCAATTGACGCATACAACCATTCCTGGCTGAAGCTGGCATGGCGTCAACCACCTCTGAGCCTGCCCCTGCAGAGCTGACAGAATCTCTGCCCCAGTGTGGCTCCTGTCCCATAAGCAGACCAACTCAAGCACTGCATGGTATCTTTTTGCCTGAGTGCTTGCGTAGCCCCTTGAACGCTTACAGAACACCACTGGTTCAGAGGACAAATCTGCATAGGAAGAGGCCATAGAGGAAGAAGAAGAGGAGGGGTGGAGGAGAGAGCTGTGGCAGAATCACCACTAGGGATGAGCTTGATGTTCGAGTCGAACGCATGTTCGACTCGAACATCGCCTGTTCATCTGTTCGCCGAATTGCGAACATTATGGGCCATTTGCGCCAAATTCGTGTGACGCGAACGGCCCACAATGCACTGCGCTATCGCACTGCATTTCCGGCACTGTGATTGGCCAAGCTTGCACTGTGACCCGCATGCTTGGCCAATCACAGCGCCGGCAGCGAGGAGAGCCATAATTGGCCACAGGCAGGATGCCTGTGGCCAATCATAGCTCAGGGGGGTTTAGTACATGCCCCACACTATAAAAGGCCGCCAGCGAGATACATAGGCAGGGACAGTGTGTTCTATGTTCTATTCATTTCTCAGGCATCTGCAGGAGTTAGTGGGTGTTGTGTGCCTCCAGCACAGTATACACCTGGATCTACACTTTATTGCTGTTCTCTTAGGCAGGCAGGGAAAGAGATACATAGGCAGGGACAGTGTGTTCTATGTTCTATTCTTTTCTCAGGCATCTGCAGGAGTTAGTGGGTGTTGTGTGCCCCCAGCACAGTATACACCTGTATATATCCGTCATTGCTGTTCTCTAAGCTAGATAGGCAGGCAGGGAAAGAGATACATAGGCAGGGACAGTGTGTTCTATGTTCTATTCTTTTCTCAGGCATCTGCAGGAGTTAGTGGGTGTTGTGTGCCCCCATCACAGTATACAACTGTATATATCCGTCATTGCTGTTCTCTAAGCTAGATAGGCAGGCAGGGAAAGAGATACATAGGCAGGGACAGTGTGTTCTATGTTCTATTCTTTTCTCAGGCATCTGCAGGAGTTAGTGGGTGTTGTGTGCCCCCAGCACAGTATACACCTGTATATAGCCGTCATTGCTGTTCTCTAATACAGGCATCTGCAGGAGTTAGTGGCACAGTATACACCTGTATATAGCCGTCATTGCTGTTCTCTAATACAGGCATCTGCAGGAGTTAGTGGCACAGTGTACACCTGTGTATACCCGTCATTGCTGTTCTCTAATACAGGCATCTGCAGGAGTTAGTGGCACAGTGTACACCTGTATATACCCGTCATTGCTGTTCTCTAATACAGGCATCTGCAGGAGTTAGTGGCACAGTTTACACCTGTATATAGCCGTCATTGCTGTTCTCTAATACAGGCATCTGCAGGAGTTAGTAGCACAGTATACACCTGTATATACCTGTCATTGCTGTTCTCTAATACAGGCATCTGCAGGAGTTAGTAGCACAGTATACACCTGTATATACCCGTCATTGCTGTTCTATAATACAGGCATCTGCAGGAGTTAGTGGCACAGTATACACCTGTATATACCCATCATTGCTGTTCTCTAATACAGGCATCTGCAGGAGTTAGTGGCACAGTGTACACCTGTATATACCTGTCATTGCTGTTCTATAATACAGGCATCTTCAGGAGTTAGTGGCACAGTATACACCTGTATATACCCGTCATTGCTGTTCTCTAATACAGGCATCTGCAGGAGTTAGTGGCACAGTATACACCTGTATATACCCGTCATTGCTGTTCTCTAATACAGGCATCTGCAGGAGTTAGTGGCACAGTATACACCTGTATATACCCGTCATTGCTGTTCTCTAATAAAGGCATCTGTTGGAGTTAGTGGGTGTTGTGTGCCTCCAGCACAATATACACTACCCAATTGCTGGTTTTCCCATCTCCCTGCAGGCCATTACTATGTCTGGAAGGCCAATAAAGAGAGACAGACAGTCACAAGCCAATAAAAGAGGGCAAGCAGGCTCTGTCTCTGGGGGCAACAGTGCTGGTCGTGGACGCGGTGCATTGTCATCAGCACGTGGCCATGGGACACGCTTGTCCTTATTTTCAGAAGCTGGACGTGTTGAGCCGCATCATGCCGAAGATTTGGTAGAGTGGATGACAAAGCCCTCCTCATCCTCCTCATCCTCTCTCACCCAGGCTCAGGGTGCTGGCAAAGCAGCTGCCAAAGCGTCCTCTTCCCTCGTATCAATGTCATCATCAGTCACTCCTTCATTAGACCCACCATGTCCTCCTGAGGAGTTAGTGGCACAGTATACACCTGTATATACCCGTCATTGCTGTTCTCTAATACAGGCATCTGCAGGAGTTAGTGGCACAGTATACACCTGTATATACCCGTCATTGCTGTTCTCTAATACAGGCATCTGCAGGAGTTAGAGGCACAGTATACACCTGTATATACCCGCCATTGCTGTTCTCTAATTCAGGCATCTGCAGGAGTTAGTGGCACAGTGTACACCTGTATATACCCGTCATTGCTGTTCTCTAATACAGGCATCTGCAGGAGTTAGTGGCACAGTATACACCTGTATATACCCGTCATTGCTGTTCTCTAATAAAGGCATCTGCTGGAGTTAGTGGGTGTTGTGTGCCTCCAGCACAATATACACTACCCAATTGCTGGTTTTCCCATCTCCCTGCAGGCCATTACTATGTCTGGAAGGCCAACAAAGAGAGGCAGTCAGAAGCCAATAAAAGAGGGCAAGCAGGCTCTGTCTCTGGGGGCAACAGTGCTGGTCGTGGACGCGGTGCATTGTCATCAGCACGTGGCCATGGGACACGCTTGTCCTTATTTTCAGAAGCTGGACGTGTTGAGCCGCATCATGCCGAAGATTTGGTAGAGTGGATGACCAAGCCCTCCTCATCCTCCTCATCCTCTCTCACCCAGGCTCAGGGTGCTGGCAAAGCAGCTGCCAAAGCGTCCTCTTCCCTCGTATCAATGTCATCATCAGTCACTCCTTCCCTAGACCCACCATGTCCTCCTGAGGAGTCCCCCGAACTGTTTGAGCACAGTGTTGGGTACATGCTCCAGGAGGATGCCCAGCGTTTCGAAGGGTCTGATGATGATACCCAGCTAGAGGAAGGCAGTAGCCTGAGCTCAGAGAGAGGGGATGCTCAAGAAGGACAGCAATCTGGCAGTCATGTTCCAGCAGCTAAAGCATATTGCCAGATTGGCTCCAGTGATGAGGAGGGAGGGGATGATGAGGTCACTGACTCCACATGGGTGCCTGATAGGAGAGAGGAGGAGGAGGATAAGGAGGAGGCACATCTCCAATGAGGCAGGATGCCCTCCAGGGGCCAGCGTAAGGGCAGCACACCAACTGAATCACGCCGCAGAGCTACGCCTGTGCAGGGCGCTGCCTCTGCCCGTTATTCCAAAAGTTCTTTGGTGTGGGCCTTTTTTGAGTCGAGTGCATCAGATCGCACCGCTGCTATTTGCAACATATGTCTCAAGCGTATATCGCGTGGCCAAAACATCAGCCGCTTGGGCACCACTTGCTTGACCAGACATATGTTGACCTGCCATGCAGCTCGTTGGCAAGCGTACCTTAAAGACCCACACCAAAGAACAAAGCGGACCTCTCCTTGCTCCTCATCAACTGGGTTCTCAAACCCCACTATACCTTCAGTCCTCTCTGAAACCTGCACTGAGAGGAATGAAGGTGTAGAATTAGGTGTGTCACAGCCAAGTACTTGCGGGCACTCTGCTAGCAGTACACCGACGTCCGATTCTAGCAGGCAAATTTCCCTGCCCCAGATGCTGGACCATCGAAAGAAGTTCACTCCCAGCCATCCACATGCCCAGCAGTTGTATGCTAGCTTGGTTAAATTGCTAGCAATTCAACTGCTGCCTTTTCTGTTGGTAGACTCGGCCCCCTTCCGTAAGTTTATGCAATGTGCGGTTCCTCAGTGGCAGGTTCCCAAACGCCACTTTTTCTCACGGAAGGCGATTCCGGCTCCCTACCGGCATGTGGAAGGAAATGTCTTGGCCTCGCTGGACAGGGCGGCCAGCGGTAAGGTGCATATTACCGCTGACTCATGGTCCAGCAGGTATGGACAGGGACGTTACCTTTCTATCACGGCCCATTGGGTCACTCTTTTGGCAGCTGGAAAGGATGCAGGACAAGGTGCAGTAGGGTTGGAGGTTGTTCCGCCGCCACGCCTCCAAAATGCTACTACTGGTTGTGACACACCTCTCTCCTCCACCCCCTCCTCTTCTTCTTCCTCCATGGCCTCTTCCTGTGCTTTGTCTCTGGAACCAGTGGTGCTCCGTAGGCATTCAAGGGGCTACGCAAGTACGCAGGTTAAAAGATGCCATGCCGTGCTTGCGCTGGTGTGTTTGGGGGACAAGAGCCACACTGGGGCAGAGGTTCTGTCTGCTCTGCAGGGGCAGGCCGAGAGGTGGTTGACGCCACGCCAGCTTAAGCCAGGAATGGTGGTTTGCGACAATGGCACCAACCTCCTCTCTGCCCTCCGACAAGGACAACTGACCCATGTGCCCTGTGTGGCTCACTTCCTTAACCTGTTGGTGCAGCAGTTCTTGGGCAGGTACCCGGGCTTACAGGATGTCCTGAGGCAGGCCAGGAAAGTCTGTGTGCATTTCCGCAGATCATATAATGCCAGTGCTCGGCTGGCTGAGCTGCAAAAGGAGTTGAACCTGCCCAAGAACTGCCTTATATGTGACATGCCCACCAGGTGTAACTCAACGTTGGCCATGCTGCAGCGGCTGCACACGTAGCAGAGGGCCATCAATGAGTACCTGTGCGACTACGGCACCAGACAGGGTCAGGGGAGCTGGGGGTTTTTTCACCACGCCAATGGGGCATGATCAGGGATGCATGCACTGTCCTGGCACCATTTGAGGAGGCCACGAGGATGGTGAGCAGTGATAGTTGTTGTGGAATTCCAGGCTGCTGTTTACAGAGCACACAGCCTATAATTCCTGTGCTATCTAAGCACACATCAGATTTAATCTTTTTGCAATAATGCTATCTATAGTCTAAGTCTGCTAAAATCCACTCACCGTTCATTCCATCATTCATCCAAGAAAAGCAGCACCACAAAAGCTTATCTTCTTATCAGGCCATTCCAGCAAAGACTGACTAGCCGACGCCTAATCATAGGCTTTTATTAAACTCAAAAGATCTCACACAGGAGGTGATTGGCTGCAGCAACCAATCCCCTCGCCCATGGGCGGGGACCTCACATGATGTCCCTTTCTCACAGGAAAATGACAATACCTGGACATTCCTTCCAACAGGAGATGTCATACATGAATACAATAACGTAGGATGGATAAAGTTACCGTTGATAGGAATTCTTATTCTGCGCTATTCCATAGAATAACGCATATTAAGATTATACTATTATTGAATGGGGGAGGGAGGCTATCTGCAGATGCGCGCTACGAATTCCAACCAATGTTGATCAGACACAGCCGAGACAAGAGTACGCATCTGCTCATAACCAATGATGTTGTTACAGAGCGAGCATATCCCCTCCTTAACGATCGTCCATGCTAATGCACAGAGGGCCCCCGTTGGCGGACATATCCGCACCCTGCAAACATCACACTCCAACCTCAAAACGTTTTCCCCTATCAGACAGGATTCAACCAGCCTCAGACTACCCCAATCAGCTCTTTTAGAGCGGGTTGCGGAAGTACTAACACTGGGTGACACTATGACAATACATATTAAATACATCTCCATAAAAATCTCCACAACAGTCCTCCCTTTTTTGTCATATGCACCCTATGTGTCCATCGATGAAAGTTGATCTGTTTCTTACACCTGTAAATGAATCAGTCCTTAGTCCATAAAAAGGAAAACACGGCTTGACATGTAGACTCTACTCTTCAGGGGCATGACTTATAAAGGAGGACACGACATGGTGAGCTGTAGTAATCGCTGATCCGTCTGTGATCCTCTGTGTCTTGTATGTGGGTCCGGTTTCGGGGCGTCTCATCAAGGAAACTCTGGTCACGCGTCAAATCAGGCAACAGGAGCCTCTCGTCACGACATAGAAAGAATAGAAATAAAAACGACATGAGTATATATATTCCCACTTCCTTTAACCACGATCCGCTGTAAAATAAAAATTAGATCCCCAAAGATTCCCAGACCCTTAAAAAGGACTCCCAACCTTCACTTAGCTACAGCTCTGGCTTCAACAATTACATGAAGAACCCTATCCTTAACGGATGAGAATTTTTCAGTCGTATCCCAAGCCCGAGCCCCCCCCCCCACCTTGTACATGCAGGACCCCATGCCCAGACCTGGTCGGGATTGGTGAACAAATCCCTTCTAGCTGTCCCTGCCATTCTTAATTTCCTGCGCCATCAGATCCTCGCGATCGGCCGCGACCTAAAATGTTGGGACAGCTTCACCATCACGCATGAACCTCTTGCTTTGGGGGAATTACCTTTATAAGCTGCAGATCCGCATAAACACCAAACTAAAGTTCAAACACACTTGTGGGCTGCCTAGATACCCAAACCGACAAGAGGCAGAGCCATTAAAACTAAAACCAATTTTACCCTCTAAAAATACATCGTTAGATTCCATTGACAAGTGTCTGTCTGGAGTCTTCACTAGTTTGTCAAAAACTCCTCATACCCATAATAACATCATAAATGGCATGTACCGCTGTCATCGCTGGGGACTAAAACTCGGTGAAGACTCAGAACAGACCATCGGTCCTGTTCGCTTTCTGAGCTAGTCAGGACATACACTTTAAATAATAACTTGGGATGCTTTTCACCGTTACCCTCGCTAAAATTTACTAAACAACAAAAATATAAATAAACAAAGATACTCCTCATTCTTTGGTGTGGTTGAGCCGCTTCTTGCAGTGGCTGGCGTGGTCTCATCCCTCAAGCTTCTTTACAACGACCCAGTCACCTGGTTGGAAAGAATGTAAACTGATTATTAAGTCAGGGTCCGGGAGGGAATCGTGAACCCTGTGGTGGACATTTTGAAGTTCATGTCACAACGATCGCACCCACCCCATCAGCTGAGAATATAAGTGACAGCTAATGAGGAGAGTACGACCCTGATTTTGATTGACCTCCAAACAACCCTCATATGACAATAACCCAGACATCGGGACTGTGGTCACTGCATAACCTGTGCGTGGCTTACAATACCTGGAACCACTGACAAAAGGTTCTTAGCCTCTGGGATGGGAACCTACTTCACCAGACTGCTGCTTGCCGATTCAAATTCTATCAAAGAAAGACAGTCTTGGTACAAACTTGGTTAGAATTACAGAGGTTATTATTAGTTTGAAAAAAAAACTGTCACTCTTACATTTATCACTTCTCCCCCCTTTTCTTCCTCATTACAGACTGAAGGAAGAAATGCGTGGTGCAGGAAAAAAGAAACAATGAAATAGCCTATGATACTTTTACCGCCTTAGACTCATATTTATCCATATGTACCGCTGTCTACATACACCTGTTCTCTGTGTACAAACTCCTTGGACCTGAAAAATACTTATAAGCAAAATCATTACTCTATCCTTCATATTTAACCTGCAAAGAATGGAAAACAATAATGACATTCCTGTACATTGGTAAATTGTCAATGACATTCTTTCAAAACTGATTCAAACAAAACCCTCTGTAACCCTTACTTTTCCCATTCCTACAAAAATACAACAGCCGCGACGCATCGAAGGATCGCCGCGGTAAGTTCGAACATATTCACGTTACTACATATAAACACTCAGATACAAACGTGGGGGAGATACTTCAAAGTTTCCAAAACCAAAAATGAAAAAAACAAACAGCCAGAATTCTCCCTTCACTCTTTCAGCAATAGAAAAAAGATACAATGGGACAACCATGAGAGCAGCTCGAGAACCTTCCATGTACCAGCCATACAAGGTTCAAACAAACGGGCATGAGCCACCGTTCCTCATCATTACAGATTTCTGAAGCCGCAGCTCAACTACATCCATTCCAGAGGGATACCCAAAATAGTATCCTTGGACCACCTATGTTAATCTTTTTGGGGTTCAAAGGCCTTTGCCCCAAAACTAGGCTTCGTGCACTGTGTGACCGTCTGACTATGGGAAGCCTCCATTCCTTCCCTTTGCACAGACCTCCTTGTGTCCATGGCAATTCGAATCGGCTTATCGTCTTAAACCTGCGTCCAGGTTAAACCGTTGCACCCATTTCGGAGATCACCGCCCGGTGTCTTCTTATACGGTGAATTGCAGAACTACAACCACTATATGGTCAAGTCCTCCAACTAGAAACCCTAACCGAGGCGTCAACTCTATGGCTTGTTGTCTCAAAGCAACAACCACAGATCAACCCCCGAATTAGGCCTCTACCCCTCACAGTGCATGCATACACAAGCATTTTCCGCTATACACCCATACACTGCGTTGTCAGACTAAACCTCACAGAACACTTACGCCAGTTTACCACCTGCAGAACAATGTGGCTTCTCTCTGTATCTAGATGATAAAATAATGGTGATACCCCCTGTTTTTCTCTCTACCCAAAACTGTATTACAGTACAAAACTTCACAAAACTGGAACAAAATATAAAAGACTTTTAAACGCCAAAATGCTTTCCATTTTCCTTCCAAGCACAAATCTCATTCAGACAACCCCAAGCTTCTCCCACCAACTTTCTGCTGATATATAAATGCTGAAAAGAAACTTCCGGTTATGCTCAGCTACTTAAAAAAACCAAACTGGTTTATTTACATATCAATTGTTCAGGAAGAGGGAGGGGGAGGGGAGGCGTTAGCCATAATCGCCTTGTCTATCAAGACTCCAAAAAATCCATGGCTACACATCATATATATTTCAACCATTTAAAACGTTGTCAAGGAAATGATGGAGTAAACCCCCCTTTGCAAATGGGAGGGAATCCCCCCTGACCCACATTCCCTGGAAGTCAAACCATAAGTTGGGACCCAAAATACAAACTCCTGCCAAGAGATGGCTATACAGTACAAGCTCAAAAAAAAAATGAATTGCTCTCTGGGAAACTCCCAAATATTTAAACATAAAAACACATCATTGTACAAAAACTCTGTTAGTCTTACAATCTATCAAAATTCAGTGTAAAGTGAAGTTTTTTCTTAAAACCAAAATCCAAAACCCCAAACCCCTGCTCATATACTGCTAAGTCAGCCGATCCTGCAATAGCCCACACTCACCCAAATGAAAACAGAGAAATCCCCAACCTAACATCATGTGCATGGAGTTTGCATGTCCTCCCTGTGTCTGCGTTGGCCTCCTCCCACACTCCAACTGCTGGTAGGCCAGCCAGATCCCATCCATAAATAGGCCCCAGCATGTACGTGTGTCCGCAAGCACGTTGTGGCCCCTCGGGGTAAAACCGCGCTATTTTAAGATACCTCTCAACTCACCTCAAAAGGTGATGCTTAGAAAAGCAATTTAAACCAGAGACAAAACTGCGCCAATCAACAAATGCCAATACAGCATATTCAGGGGCTGTGTTTGCTAAACTGGAACTTCCTATCTCAAACTGTAAACGTCTCTCAAAATGGCCGACAAGCCAGGACTACAAAATGGTGGATGACCCACCACAGCACCTCATGGACAACAAAAATTGCGCCATTGACGCATGCAATTTTTCCCGCCAAAACCCGCATGGGACATCACAATGAACACCACATTGGTTCCCCTACACAAAGAAAAACACAAATTGCCTCCACCAGGTTCCACGCAGAAAAGATCGCACTATATTCGCACTAAACATCAAAAACTGAGAAATTCTATCAGCAACATAGCTGACGAATGCCACATGGTATAGTGCCCAAAAGAAAGGTGGCTGCACCTTCCCTTATAGGATACCCACAGGCTAAGGAAAAACTGTGCCTCAAAATGGCAGACAAACCTGCAAGGCTAACAAAAGCCAAGAATGGCGCCATTACTTTTTCCCGCCAAAACCAGCATCTCTTTAAAAGAAAATCAAAAATGTTTTTCTCCACAAAGACTGACTACACCATTGAAACTTTTCTAAATTATCATCAAAATCCACTGAAAAAGGTGTCAGCTACACTCTACAAGGACCACATGTACACTTACAAACTTAGCCTCCCTTTTGCCAACTAAACAGCACATTCAATAAATGTAAGTTACATGACAATATTAAAAACATATTAATTTCTCTAAGTTCATATACTCTGAGATATTCACCACTTTTCTCTACCTAAAGTTCACACACAGTGGCCTCAGCTTCCATAACAAGCCATTGCAGAGACATACCTCCTCAATGCTAGCATCCAAAACAGCCTGCAACCATTCAAAGGGCGTATTCCTTTCAACAAACAGCTACTATTGTCTGGCTTCCAACAATGCCTGGCCACTTGAACATGCGGCAGGAATTTTCAACTTTAAAACCAAACACTTTTGTTAAAATATTTTTACACTTATGGGGACATGTGTCTTTGTCCCCTACAAAAATCACAATCTAACCATTTCTATTTTTCATAGAAATCACAAACACCACACACATACAGTATATTGTTGCTTGTACATCTGCTTAGAGTGTCTTTCCCTCAGGGCAAAGCCCCTGCAACACAAAACAGTGGGCAAGCCCTTCCCCCACTAAACCTCATGGCTTACAAGGACCAGAACAATGCAGCAGCCATGGCTGGCAGCAGACTGCACAATACATCGCACAAACAGCCATCTCTTACACAATTTCAATCACACTCATGGGTACACATGTCCTACATCACACAAACAATCTAATCACACAGGCACATGCAGGCATACCCACACACAATCAAATTCACAGGCATACGATCCATGACAAAATCACACACACACATACGATTCGCAGACATACACACGCACACATACACACGCTGCAAACTTAAAGCATTATTTCAAAAAGACAAAAAAAAATTATTTTAAAGAGTAGAGCCCCCCACATCGGAATGTAGATCCACTCTTCCCCCCATCTCGATCCGATGTCCAAAGGGACTCCATCTATTCCCAAAAATCCTGGCCCGCCATTACTGTTGGGGAATTCCAGGCTGCTGTTTACAGAGCACACAGCCTATAATTCCTGTGCTATCTAAGCACACATCAGATTTCATCTTTTTGCAATAATGCTATCTATAGTCTAAGTTTGCTAAAATCCACTCACCGTTCATTCCATCATTCATCCAAGAAAAGCAGCACCACAAAAGCTTATCTTCTTATCAGGCCATTCCAGCAAAGACTGACTAGCCGACGCCTAATCATAGGCTTTTATTAAACTCAAAAGATCTCACACAGGAGGTGATTGGCTGCAGCAACCAATACCCTCCCCCATGGGCGGGGACCTCACATGATGTCCCTTTCTCACAGGAAAATGACAATACCTGGACATTCCTTCCAACAGGAGATGTCATACATGAATACAATAACGTAGGATGGCTAAAGTTACCGTTGATAGGAATTCTCATTCTGCGCTATTCCATAGAATAACGCATATTAAGATTATACTATTATTGAATGGGGGAGGGAGGCTATCTGCAGATGCGCGCTACGAATTCCAACCAATGTTGATCAGACACAGCCGAGACAAGAGTACGCATCTGCTCATAACCAATGATGTTGTTGCAGAGCGAGCATATCCCCTCCTTAACGATCGTCCATGCTAATGCACAGAGGGCCCCCGTTGGCGGACATATCCGCACCCTGCAAACATCACACTCCAACCTCAAAACGTTTTCCCCTATCAGACGGGATTCAACCAGCCTCAGACTACCCCAATCAGCTCTTTTAGAGCGGGTTGCGGAAGTACTAACACTGGGTGACACTATGACAATACATATTAAATACATCTCCATAAAAATCTCCACAACATAGTGCATGCATCAGTGACACTGTACCTCTTGTCCACCTGTTGGAGCATACGCTGCATGGAATAATGGACAGGGCACTTGAGGCAGAACAGAGGCAGGAAGAGGAGGACTTCCTTGCCTCTCAAGGCCCCCTTTACCCAGACAGTTCCTTCTGTCCCACCCATCAGACAGGAAGAGGAGGAGGAGGAGGATTGTGTCAGCATGGAGGTGGAGCATCGCACTCAGCATCAACAGCAGCAGTCTTTTAGGGATGATTTACAGTCCCAACAAACCCGTGGACTTGTACGTGGCTGGGAGGAGGTGGCTGCGGATCATGTCGTTCTTAGTGACCCAGAGGACCCTGGACCAAATGCCTCAGCTAACCTATGCTGCATGGCCTCCCTGATCCTGCAAACTCTGCGGAAGGATCCTTGTATTCTTCGGATCAAGGAGAGGGACCATTACTGGCTGGTCACTCTCCTTGATCCACGGTACAAGGGTAAGGTTACGGACCTTATCTTGCCATCTCAGAGGGAGCAGAGGATGAGACAACTCCGGGAGGCCTTGCAGAAAGGTCTGTGCAACGCGTTCCCAGAGACTGGGAGGTTACAAACTCCTGGTCCTGGACAACGAGTTGCTGAGCCTTCGATCAGTAGCAGAAGGAGCGGTGGAGAAGGTGGCCGCCTGACCGATGCGTTCAGACAATTTTTTAGTCCGCAGCCCCAAGGTATGATCAGTTCCAGCAACCATCGCCAGCGTCTGATATACATGGTGCAGGAATACCTAGGGGCAAGGTCAGACTTGGACACCTTTCCCACCGAAAATCCTCTGGCTTACTGGGTCTTGAGGATGGATCACTGGCCAGAGCTTGCACAGTATGCAATTGAGCTACTGGCCTGTCCTGCATCCAGCGTTCTTTCGGAATGCACATTCAGTGCTGCTGGAGGCTTTGTCACGGATCACAGGGTGCGCCTGTCCACCGACTCGGTTGATCGACTGACCTTCATAAAGATGAACCAGTCTTGGATCACCACCAGCTACCAAGCACCTGAAGCTGATATAACAGAATAATTTATTTTCAAATGTCACATCCCTTCAAGACTGATGCTGATGCTGAGTGACTGTCCTGTTATGTTGACTGACTATCCTCCTCCTCCTAAATGATCCAATTCTTGATGATAGCTTGGAAGAACTTTTTTGTTTCTGGGTGCCGCTACCAGTGGCTAAGGCCCAATTTTTCATCCCCTGTTTAACAGGGGCATGTAATTACAATTTTTGATGCAATGCTTTGCAGCAGGGCTCATTCCTGCACTCCAACTAGAGTATCTGGGAGAGGTTGCAGTGTCGTGGCACCAGCACCAGTGCCTAAGGCCCAATTTTTCAGCCCCTGTTTAACAGGGGCGTGTAATTAAAATTTTTGATGCAATACTTTGCAACAGGGCTCATTGCTGTGCTCCAAGTACAGTATCTGTGAGGGGTTGCAGTGTTGTGGCACCACTGCCTAAGGCCCAATTTTTCTACCCCTGTTCAACAGGGGCATGTAATTACAATTCTTGATCTAATAATTCACAGTAGGGCCCATTCCTGCGCCCACCAAGAGTAACTGTGAGGGCTTACAGTGTTGTGGCAACAACACCACCACCACCAAAGGCCCAATTTTTCTGACCCTGTTCAACAGGGGCATGTAATTACAATTCTTGATCTAATAATTCACAGTAGGGCCCATTCCTGCGCCCACCAACAGTAACTGTGAGGGATTACAGTGTTGTGGCAACACCACCACCACCACCAAAGGCCCAATTTTTCCGCCCCTCTTCAACAGGGGCATGCAATTACAATTCTTGATCTAATAATTTACAGTAGGGCCCATTCATGCGCCCACCAAGAGTAACTGTGAGGGCTGACAGTGTTGTAGCACCAGCACCACCACCAAAGGCCCAATTATTCCTACCACTGTTCAAAAATGGCATGTAATTATAATTCCTGATTAGGGATGAGCTTCGTGTTCGAGTCGAACATACGTTCGACTCGAACATCGGCTGTTCGATCGTTCGACGAAGATCGAACGATTTGGGCCGTTCGCGCCAAATTCGAGTGACGCGAACGGCCCACAATGCACTACGCCATCGCAGTGTCATCCAGGCGCTGTGATTGGCCAAGCATGCACTGTGACCCCGCATGCTTGGCCAATCACAGCGCCGGCAGCGAGGAGAGCAATGATTGGCCACAGGCAGGATGCCTGTGGCCAATTATTGCTGAGGGTGTTTAGTACACGCCCCACACTATAAAAGGCCGCCAGCACGGCGGCCTAGTGTAGTGTGTTCCGGAGCAGGGATAGAGCAGCATAGGCAGGGACAGTGACTTTTATTTCTTTCTTGCTTAACCTGGATTCCTTTAGTTTAGGGAAAGAGAAGGATAGGTAGGGAGAGTGTCAGTGTGTTTTGTGCTTGTGCTATATTGTGCTTAAAAAAAACATTTTTTCTAGGGACAGAAAACTGTAGGTAGGGAGAGTGTGTCAGTTTCTTTCACTGTCAAAGTCCTTGTTTCCAGGGACCTGGAAGGACAGTGAGTGAATTCTCCTTGTGCTAAATTGTGCTTAAAAAAAACATTTTTTCTAGGGACAGAAAACTGTAGGTAGGGAGAGTGTGTCAGTTTCTTTCACTGTCAAAGTCCTTGTTTCCAGGGACCTGGAAGGACAGTGAGTGAATTCTCCTTGTGCTAAATTGTGCTTAAAAAAAACATTTTTTCTAGGGACAGAAAACTGTAGGTAGGGAGAGTGTGTCAGTTTCTTTCACTGTCAAAGTCCTTGTTTCCAGGGACCTGGAAGGACAGTGAGTGAATTCTCCTTGTGCTAAATTGTGCTTAAAAAAAACATTTTTTCTAGGGACAGAAAACTGTAGGTAGGGAGAGTGTGTCAGTTTCTTTCACTGTCAAAGTCCTTGTTTCCAGGGACCTGGAAGGACAGTGAGTGAATTCTCCTTGTGCTAAATTGTGCTTAAAAAAAACATTTTTTCTAGGGACAGAAAACTGTAGGTAGGGAGAGTGTGTCAGTTTCTTTCACTGTCAAAGTCCTTGTTTCCAGGGACCTGGAAGGACAGTGAGTGAATTCTCCTTGTGCTAAATTGTGCTTAAAAAAAACATTTTTTCTAGGGACAGAAAACTGTAGGTAGGGAGAGTGTGTCAGTTTCTTTCACTGTCAAAGTCCTTGTTTCCAGGGACCTGGAAGGACAGTGAGTGAATTCTCCTTGTGCTAAATTGTGCTTAAAAAAAACATTTTTTCTAGGGACAGAAAACTGTAGGTAGGGAGAGTGTGTCAGTTTCTTTCACTGTCAAAGTCCTTGTTTCCAGGGACCTGGAAGGACAGTGAGTGAATTCTCCTTGTGCTAAATTGTGCTTAAAAAAAACATTTTTTCTAGGGACAGAAAACTGTAGGTAGGGAGAGTGTGTCAGTTTCTTTCACTGTCAAAGTCCTTGTTTCCAGGGACCTGGAAGGACAGTGAGTGAATTCTCCTTGTGCTAAATTGTGCTTAAAAAAAACATTTTTTCTAGGGACAGAAAACTGTAGGTAGGGAGAGTGTGTCAGTTTCTTTCACTGTCAAAGTCCTTATTTCCAGGGACCTGGAAGGACAGTGAGTGAATTCTCCTTGTGCTAAATTGTGCTTAAAAAAAACATTTTTTCTAGGGACAGAAAACTGTAGGTAGGGAGAGTGTGTCAGTTTCTTTCACTGTCAAAGTCCTTGTTTCAAGGGACAGAGAAGGACACCTGAAGGTAGCCCTTATTGCTTTTTTCCCATCTCCCTGCAGACCATCTATTAGAATGTCTGGAAGGCAAACAAGGAGAGGCAGACAGTCAGGAGGCAATAAAAGAGGGCAAGCAGGCTCTGTGTCTGGGGGCAACAGTGCTGGTCGTGGACGCGGTGCATTGTCATCAGCACATGGCCATGGGACACGCTTGTCCTTCTTTTCGGCAGCTGGACATGTTGAGCCACATCATGCCGAAGACTTGGTAGAGTGGATGACCAAGCCCTCCTCCTCCTCCTCATCCTCTCTCACCCAGGCTCAGGGTACTGGAAAAGCAGCTGCCAAAGCGTCCTCTTCCCTGGTATCAATGTCAGACAAATCATCAGTCACTCCTTCCCTAGACCCACCATGTCCTCCTCCTGAGGAGTCCCCCGAACTGTTTCAGCACAGTGTTGGGTACATGCTCCAGGAGGATGCCCAGCGTTTCGAAGGGTCTGATGATGAAACCCAGCTAGAGGAAGGCAGTAGCGTGAGAGCAGACAGAGGGGATGCTCAAGAAGGACACCAATCTGGCAGTCATGTTCCAGCAGCTGCAGCATACTGCCAGATTGGCTCCAGTGATGAGGAGGGAGGTGATGATGAGGTCACTGACTCCACGTGGGTGCCTAATAGGAGAGAGGAGGAGGAGGAGGATGAGGAGGAGGCACATCTCCAACGAGGCAGGATGCCCTTTGGTGGCCAGCGTAAGGGCAGTACACCGACGGAATCACACCGCAGAGCTCCGCCTGTGCAGGGCGCTGCCTCTGCCCGTCATTCAAAAAGTTCTTTGGTGTTGGCCTTTTTTGAGGCTAGTGCATCAGATCGCACAGCTGCTGTTTGCAACATATGTCTCAAGCGTATATCGCGTGGCCAAAACATCAGCCGCTTGGGTACCACATGCCTGACCAGACATATGTTGACCTGCCATGCAGCTCGTTGGCAAGCCTACCTGAAAGACCCACACCAAAGAACAAAGCGGACCTCTCCTTGCACCGCATCAGCTGGGATCTCCAACCCCACTATAACTTCAGTCCTCTCTGAAACATGCACTGAGAGGAATGAAGGTGTAGAATTAGGTGTGTCACAGCCAAGTACTTGCGGCCACTCTGCTAGCAGTACACCGACGTCCGATTCTAGCAGGCAAATTTCCCTGCCCCAGCTGCTGGACTGTCGAAAGAAGTTCACTCCCAGCCATCCACATGCCCAGCGGTTGAATGCTAGCTTGGCTAAATTGCTAGCGCTTCAACTGCTGCCTTTTCAGTTGGTAGACTCGGCCCCCTTCTGTGAGTTTGTGCAATGTGCGGTTCCTCAGTGGCAGGTTCCCAAACGCCACTTTTTCTCACGGAAGGCTATTCCGGCTCTCTACCGGCATGTGGAAGGCAATGTCTTGGCCTCGCTGGACAGGGCGGTCAGCGGTAAGGTGCATATTACCGCTGACTCATGGTCCAGCAGGCATGGACAGGGACGTTACCTTTCTTTCACGGCCCATTGGGTCACTCTTTTGGCAGCTGGGAAGGATGCAGGACAAGGTGCAGTAGTGTTGGAGGTTGTCCCACCGCCACGCCTCCAAAATGCTACTACTGGTTGTGACACACCTCTCTCCTCCACCCCCTCCTCTTCTTCTTCCTCCATGGCCTCTTCCTGTGGTTTGTCCTATGAACCAGCGGTGCTCCGTAGCCGTTCACGGGGCTACGCAAGTACGCAGGCAAAAAGATGCCATGCCGTGCTTGCGCTGGTGTGTTTGGGGGACAGAAGCCACACTGGGGCAGAGGTCCTGTCTGCTCTGCAGGGCCAGGCCGAGAGGTGGTTGACGCCACGCCAGCTTAAGCCAGGAATGGTGGTTTGCGACAATGGCACCAACCTCCTCTCCGCCCTCCGACAGGGACAACTGACCCATGTGCCCTGTGTGGCTCACGTCCTTAACCTGGTGGTGCAGCGGTTCTTGGGCAGGTACCCGGGCTTACAGGATGTCCTGAGGCAGGCCAGGAAAGTCTGTGTGCATTTCCGCAGATCTTATAATGCCAGTGCTCGCCTGGCTGAGCTGCAAAAGGAGTTGAACCTGCCCAAGAACCGCCTTATATGTGACATGCCCACCAGGTGGAACTCAATGTTGGCCATGCTGCAGCGGCTGCACACGCAGCAGAGGGCCATCAATGAGTACCTGTGCAACTACGGCACCAGGACAGGGTCAGGGGAGCTTGGTTTTTTTTCTCCACGCCAGTGGGGCATGATCAGGGATGCATGCACTGTCCTGGCACCATTTGAGGAGGCCACGAGGATGGTGAGCAGTGACAGTGCATGCATCAGTGACACTGTACCTCTTGTCCACCTGTTGGAGCACACGCTGCGTGGAATAATGGACAGGGCACTTGAGGCAGAACAGAGGCAGGAAGAGGAGGACTTCCTTGCCTCTCAAGGCCCCCTTTACCCAGACAGTGTTCCTTCTGTCCCACCCATCGCACAGGAAGAGGAGGAGGAGGAGGAGGAGGAGGAGGAGGAGGATTGTGTCAGCATGGAGGTGGAGGCTGGCACTCAGCATCATCAGCAGCAGTCTTTTAGGGATGATTTACAGTCCCAAGAAACCAGTGGACTTGTACGTGGCTGGGAGGAGGTGGCTGCGGATCATGTCGTCCTTAGTGACCCAGAGGACTCCGGAGCGAATGCCTCAGCAAACCTACGCTGCATGGCCTCCCTGATCCTGCAAAGTCTGCGGAAGGATCCTCGTATTCTTCGGATCAAGGAGAGGGACCATTACTGGCTGGCCACTCTCCTTGATCCACTGTACAAGGGTAAGGTTGCGGACCTTATGTTACCGTCGCAGAGGGAGCAGAGGATGAGACAACTCCGGGAGGCCTTGCAGAAAGGTCTGTGCAACGCGTTCCCAGAGACTGGGAGGTTACAAACTCCTGGTCCTGGACAACGAGTTGCTGAGGCTTCGGCCAGTCAAAGAAGGAGCGGTGGGGAAGGTGGCCGTCTGACCGATGCGTTCAGACAATTCTTTAGTCCGCAGCCCCAAAGTATGATCGGTTCCAGCAACCATCGCCAGCGTCTGATAAACATGGTGCAGGAATATCTAGGGGCAAGGTCAGACTTGGACACCTTCCCCACCGAAAATCCTCTGGCTTACTGGGTCTTGAGGATGGATCACTGGCCAGAGCTTGCACAGTATGCAATTGAGCTACTGGCCTGTCCTGCATCCAGCGTTCTTTCGGAACGCACATTCAGTGCTGCTGGAGGATTTGTCACGGATCACAGGCTGCGCCTGTCCACCGACTCGGTTGATCAACTGACTTTCATCAAGATGAACCAGTCTTGGATCACCACCAGCTACCACACACCTGATGCTGATATAACAGACTAATTGATTTTAACATGTCACATCCCTTCAAGACTGATGCTGATGCTGAGTGCCTGTGCTGTTATGTTGACTGGCTATCCTCCTCCTCCGAGTCCTCAATGATACGATTGATGATGATAGCTTGGAAGATCATTTTTGTTTATGGGTGCCGCCACCAGTGGCTAAGGCCCAATTTTTCAGCCCCTGTTTTACAGGGGCGTGTAATTACAATTTTTTTAGCAATAATTTGCCATAGGGCTCATTGCTGTGCTCCAAGTACAGTATCTGTGAGGGGTTGGAGTGTTGTGGCACCAGTGCCTAAGGCCCAATTTTTCAGCCCCTGTTTAACAGGGGCGTGTCATTACAATTTTTGAAGCAATACTTTGCAACAGGGCTCATTGCTGTGCTCCAAGTACAGTATCTGTGAGGGGTTGTAGTGTTGTGCCACCAGTGCCTAAGGCCCAATTTTTCAGCCCCTGTTCAACAGGGGCATGCAATTACAATTCTTGATCTAATAATTCACAGCAGGGTCCATTGCTGCACCCACCAAGAGTAACTCTGAGGGCTTACAGTCTTGTGGCAACGCCACCACCACCACCACCACGAAAGGCCCAATTTTTCAGCCCCTGTTCAAAAGGGGCATGTAATTACAATTCTTGATCTAATAATTCACAGCAGGGCCCATTGCTGCACCCACCAAGAGTAACTGTCAGGGCTTACAGTGTTGTGGCACCAGCACCACCATCAAAGCCCCAATTTTTACTACCACTGTTCAACAATTATATGTAATTAAAATTCCTGATATAATAGTTGACAGCAGGGCGTTCCAGCACCAACCAAGAGTAACTGAGTGCTTACAGTGTTGTGCCAACACCAACAACTAAGGGGCCTATTTCTGCAGAGTATATACGGCAGGTCCCTACTTTCAAACATCCAACTTACAAATGACTCCTACTTGCAAACGAAAGAAGACAACAGGAAGTGAGAGGAAATCTACCCCTAGAAAGGAAAATTCTCTCCTGTAAGAATAAATATGGGAGAAAGGGGTCTCATCTGTACTGATGCTTTATCAGCAATCCTTGTTTCAAGAAAAACACCACATTTCAAAAACAGTTGTCATTGGGACGGAAAGTGAGGTGAAATGTTCTGAACAGGGGCACAGACAGCAAAACAAATGTTACAGGGGTGATAACCCTTACCTATGTTTCCCAAAAAGTTTAAAAATAGATTTTTGGGCTGGAGCTACACTTCAACAATGTACCTGTTCAAAATTACAAACAGATTCTACATAAGAACAAACCTACAGTCCCTGTCTTGTATGCACCGCCTGTATACGGCTGTTCAGAGTATATAGGGCCTTTTTTATTTTATGTGCGGGGTTCCCCTTAATATCCATACAAGACCCAAAGGGGCTGGTAATGGGCTGGGGTAGGGGGGGGGGGGGGGGTCATGGGGTAGCTATGCCATTTTTCTTAAAGAATTTCATCCATATTACCGGGACCAGACATTACATTAAAGCCGCAAGCAGTTTTAAATGGCTTTTTTTTCCTTTAGAAGTGTCATTTTGTGCAGGGACAGTTCTAAACACGGGAAACACGTGGCACTTCACAGGCATACTTTAGACACCCCCCAGGTACGATATTTAAAGGAATATTTGACTTTTTTTTTTTCACTTTATGCATCATTAAAATGACTGCTCCCGAAAAACGACCGTTTTTAAAACTTCTTTTTGCATTGATACATGTCCCCTGGTGCAGAACCCGGGTTCCCAAACCCTATTTATGACAATAACATGCATAATAGTTGTTATAATTAGCACTTTAGAATTCGAACGTTCGCATCCATTGTATTTAATAGGGTTCTAATGTTCGTTCGAACTTTCGGTCCGTTCGCGGGTTCTGGTGCGAACCGAACCCGGGGGTGTTCGGCTCATCACTATTCCTGATATAATAGTTCACAGGAGAGCGTTCCAGTACCCACCAAGAGTAACTGTGAGGGCTTACAGTGTTGTGGCAACACCGACACCTAAGGGGCAAATTTCTGCAGAGTATATACGGCAGGCCCCTACTTTCAAACATCCAACTTACAAACGACTCCTACTTGCAAACGAAAGGAGACAACAGGAAGTGAGCAAAAATCTACCCCTAGGAAGGGAAATTCTCTCCTGCAAGAGTTAATATGGGATAAAGGTGTCTCCTCTCTACTGATGCTTTAACACCAATCCTTGTTTCACTAAAAAACCCACTTTTCCAAAAACATTTGTCATTGGGACAGAAAGTGAGGTGAAATCTTCTGAACAGGTGCACAGACAGCAAAACAAATGTTACAGGGGTGATAACCCTTCCCTATGTTTTCCAAAAAGCTTAAAAATAGATTTTTTGGCTGGAGCTACACTTAAACAGTGTACCTGTTCAAAATTACAAACAGATTCTACTTAAGAACAAACCTACAGTTCCTGTCTTGTTTGCACCGCCTGTATACTGCTGTTCAGAGTTTATAGGGCCTCTTTTTATTTTGGGTGCGGGGTCCCAAAAGGGCTGGTAATGGGCTGGGGTAGGGGGGGGGGGGGGTGATGGGGTAGCCATGCCATTTTTCTCAAAGATTTTCATCCATATTGCCAGGACAAGACATGACATTAAAGCCGCAAGCAGTTTTAAATGGCTTTTTTTCCTTTAGAAATGTCATTTTGTGCAGGGACAGTTCTAAACACGGGAAACACATGCCACTTCACAGGCATACTTTAGACACCCCCCAGGTACGATATTTAAAGGAATATTTCACTTTTTTTTTTCACTTTATGCATCATTAAAATGACTGCTCCCAAAAAAAGGCAGTTTTTAAAACTTTTTTTTGCATTGATATGTGTCCCCTGGGGCAGAACCCGGGTCCCCAAACCCTTTTTAGGACAATGACTTGCATATTAGCCGTTATAATTAGCACTTTTGATTTCAAACGTTCACATCCATTGTACTTAATAGGGTTCTAAAGTTCGGGCAAAGTTTGGGTCCGTTTGCAAGTTCTGGTGCGAACCGAACCGGGGGGTGTTCGGCTCATCCCTAATCACCACTAGCATTTTGGAGGCGTGGTGGCAGAACAAGCTCCAACAATACTGAACCCTGTCCTGCATCCTTCCCAGCTGCCAGCAGAGTTACCCAGTGTGCCGTGAAGGAAAGGTAACGTCCCTGCCCATGCCTGCTGGACCATGAGTCAGCGGTAATATGCACCTTACTGCTGACCGCCATGTCCAACGAGGCCAAGACATTGCCTTCCACATGCCGGTAGAGTGCCAGAATGGCCTTCCGTGAAAAGAAATGGTGTTTGGGAACCTGCCATTGAGGTACCGCACATTCCACAAATTCACGAAAGGGGGCAGCGTCTACCAGCTGAAAAGGCAGCAGTTGCAGTGCTAGCAATTTGGCCAAGCTAGCATTCAGACACTGAGCATGTGGATGGTTGGGACCAAATTTATTTCTATGGTTTAGCAACTGGGGTAGGGAAACTCAGATGGTGGTGTACTGCTAGCAAGTACTTGGGACACCTATTGCTATACCTTCATTCCTCTCAGTTCAGGTTTTTGAGAGGACTGGAGGTATAGTGAGGTTGGATATCCCAGATGAGGAGCAAGGAGAAGTCCGCCTTTTCCTTTGATGTGGGTCTTTCAAGTGCAGTTGCCAACGGACTGCATGGGAGGTCGTCATATGTTTGGTCAAGCATGTGGTGCCCAAGCGGCTGCTGTTTTGGCCACTCTTGATCCGCTTCAGACATAGGTTGCAAACAGCAATGGTGCAATCTGCTGCATATGTGTCAAAAAGGGCCCACACCAAGGAACTTTTCAAAATCAGCGGGGAGTCAGCAGCACCCTGCACCTGCCGAGCTCTGTGGTGTGATGCAATAGGGTGGCTGCCCTTAAGCTGCCCCCTGGAGGGAATCCTGCCTTGTTGGAGTTGTACCTCCTCCTCCTCTCTTCTCTCAGGCACCCAAGTACAGTCAGTGACCTCATCATTCCCTCCCTCATCATCACTGGAGCAAACTTGGCAGTATGCTGCAGCTGGGGGAACATGACTGCCAGTTTCTTGTCCTTCTGTGGCACCCCCTCTCTCTAGACTCACTTTACTCCCTTCCTCAACCTTGAAACCAACATCGGAGCCTTCAAATCGCTGTGCATTAGGGATGAGCTCGGTGTTCGAGTCGAACATACGCTACACAAGGCCAGCGCGGTGGTCTTGTGTTGTGTGTTCCGGTTCAGGGAGAGAGAAGGATAGGCAGGGACAGTGTTAGTGATATTTGTTCATTTACCTTGTGTGTAGGGAGAGAGAAGGATAGGCAGGGACAGTGTCAGTGATATTCTGCCAAACCTTTTGTGCAGGGAGAGAGAAGGATAGGCAGGGACAGTGTCAGTGATATTCTGCTAAACCTTGTGTGCAGGGAGAGAGAAGGATAGGCAGGGACAGTGTCAGTGATATTCTGCTAAACCTTGTGTGCAGGGAGAGAGAAGGATAGGCAGGGGACAGTGTCAGTGATATTTTTGCTAAGCCTCCTGCACAGTATACACCTGAAGCTAGCCCTTATTTATGTGTTTTCCTGTTGTGTAACACAGGCAGGCATCTGCAGCAGTTATAGCAGGCGTAGTGTGCTTCCTGCAAAATATACACCTGAAGCTAGCCCTTATTGCTGTGTTTTCCTGTTGTGTAACACAGGCAGGCATCTGCAGCACTTACAGCGGGCGTAGTGTGCTTCTTGCAAAATATACACCAGAAGCTAGCCCTTATTTCTGTGTTTTCCTGTTGTGTAACACAGGCAGGCATTTGCAGCAGTTATAGCAGGCGTAGTGTGCTTCCTGCAAAATATACACCTGAAGCTAGCCCTTATTGCTGTGTTTTCCTGTTGTGTAACACAGGCAGGCATCTGCAGCACTTACAGCGGGCGTAGTGTGCTTCTTGCAAAATATACACCAGAAGCTAGCCCGTATTGCTGTGTTTTCCTGTTGTGTAACACAGGCAGGCATCTGCAGCAGTTATAGCAGGCGTAGTGTGCTTCCTGCAAAATATACACCTGAAGCTAGCCCTTATTGCTGTTTTTTCCTGTTGTGTAACACAGGCAGGCATCTGCAGCACTTACAGCAGGCGTAGTGTGCCTCCTGCAAAATATACATCTGAAGCTAGGCCTTATTGCTGTGTTTTCCTGTTGTGTAACACAGGCAGGCATCTGCAGCACTTACAGCAGGCGTAGTGTGCCTCCTGCAAAATATACACCTGAAGCTAGGCCTTATTGCTGTGTTTTCCTGTTGTGTAACACAGGCAGGCATCTGCAGCACTTACAGCAGGCGTAGTGTGCCTCCTGCAAAATATACACCTGAAGCTAGGCCTTATTGCTGTGTTTTCCTGTTGTGTAACACAGGCAGGCATCTGCAGCACTTACAGCGGGCGTAGTGTGCTTCTTGCAAAATATACACCAGAAGCTAGCCCGTATTGCTGTGTTTTCCTGTTGTGTAACACAGGCAGGCATCTGCAGCAGTTATAGCAGGCGTAGTGTGCTTCCTGCAAAATATACACCTGAAGCTAGCCCTTATTGCTGTTTTTTCCTGTTGTGTAACACAGGCAGGCATCTGCAGCACTTACAGCAGGCGTAGTGTGCCTCCTGCAAAATATACATCTGAAGCTAGGCCTTATTGCTGTGTTTTCCTGTTGTGTAACACAGGCAGGCATCTGCAGCACTTACAGCAGGCGTAGTGTGCCTCCTGCAAAATATACACCTGAAGCTAGGCCTTATTGCTGTGTTTTCCTGTTGTGTAACACAGGCAGGCATCTGCAGCACTTACAGCAGGCGTAGTGTGCCTCCTGCAAAATATACACCTGAAGCTAGGCCTTATTGCTGTGTTTTCCTGTTGTGTAACACAGGCAGGCATCTGCAGCACTTACAGTGGGTGTAGTGTGCCTCCTGCACATTATAAAAAATTGGAGAAGGGATTGCCCCTGGGATAGTGCGGACCGGTACAGTGTAAAGAACTGACCAAAAACTTTATTTAAAAAAGTAGAAAAGATTTTATTATGGTAGGTCATAAAAAGTTATATAAATGAAACAGATATTTTCAACAACACATAGAGATAATTACAGTTGAAATAGAGACATATTTTGTGAATATCACATTGGAGGCCAATATACATTACATATGCACCCCTATGAGCAGATACTGTACATCAGTACAAAGGGATACAAGTAAATACCAACATGTTTCGGATATGTTCGGCAGTTTAATACCGAAGTAAATACGTTCCTTCTTCAAGGTAGGTATAAGGGCCGAGCAATGTGTTTTAGGTTTAAATCTACAATTCAAAGAGAAAAACAATTTATGAGAGTACAATAAATGGTTTTGCAAAGACATTGCATGTTTAGACATGATGCATGGCATGCAACTGAGCATTATGGTTGATATATGAGATAAAGAGATATGGAGAAAAATATTACTTACGTATCACAAAAATCTTTTTCTGACAACGCACAAATGTAGAGTTGGATGTCTTTGGGTGAGCTCCATGGAGTTTGGAAGTTTCTAGTCCAATAAACGATGGTTAGTAGTATATTTAATAAAAAACATTAAAGGATTTGTATGTGCTTTAAAAAGCAGAAGCAGAAAGAAAATATATATGCATCAGCAAGCCCATGAAGTTATTTGGGCGAGCATAAAAAGCAAGTATATATGTTGGACCTGGAAATATTCCATTAAAACACCAAGCTAGTTATATAGTAGTGTCTTTGTTCCAATACACCATGCATAGCACCGTCAAGGCTCACAGGAATGGGCCAGTAAACACCGGAGACTGCCCTGAAAGGCAAGAGATGGAGTCAATTCTCATATGGAGAAATTATTTGTAAAGAAATATTTTTATATATAGCAGTAAATGTGGTTCCCCAAGATTCACTTAAGTAAGCAATAAGTATAGTCTTACCTATGATGGTGTCATGGTGCCAAATGGATCTCATCTCTACAGCGAGATCTAATGCCTTTGTTGCTGACCTTTAAATAGGTCAGCTGTTGGTCAATTGACCAATCAAGCAGTGGGTGTAGGCACCAAAATTAGAGAGCCAGAGAAGGGGAGGAACCAACAAGATGAGAGGAAGTCCTCCCAATGGACATCTCATCGTCAAATCAGGGCAATGTTCGGGGAACTGACATCACCCCTCGGTATACGCGGCATCCGGCGCCGCCGCGCTAGTTGAGCGCGATGACGTCAGACGTCGACGTGACCGCCGGCTTGTAGGATAGCGGGAGTGTCGAGCCAACCAGGCTCGATGCGCATGCGTGCCGAGATTAGACACTTGGAGGATCACCAATCCGTCTCAACATAGACAGTAAAGGAGATCACTGCCAATAGTCAAGCCGGGTGACGGCCAACAAAGGAATGCCGTCTGCATGTTAAACTACCGCTCAGTGCACCCCTCAGCAGGGGGTGCTGCTCCATGACACTCTGGTCATGGGGCTCCTACGTGCCGGGGAGCCTCGGCTAGCCACGCATGGGACCGGGAAAGATAGTTCACCCCATATAGTGAACCAAAAAGAAAGAAAGAATGGAAATAATCATTAAATATTTTGTTTCAAAAATGTTGCGATTGGAATTATGTTCAATATTCTCCTAGGAGCTTGCCCAATTACATATATGACATCCTGTATGTTTGGAAATATAATTAGCACAAATGTTTAAATACTTTGAGCAGCTGTTCAATAGAGCCATGTATACAAAAGATATATCTGACATATATTAATATGTTGTAATGAATACATATTATCATATCAAACAAAGTGCTCATGGCAAAAAAGATGCATATTGCAAACCATGCTAATGGGGTTAAATAATAAATAATTACATACAACGGGAGGGGAGGGAGGGAGAGAAAGAAAAAGAGGGAAGGGGTTGTACTGATTCTTGTATTAGTGTAGCAGTTCTTTATCAAAAGTTCCAGATGTGAAACCAGGTAAAAATGGTTTAAAATTAAAAGCCTGATTTAATCCCGGGGGAGAGGTAGCGTCCAAGGACGAAATCCATCTCAGTTCCCGCTGGAGGAGGAGCTTATCAAAGTCACCCCCTCGGGAACTAGGATGCACCCGATCCAGGACCAACACCCGTATCTTGGGGCATATACCGGCATGGGTTTGAAGAGTATGTCTGCCCCAGGTACTGTCAGGGTCCTTATCTTTTATGGCTTTAAGATGTCGGTAAAATCTCTGCCATAGTTTTTGAGTGGTTTTTCCTATATAAAAGCAGTTACAACTGCAATTTATCAGGTAAACCACCCCTGAAGTTTGGCAGTTGGCAAAGTGCTTGGGCAGAAATTTGATACCATTAGGTAAAAGAATGTCTTTGTCTGTGTTCATATATTTGCAATATGCACATGCACCACACGGAAATGTTCCTCTATTTTTACATGGATCTCCCCTGTTGGAGTCTTTAAATTCACTTTGGACGAGTATGTCTCCAATGGATGTTGCTCGTCTGTATGTTATGGCTGGTTTTGGGGGTACGAGAGGTCCCACCACAGGGTCTGAAGTTAGAAGGTGCCAAAACTTCCTACAGATATTATTGATCTGTGTGTGATCATTTGAATAAGTAGTAATGATACGATTAACATTTTCATTCGATTTTAATTTTTTAGAAGCTAAGAGTTTGTGTCGACTTTTATTTTGAGTACGATTAAATGCTTTTTTAAGGCACTTGTGGCTGTAGCCACGTTCTAAAAGGCGTTTTCTTAAATTGTTAGCTTCTTTTTTGTAATCAGTAGGATCGGAGCAGTTTCTCTTTAATCTCAGATATTGTCCATATGGAATGGATTTTATTATTATGAATGTAAAATGGTGTTACCAGCTGTGGGCTTACGAATAAGTTTAGAAGATAGCATGTTATCATTATCTCTGAAAATTTCCACATCTAAAAATGTGATATTGTGTGGGTCAGAGGTCATAGTAAATTTTAAATTAAATTTATTTATATTCAAGGCTTGTAAACATTCATCAAGCAATTGTTGGGGACCGTTCCATATGACGAGTATATCGTCAATGTACCTGTGCCACATGACAACGTGGCACAGGTACATCGAGAGGTCCTCATCAGAAAAAATGGAGCGTTCCCATTCCCCCAGGTACAGATTGGCGTAGCCAGGGGCACAACAGGTGCCCATGGCTACGCCCTGTACCTGGAGGAAAGCCCCACCATCAAAGGTAAAGACATTATGTTGTAGTATAAAGTCAAGTGCTGATATGATGAACTTGTTAAATAGATATTCATGATGACTAGTCTGTAACAGCACATTCTTGACGGAGGCTATACCTAACGAATGTGGTATAGAACTATATAGGGCCTCTACGTCAATGCTGACCAAAATTGATTTCTCAGGTATCTGTACCCCCTTGATGATGCGTAGTAAGTGAAGAGTATCACGTACATAGGAGGGCAGACAAAAGACGAAGGGTTTTAAATGTTTGTCTATTAAACAAGATAAATTTTCAGTGATTGCACCATTCCCTGATATTATAGGGCGACCGGGGGGGTTTTTTGCATTTTTGTGAATTTTGGGGAGAGAGTAAAAAGTAGGGGTTTTAGGGAACGGAGTCCGTATGAAATCCAATGTCTGCTTTGAGATAACTTTACTCTGAAATGCTGTGTCAACCAGGTCATAAAATTTGAGATTATAAGCTTTAATAACATCTCTACTCACATGACGATACCAATCCTGATTACTCAAAATGTCTAAACACATTTGTTTATAATTGTCGTTGTTCATTAACACTATATTTCCTCCTTTATCTGAGGATTTGATAGTTATGTTGTGGTTATCAGATACATTTTTCAATGCAGTTTTCTCTTTATGAGTAAGATTGATATGGTCTGGTGGCACAGGATCGAGAGTTTGAATCTCGTGGCAGACATTTTTCAAAAAGTTGGAGACACCTTGATTAGAACTAGGGGCTGGATACAATGACAACGTTTTTTTAAGTGATGACTTCGTAGTGGTGACTTTATCTGAAATAGATGCATTGGGATTGGCCAGAAGAGAGTCCAAGTCTACATTGTCAATTAAGTCAATGGGTTCATTTTCTGTCAACAGGGATTTTAAATTTTTTAATGCTTGTCTTTCACTGAAAGTGTGAAAGTCTTGAGCATCTGGGTCTGTCTTTTCAAACATACTTTGAAGAAGTAATTTTCTAGTATCTAAATGAAGGTCCTTGATGACCTCAAATTTATCCAAAGGTTTGTTTGGACAGAAAGTGAGTCCCTTTGAAAGCACTGAGACTTCATCAGAAGTGAGGGAGTGCATGGATAAATTGATAATATTGAGGGGTGAGGTGACTGGATGTGTCATTAGGGTGGAGTAGGAGTGAGGGGAACCTGTAAGTTTCCCTGATTTCTAGAAAACATAGGGGGAACTCGGGGAGTGACAAAGGTGTTAGTAGTGCCTCCTGTTGTGATTTCTGAGACTGCATTAGAGTTATCTCATATATCAACCATAATGCTCAGTTGCATGCCATGCATCATGTCTAAACACGCAATGTCTTTGCAAAACCATTTATTGTACTTTCATATATTGTTTTTCTCTTTGAATTGTAGATTTAAACTTAAAACACATTGCTCAGCCCTTATACCTACCTTGAAGAAGGAACGTATTTACTTTGGTATTAAACTGCCGAACATATCCGAAACATGTTGGTATTTACTTGTATCCCTTTGTACTGATGTACAGTATCTGCTCATAGGGGTGCATATGTAATGTATATTGGCCTCCAATGTGATATTCACAAAATATGTCTCTATTTCTACTGAAATTATCTCTATGTGTTGTTGAAAATATCTGTTTAATTTATATAACTTTTTATGACCTACCATAATAAAATCTTTTCTACTTATTTAAATAAAGTTTTTGGTCAGTTCTTTACACTGCACCGGTCCGCACTATCCCAGGGGCAATCCCTTCTCCAACTTTTTCAATTACTATTGGGATGTGACCGGTTGCTTGGAACTAACCACAATACACTGCTATAGCTTCATCTTATAACCCCTCTATATACCAAACTCCTGCACATTATACACCTGAAGCTACCCCTTATTGCTCGTCATTTTTTTTCTTTTGTGTTACATTAACAGGCATCTGCAGCACTTACAGCGGGCGTAGTGTGCTTCTTGCAAAATATACACCAGAAGCTAGCCCTTATTGCTGTGTTTTCCTGTTGTGTAACACAGGCAGGCATCTGCAGCAGTTATAGCAGGCGTAGTGTGCTTCCTGCAAAATATACACCTGAAGCTAGCCCTTATTGCTGTTTTTTCCTGTTGTGTAACACAGGCAGGCATCTGCAGCACTTACAGCAGGCGTAGTGTGCCTCCTGAAAAATATACACCTGAAGCTAGGCCTTATTGCTGTGTTTTCCTGTTTTGTAACACAGGCAGGCATCTGCAGCACTTACAGCAGGCGTAGTGTGCCTCCTGCAAAATATATACCTGAAGCTAGGCCTTATTGCTGTGTTTTCCTGTTGTGTAACACAGGCAGGCATCTGCAGCACTTACAGCAGGCGTAGTGTGCCTCCTGCAAAATATACACCTGAAGCTAGGCCTTATTGCTATGTTTTCCTGTTGTGTAACACAGGCAGGCATCTGCAGCACTTACAGCGGGCGTAGTGTGCCTCCTGCACATTATACACCTGAAGCTACCCCTTATTGCTCGTAGTTTTTTTTCTTTTGTGTTACACTAACAGGCATCTGCAGCACTTACAGCGGGCGTAGTGTGCTTCTTGCAAAATATACACCAGACGCTAGCCCTTATTGCTGTGTTTTCCTGTTGTGTAACACAGGCAGTTATCTGCAGCACTTACAGCAGGAGTAGTGTGCACCTTGCAAAATATACACCTGAAGCTACCCCTTATTGCTGGTTTTCCCATCTCCCTGCAGGCCTTTAGAATGTCTGGAAGGCAAACAAGGAGAGGCAGAAAGTCAGGAGCCAATAAAAGAGGGCAAGCAGGCTCTGTGTCTAGAGACAACAGTGCTGGTCGTGGACGCGGTGCATCGTCATCAGCACGTGGCCATGGGACACGCTTGTCCTTATTTTCGGCAGGTGGACGGGATGAGCCGTATCATGCCGAAGACTTGGTAGAGTGGATGACCAAGCCCTCTTCATCCTCCTCATCCTCTCTCACCCAGGCTCAGGGTACTGGCAAAGCAGCTGCCAAAGCGTCCTCTTTCCTCGTATCAATGTCATCATCAGTCACTCCTTCCCTAGACCCACCGTGTCCTCCTGAGGAGTCCCCCGAACTGTTTGAGCACAGTGTTGGGTACATGCTCCAGGAGGATGCCAAGCGTTTCGAAGGGTCTGAAGATGATACCCAGCTAGAGGAAGGCAGTAGCGTGAGAGCAGAGAGAGGGGATGCTCAAGAAGGACATCAATCTGGCAGTCATGTTCCAGCAGCTGCAGCATACTGCCAGATTGGTTCCAGTGATGAGGAGGGAGGGGATGATGAGGTCACTGACTCCACGTGGGTGCCTGATAGGAGAGAGGAGGAGGAGGATGAGGAGGAGGCACATCTCCAACGAGGCAGGATGCCCTCCAGGGGCGAGCGTAAGGGCAGCACACCGACTGAATCACACCACAGAGCTCTGCCTGTGCAGGGCACTGCCTCTGCCTGTTATTCCAAAAGTTCTTTGGTGTGGGCCTTTTTTGAGTCGAGTGCATCAGATCGCACCGCTGCTGTTTGCAACATATGTCTCAAGCGTATCTGGCGTGGCCAAAACATCAGCCGCTTGGGCACCACATGCTTGACCAGACATATGTTGACCTGCCATGCAGCTCGTTGGCAAGCCTACCTTAAAGACCCACACCGAAGAACAAAGCGGACCTCTCCTTGCTTCGCATCAGCTGGGATCTCCAACCCCACTATACCTTAAGTCCTCTCTGAAACCTGCACTGAGAGGAATGAAGGTGTAGAATTAGGTGTGTCACAGCCAAGTACTTGCGGGTACTCTGCTAGCAGTACATCGACGTCCGATTCTAGCAGGCAAATTTCCCTGCCCCAGCTGCTGGACCGTCGAAAGAAGTTCACTCCTAGCCATCCACATGCCCAGTGGTTGAATGCTAGCTTGGCTAAATTGCTAGCACTTCAACTGCTGCCTTTTCAGTTGGTAGACTCGGCCCCCTTCTGTGAGTTTATGCAATGTGCGGTTCCTCAGTGGCAGGTTCCCAAACCCCACTTTTTCTCAAGGAAGGCGATTCCGGTTCTCTACCGGCATCCGGCATGTGGAAGGCAATGTCCATGCCTCGCTGGACAGGGCGGTCAGCGGTAAGGTGCATATTACCGCTGACTCATGGTCCAGCAGGCATGGACAGGGACGTTACCTTTCTTTCACGGCCCATTGGGTCACTCTTTTGGCAGCTGGGAAAGATGCAGGACAAGGTGCAGTAGTGTTGGAGGTTGTTCAGCCGCCACGCCTCCAAAATGCTACTACTGGTTGTGACACACCTCTCTACTCCACCCCCTCCTCTTCTTCTTCCTCCATGGCCTCTTCCTTTGCTTTGTCCTCGGAACCAGCGGTGCTCCGTAGGCGTTCAAGGGGCTACGCAAGTACGCAGGCAAAAATATGCCATGCCGTGCTTGCGCTGGTGTGTTTGGGGGACAGGAGCCACACTGGGGCAGAGGTTCTGTCAGCTCTGCAGGGGCAGGCCGAGAGGTGGTTGACTCCACGCCAGCTTAAGGCAGGAATGGTGGTTTGCGACAATGGCACCAACCTCCTCTCCGCCCTCCGACAGGGACAACTGACCCATGTGCCCTGTGTGGCTCACGTCCTTAACCTGGTGGTGCAGCGGTTCTTGGGCAGGTACCCGGGCTTACAGGATGTCCTGAGGCAGGCCAGGAAAGTCTGTGTGCATTTCCGCAGATCATATAAAGCCAGTGCTCGGCTGGCTGAGCTGCAAAAGGAGTTGAACCTGCCCAAGAACCGCCTTATATGGGACATGCCCACCAGGTGGAACTCAACGTTGGCCATGCTGCAGCGGCTGCACACGCAGCAGAGGGCCATCAATGAGTACCTGTGCGACTACGGCACCAGGACAGGGTCAGGGGAGCTCTGTTTTTTTTCACCACGCCAGTGGCGCATGATCAGTGATGCATGCACTGTCCTGGCACCATTTGAGGAGGCCACGAGGATGGTGAGCAGTGACAGTGCATGCATCAGTGACACTGTACCTCTTGTCCACCTGTTGGAGCATACGCTGTGTGGAATAATGGACAGGGCACTTGAGGCAGAACAGAGGCAGGAAGAGGAGGACTTCCTTGCCTCTCAAGGCCCCCTTTACCCAGACAGTGTTCCTTCTGTCCCACCCATCCCACAGGAAGAGGACAAGGAGGAGGAGGAGGAGGATTGTGTCAGCATGGAGGTGGAGCCTGGCACTCAGCATCAACAGCAGCAGTCTTTTAGGGATGATTTACAGTCCAAAGAAACACGTGGACTTCTTCGGATCAAGGAGAGGGACCATTACTGGCTGGCCACTCTCCTTGATCCACGGTACAAGGGTAAGGTTGCGGACCTTATCTTACTGTCGCAGAGGGAGCAGAGGATGAGACAACTCTGGGAGGCCTTGCAGAAAGGTCTGTGCAACGCGTTCCCAGAGACTGGGAGGTTACAAACTCCTGGTCCTGGACAACGAGTTGCTGAGGCTTCGGTCAGTCAAAGAAGGAGCGGTGGGGAAGGTGGCCGTCTGACCGATGCGTTCAGACAATTCTTTAGTCCGCAGCCCCAAGGTATGGTCGGTTCCAGCAACCATCGCCAGCATCTGATATACATGGTGCAGGAATACCTAGGGGCAAGGTCAGACTTGGACACCTTTCCCACCGAAAATCCTCTGGCTTACTGGGTCTTGAGGATGGATCACTGGCCAGAGCTTGCACAGTATGAAATTGAGCTACTGGCCTGTCCTGCATCCAGCGTTCTTTCGGAACGCACATTCAGTGCTGCTGAATGCTTTGTCACGGATCACAGGGTGCGCCTGTCCACCGACTCGGTTGATCAACTGACCTTCATAAAGATGAACCAGTCTTGGATCACCACCAGCTACCAAGCACCTGAAGCTGATATAACAGAATAATTTATTTTCAAATGTCACATCCCCTCAAGACTGATGCTGATGCTGAATGACTGTCCTGTTATGTTGACTGACTATCCTCCTCCTCCTCAATGATCCAATTCATGATGATAGCTTGGAAGAACATTTTTGTTTCTGGGTGCCGCCACCAGTGGCTAAGGCCCAATTTTTCAGCCCCTGTTTAACAGGGGCATGTAATTAAAATTTTTGATGCAATGCTTTGCAGCAGGGCTCATTCCTGCAGTCCAACTAGAGTATCTGGGAGAGGTTGCAGTGTCGTGGCACCAGCACCAGTGCCTAAGGCCCAATTTTTCCGCCCCTGTTTAACAGGGGCGTGTAATTACAATTTTTATGCAATACTTTGCAACAGGGCTCATTACTGTGCTCCAAGTACAGTATCTGTGAGGGGTTGCAGTGTTGTGGCGCCAGTGCCTAAGGCCCAATTTTTCTGCCCCTGTTTAACAGGGGCGTGTAATTACAATTTTTGATGCAATACTTTGCAACAGGGCTCATTACTGTGCTCCAAGTACAGTATCTGTGAGGGGTTGCAGTGTTGTGGCACCAGTACCTAAGGCCCGATTTTTCTGCCCCTGTTTAACAGGGGCGTGTAATTAAAATTTTTGATGCAATACTTTGCAACAGGGCTCATTGCTGTGCTCCAAGTACAGTATCTGTGAGGGGTTGCAGTGTTGTGGCACCAGTGGCTAAGGCCCAATTTTTCAGCCCCTGTTCTACAAGGGCATGTAATTACAATTAATAAAAGATACTAAAAAATGCTGGCCCTCCCTTTTAGTATCGCTCTGCGCTTATGGATAAAATTCTAAAAGAAAAATGCTAAAATAGGAATATGAAGGATGTCAGCAGCTGCTTAAAAAATCACAAGTACATATAAAACACAGTCATATAAAAACTCCCATAAAAAGTTCAGAATAAAACTGTAGCAGCGCTACGGACAAATAATGTTCATTTGTGCGTCTTCTATATAAATGAATATAACGGTGATGATGATAGTGAATGGTGAGTTTGGTTCTACTTGATCCTAGTTTCAGTGCTTCTCTTCACCCAGATGTGATTCACCACGTGGGGGGTAATAACAGTCCCCCTATGGGGATGCACTCACCAGATAGTAAATCAAAAAAGACATGTATAAACCATCCTCATTCCATGTGACTGCAGCCTTAAACTTGGACACCGCTTGCATATGTAAGGGGAAAACAAAATCCACATAGGGCAATATTGTTTGCAACTTTTATTTAACAATCAATCCCCGCCTTCCCCTTTAAAAATGCATGTACCAAAGCTTAATGATAAACAGGCGTTTGTGTATAATGAGCGCTGTTGGCGCTTTAAACTTGCCACTTGATGAGCGCCCCTGGCGTCCTCCTGGTACTGCAAGTCGTGGAGCGCATACAGCTTCACTTCCGGTCTGTTTGGTTTGCTGGTCACGCCCTGACGTTTCGTCACTTCCTGACTTCTTCTGAGGGCGTGACCAGTGTTACCTGAGACCGGATTTAAGTAATGCATCCGTCACGCCCCTCAACGTCTGGATGGCGTCAGTGCGTCCGCGTCATCACGCATGCGCACTGGACTATCGACGTCTACTGCTGTTGTGGGCGGAAGTGCTTCCTCCCGAGGTTTGCAGCTGGGCTGTCCTCATTGGTGCACTCGTCCGCTGGCCACTCTGATTGGATGCTCAGTGTAACCAAGGCAATGTTAATGGAAGGATACAGACCCGGTTAACCCCTCGCGGGACGTTCACGAGTTGTATTATGTAGACTGCACAAGCCTTTTGGGTAAAGCAAGTGTACAGGTCTTTCTATAGTGCTGACTTCTGCTTTGCTGACAGTATCTCTCGGTGCCTATTGTCCGCAAGCTGCCCTGCTCAATATCCACCGTTGGAGCCGTCTTTGTGCAGATAGCTCCATCTATGTGATACTGCAAGGCCTTGTCAATTAATTATGCATAACCTTACATAGGCAAAAGACACAGGGGACATATAAATTAATTAAAATGTTAACTACATAAAACCACTATATAAAATGGTCATTCATTTATATAGAAGACGCACAAATGAACATTATTTGTCCGTAGCGCTGCTACAGTTTTATTCTGAACTTTTTATGGGAGTTTTTATATGACTGTGTTTTATATGTACTTGTGATTTTTTAAGCAGCTGCTGACATCCTTCATATTCCTATTTTAGCATTTTTCCTTTAGAATTTTATCCATAAGCGCAGAGCGATACTAAAAGGGAGGGCCAGCATTTTTTAGTATCTTTTATTGATTTTACATTATTGTTTTACTCCGCAGCAATGGATGCTCTAAGGTTTTTAAGCAATAGGAATATTAATATAGATACTTTATTTTCTGATAGTGAACCCACTGCAACCCAGGTAAATTATAATGGGGCCATGTCAATGTTGGGGAATATTTTAGAAAAGCAACTGAGAACATGGTGGGACATATGCACCCTAGAGAAATACATTAAAGAAAAAATCATTATTCGGAGCCTAAGATGGGAAGTAGTACCCCAAGATGGACTAGACGATCAGGGCTCCGTGCAAGAATGGTTTGATTTTTTCAATGGAGTGGGATATAAGTTACAAGAACTAATCCTACAAAGAAAAAAACGCAAAATGACGATCTTGGAGAGCAAAATCAATGCATTACAGCAACAATTAGAACCTATTAAAGACACTCAATCCATTACGGACTTCAATGTCAGAACCAACAGGAGATTAGAAAAAGTAGACAAAGACACACAAAAAAAGAAAATTAGGAAATTTCACAGAGACATGGGCGACTTCAAGGCCAATAGCATTTATGCATGGCAACAAACCCTGCCTGAGAATGTAAACTTAGTAGAAAAGCCAAAAACAACTGAACCCCTGATCAATCAAGCCATCACAACACTGATGGATAGAGTAAGGGGCTTTATAAGTGATGACGATATAGAATTCGATTCGCCTGCAAACTTTTCTACCCCAATCCCAATAACTAAAAAGGGAAAACCGAAAGGAGGAGGTGGAAAAAACAATCAAGCAACGAATCACCAATATAATAATTGTCAATACACACTGTATCAAGCATCTATTCAACATAAACTCCAACCACCAGAACAACAGAATTATTACCCACCACCCCGCCCTTTTTTAGGGAGGGGAGGGGGGGACCGAGAAGGGGAAGAGGGGCCCCACCACACAGAGGCAAACCCCAGTACCCCATGGCTTATCCGAGAGATCAAGATTGGAGGGACCCACAAAACCAGAACCAGTGGACCAGAGACCAACCCCAGTATACACATCAAAGGAATACAGATTCAGAGGATGCCGGGCAGGGAGGAAGGTCAAGAAAAAGAATGAGAAACCACTGAACAACGGAATATACAACTTAAGCCCAGTAGAGCTCACACATAAGGAGGTGAACATTCTGAATATGGGCCTGAAATGTGGAATAAAGCAACCAGTGAATAAATTCAATGTTTATATAGACGTACACAAATATATCAGGAAGTTGAATATAAAAAAACATTTTGTAGGACTGAATACACAGAATATGATCACAAACACAGACCCACAGAAGTCTGTAAATAGCGGACTAAAAAACAAATCGCTATTCAATCCCCTGAACAACCCCAATCATCAGGTGGAGGTATTCAAGGGTCTCATTATACGCGATCTACATGATCTTATACCCAAGAAGAATACAAGTTTGAGACATATACAAGACGGTATTGTGGCACTGGAAAAAAGGAAAGACATCATCATCAGGCCAGCCGACAAAGGAGGTGGAGTTGTGATATTAACAAAAGAAATGTATCATACACAGATTATGGAAATGCTGTCAGATTGAGGCACGTATAGAGCACTAGAGGGGGACCCAACATTGGCGTTCAGAGATCAACTAACAGTACTAGTAGGAATTGGCTCAAAGTTGGGAGTATTATCAGAGAAAGAAAAACAATATCTGATACCAACAAGCAGCAAAATCCCCACAATCTATACATTACCGAAAATACATAAAGATCCTATCAACCCACCCCCAAGACCTATTGTCAACAGTATAGACTCGATTGCATCGCGAATGGGACATTACCTAGATACGTTCCTACAAAACAGTGTGAAAACAACACAAGCATACCTGAGAGATACGAAAGATTTCCTGAATTGTTTACAAAATATCACACTTTCCGAAAACTAAGAAATTATGTTGGTAACAGCGGATGTGTCCTCCCTCTATACAATCATCCAACATGACGATGCTCTACTGGCCCTAAATTGGGCCTTGAGCAAGAGGGAGGACTTACCCCACAACCAAAAGGTGTTTATCGGCCATGCCCTAGATTACTGCCTCTCACATAATTACTTCTGGTATGCTAACAAATTTTATCTGCAACAGAAGGGGGTCGCGATGGGAGCTAAATTTGCTCCAAGCATCGCGAACCTGTTTATGGCAGAGTGGGAGGACAAAGTGATTTTTAAAAACAGAAGAGCTGAGCTCATATTTTATAAACGTTTTATTGATGATCTGTTTTTAATATGGACGGGCACGGTGGAGACACTTCAAGAATTTTTAAAGGTTTTAAACAGGAACGACAACAACATCAGTCTGACGTCGGAATGGCACAAAGAAACAATACATTTTCTAGATGTCACGGTTTACCGCCAAAATCAACATTTGTGTACAAAAGTCTATTTTAAACCAACGGACAGGAATAGCTATCTCCCGACAACAAGTGGACATCATCCACAATGGCTAAAGAACATACCTAAAGGCCAGTTCATGCGAGTGAAACGCAATTGTTCCGATGATAAGAATTTTTATACACAGGTGAAAATCCTCTCGGACAGATTCGCAGCAAAAGGCTACGCTCCGGAAACCCTGCAGAGAATTGTAGAAGAGGTGGCAGTAATACCCAGGGAAACCTGTCTGCAAACCAAACCCAAACCACCTCCAGATGGGAGCAACTCAAAACAGTGGGGATTCATCTCCCAATTTCACTCCCAGTACAAGGAAGTAGAGGCAATATTTGTAAAACACTGGCACATATTATTACTGGACAAAAAATTGGGCCCAGTATTACCTCCAAAACCGGAGTTCATTTACCGGAAAGCACCCAATCATGGAGACAGAGTGGTCAAAAAAGTCCTAGACCCCCCAGGCAAACCTCCAACATTTTGGAACCAAAACGGATTCTTCGCCTGTAGGAAATGTAAGGCATGTCGAGAAGTATCTCAACCAATCAGAGGTCTGGAACAGTTTACCTCCCCCTCAAACCAACAACAATTCGACATTGAGCAGTTTATAACATGTAATAGTAGTTACGTGGTATATGCTCTTAGGTGTCCATGTGGATTGCTCTATATTGGTCGGACAAAGAGACTATTGAAGATCAGGATAGCAGAACACATTAAAAATATAAAAATTGGCTTTAAGGACCACAATGTGTCATTACACTTTAAATTAAAACACAACCAAGATGCCTCAGGCCTCCAATTTTGGGGTATCGAATGCCTAGAGCCTAATTGGAGGGGCTCACACAAAATAAGGGAACTATCAAAGAAAGAAACTAAATGGATTTTTCTAACAGACGTTCTAGTGCCGAAAGGACTGAACGTCGAGCTTGATATTAATTGTTTTATAAGTGACTCCTAAGATTGTTGTAGAAAATATGGTCCAATTTTATATTCACATGAGATTAAAAATCGAAAGACCTCAGTGACATTAGGTCTCATCCAGCTAGACCATATATATATATATTTTTTAGGACATCTCATTACGGTTCAATATGGACATGAGTTTTAAGCTTTTATAGAGACACAGTTTTATTGAGTTTTTTTCATTTCCATGTGGGGTGCATATTTTATATATATATTTTATATATATATTTTTATAATTTTATTTTTATATTTTATATGACCATTTTATACACAGAAGTATTTTTATATATATTTTTATATATAATTTTATATATCCTGTATATTTATGTTTATACATGGCTGTACGTGTATATATATGGGTCATTTTATGTGGCGAAGTTTGACCATTTTATATAGTGGTTTTATGTAGTTAACATTTTAATTAATTTATATGTCCCCATGTGTCTTTTGCCTATGTAAGGTTATGCATAATTAATTGACAAGGCCTTGCAGTATCACATAGATGGAGCTATCTGCACAAAGACGGCTCCAACGGTGGATATTGAGCAGGGCAGCTTGCGGACAATAGGCACCGAGAGATACTGTCAGCAAAGCAGAAGTCAGCACTATAGAAAGACCTGTACACTTGCTTTACCCAAAAGGCTTGTGCAGTCTACATAATACAACTCGTGAACGTCCCGCGAGGGGTTAACCGGGTCTGTATCCTTCCATTAACATTGCCTTGGTTACACTGAGCATCCAATCAGAGTGGCCAGCGGACGAGTGCACCAATGAGGACAGCCCAATTGCAAACCTCGGGAGGAAGCACTTCCGCCCACAACAGCAGTAGACGTCGATGGTCCAGTGCGCATGCGTGATGACGCGAACGCACTGACGCCATCCAGACGTTGAGGGGCGTGACGGATGCATTACTTAAATCCGGTCTCAGGTAACGCTGGTCATGCCCTCAGAAGAAGTCAGGAAGTGACGAAACGTCAGGGCGTGACCAGCAAACCAAACAGACCGGAAGTGAAGCTGTATGCGCTCCACGACTTGCAGTACCAGGAGGACGCCAGGGGCGCTCATCAAGTGGCAAGTTTAAAGCGCCAACAGCGCTCATTATACACAAACGCCTGTTTATCATTAAGCTTTGGTACATGCATTTTTAAAGGGGAAGGCGGGGATTGATTGTTAAATAAAAGTTGCAAACAATATTGCCCTATGTGGATTTTGTTTTCCCCTTACATATGCAAGCGGTATCCAAGTTTAAGGCTGCAGTCACATGGAATGAGGATGGTTTATACATGTCTTTTTTGATTTACTATCTGGTGAGTGCATCCCCATAGGGGGACTGTTATTACCCCCCACGTGGTGAATCACATCTGGGTGAAGAGAAGCACTGAAACTAGGATCAAGTAGAACCAAACTCACCATTCACTATCATCATCACCGTTATATTCATTTATATAGAAGACGCACAAATGAACATTATTTGTCCGTAGTGCTGCTACAGTTTTATTCTGAACTTTTTATGGGAGTTTTTATATGACTGTGTTTTATATGTAATTACAATTATTGATCTAATAATTCACAGCAGGGCCAATTCTTGCGCCCACCAAGAGTAACTGTGAGGGCTTACAGTGTTGTGGCAACACCACCACCACCACCAAAGGCCCAATTTTTCTGCCCCTCTTCAACAGGGACATGTAATTGCAATTCTTGATCTAATAATTAACAGTAGGGCCCATTCATGCGCCCACCAAGAGTAACTGTGAGGGCTGACAGTGTTGTAGCACCAGCACCACCACCAAAGGCCCAATTTTTCCTACCACTGTTCAACAATGGCATGTAATTACAATTCCTGATATAATAGTTTACAGCAGGGCGTTCCAGTGCCCACCAAGAGTAACTGTGAGGGCTCACAGTGTTGTGGCAACACCAACATGTAAGGGGCAAATTTCAGCAGAGTATATACGGCAAGCCCCTACTTTCAAACATCCAACTTACAAACGACTCCTACTTGCAAACGGAAGGAGACAACAGGAAGTGAGAGAAAATCTACCCCTAGGAAGGGAAATTCTCTCCTGTAAGAGTTAATATTGGAAAAAGGTGTCTCCTCTCTACTGATGCTTTATCACCAATCCTTGTTTCAATAAAAACCCCACTTTTCAAAAACAGTTATCATTGGGATGGAAAGTGAGGTGAAATGTTCTGAACAGGGGCACAGACAGTAAAACAAATGTTACAGGGGTGATAACCCTTCCCTATGTTTTCCAAAAAGCTTAAAAATATATTTTTTGGCTGGAGCTACACTTAAACAATTGTGACAGAGCATCCCAGAGAGAGCCTGGGAAAGTCCTATTCGGGGTTTATACATCTCCCAGGCTCCTCTCATATACATTCAGGGATCTCTGAGCCAGGATCCAGTTCAGGTGTTGGTTCTCTCCCACAGGTTAATTAAAAGCTTACCTGAGCAGACAGCCTTTGCTCAGCCTGGGAAACACAGACAACGTTGGTTTGTGAGAGCAAGAAGGTTGGTAAAACTTGTTACTCTGTGAATGTGGAAGCTGACAAGCGTTAGGCTTGTCCAGCCTGGTAGTGAGGGCCTGTACATACTGTGTAGTTAGAGCCGAGACACGGCTAGGCTTTTGTTTAGCTATTTTTTCTTCTGTTTGTTTTCACCACACTGTACAGCACCTGTCATTAGACTTTGTATATAGCACCAATAAACAACACTGTTTTCACTGATCCAATGGACTTGGTATCTGTGCCTGCTCATCCCAGGGAGTTTTTGTACCCGCTACCTGCCCCCCAGGTTACATATGGTGGAGGCTGCGACCAGCTGTAGTAAGTTACTACTTAAAAGGCCAGTACCTAAAGTGACAACATGGAGGACATCCTCAAACAAATGGTGTTAGCAAACGCTGCACAGCAGCAAGCAAATGCTGCACAACAGCAAACTAACGCTACATTGCAGCAAGCAAACGCTGCACAGCAGCAAGCAAACGCTGCACAACAGCAAACTAACGCTGCATTACAGCAAGCCAACGCTATCGCACAGGAGCAAACCAAGGTGCTGTTCCAACAGATTGGTGCTGTACAGGAGCAATCGCAGAGGCTGTTTGAACAGCTTGCCACTGCTGCAATAGCGGATAGAAAAACCCTTACTGAGGTTGTGGAGACGCTAGCACAGGGGTCACCTGCGATAATGAAGGATATTGGAGACAAGCCCTCAACCATCCATGTGGGTCGCTTTCTTTCAAAGATGAAGGCAGATGATGATCCAGAGGCTTTCCTACTAACATTTGAACGGACCGCTGAGAGGGAAGGTTGGCCCCAAACCCAGTGGGCAGGACTGATCTCCCCCTTACTTTCTGGAGAAGCGCAGAAGGCCTACTATGATCTGGAGTCAGCAGAAGCGGGAGATTATGAGAAGGTCAAGCGGGAAATCCTGGCACGACTCGGTGTCACCTTGGCTGTTCGAGCTCAGCGGGTCCACAGCTGGTTCTTCCAAGATAAGAGGCCCCCAAGATCGCAGATGTTTGATCTGATCCACCTGGTACGGAAATGGCTACAGCCGGAGTCCCTGTCTGTGCCACAAATAGTGGAGCGTGTGGTCATGGACCAATTCCTGAGGTCACTACCAATTCCCCTGCAGAAGTGGGTGAGTCAAGGAGACCCCAAGTCGGCAGACAACCTGGTGGAGCTTGTGGAGAGGTACTTTGCTGCAGAGAACCTGGTCACCACCCCTACAGCCGCACGGACTTTCCACCCAAAGCCACGGTCTCCCCAGGCAACCGGTAAGACTGTTCCAGGGGAAGTGGGTGGTAAGCATGGCAAGGAAATAGGGGGGAGGATTTTTGGTGCCAGGACTGAAGTTTGGCGTCCCAAACAAGGGAAGCCACTGCCTGTCAGCAAACCAAATTGGGGAAACATCAGGTGTTTTCGTTGCCAAGAACTGGGACATGTTGCAGCAAACTGTCCATTAACAGATGAACCAATGCAGTGTGATCTATCTTTTAGAAGGCAGTCTATGTTTGCTGCTGTTTCATGCGCTGCAGTGCCAAATGTGGGAAAACACATGTGTCAAGTGACTGTTAATAATAAGCCTATTACGGCCTTGCTGGACTCGGGAAGTCTAGTTACTTTGGTTACAGCTGAGATGGTTGAAACTGTGAATTTTCATGCAAAAAATGTTGCTGTGATCTGTGTACATGGGGATACCCGCGAGTATCCAATAGCCACTGTTCAGTTTAAAACTGGCTTAGGTACGGTGACCCATTCGGTCGGACTGGTGCCCCACTTGGTGCACGAGGCTATCATTGGTAGGGACTTCCCTAAGTTTTGGGAACTGTGGGATTGTCCTGACCCAGTCGCAGTACCTAACTCAGTCGCAGAGCCAGAACTCATGGCCATTACTGACCTTGTGAGTTCAGGGGACTCCTCTCAGGGCTCTCCGGGTGATCCTTTCTCAGTTATGGCAGGAGAGCTGGGGGAGCCTGAAGAAGTCCCCACAACCAGTAGAGCTGGACAGCCGTCTGCTGAATCTGAGCCTACGTTAGAGTTTACCGATCTAAATGTGCACAAGGAAAATTTTGGTACGGAACAGAGAAAAGACCCTACCCTTGCCAGGGCCTGGGAAAATGTGGTGGTGGTTGATGGGGTACCTGTCGAACCGGGGGACGGGCCCTGCTTTCCATATTTCTGCAGCAATGAGGATTTACTGTATCGTGTATGTAAAACTAATGATGAAGTGGTTGAACAGTTGGTAGTCCCTAAGCTATACAGACGGGTGGTGTTGGAACTTGCCCATGGGCACTTGCTAGGAGGCCATTTAGGGGTTGAGAAAACCACTGAAAGGGTGTTGCGCAGGTTTTACTGGCCTGGGATATGGAAAAATATCGAGAATTATTGTCAATCCTGTCCTATATGTCAGATGTCAGCCCCCCAACCCCACTTTCGAAGTCCGTTAGTGCCCTTGCCCATTATTGAAGTGCCCTTTGAAAGGATTGCCATGGACCTGGTGGGTCCACTCCCCAAATCTGCCCGCGGTCATCAACATATCCTCGTGATCATGGATTACGCTACCCGTTACCCCGAGGCCGTTCCCTTACGCACTGCATCTGCTAAAAACATTGCCAAAGAGCTGTTTATGGTGTTCAGTCGGGTTGGCGTCCCGAAAGAAGTCCTTACAGACCAAGGTACCCCATTCATGTCACGAATAACTAGGGAGCTCTGCAAGTTATTTAAGGTGACGCAGTTGCGTACCTCAGTGTACCATCCTCAAACGGATGGCTTGGTGGAACGCTTCAATAAGACATTAAAGAGTATGTTAAAAAAGGTTGTTGATAAGGATGGGAAAAACTGGGACTCCCTGATACCTTACTTGATGTTCGCCATCAGGGAAGTTCCCCAGTCCTCTATGGGGTACTCTCCATTTGAGCTGCTTTATGGGAGACACCCTCGGGGACTCTTAGACATAGCCAAGGAAACTTGGGAGGGGGAGCAGACACCTCACAAAAGTGTTATTGAGCATATCGCTCAAATGCAGGATAGGATTGCAGCAATCATGCCGGTAGTAAAAGAACATTTACTGCAGGCCCAAGCAGCCCAACAGAGGATATACAACAGGGGGGCCCAACTTCGTGTTTTCTCACCTGGTGACCGGGTCCTCGTGTTAGTTCCCACTGTTGAGAGCAAATTCCTGGCTAAGTGGCAGGGACCCTTTGAAGTAATTGAAAGAGTTGGGGAGGTCAATTACAAGGTGTATCAACCAGGTAAAAGGAAGCCCGAACAGATTTACCACATAAACCTGTTAAAGCCCTGGAAGGATAGACTGGCATTAACTGCCAGGTCTCTCCCGGTAACCCTTAAGGGTACTGAATCCCCTCTGATCCCTGAGGTCACGATTCCAGATACCCTGTCATGTTCCCAGAAACAGGAAGCTAGAGAGTTCCTGATAAGGAATAAAGAGAAATTTTCAGAGTTGCCGGGCACGACGTCAGCAGTTCAGCATGATATTGTTACTGAACCTGGGGTCCGTGTCAAGCTCAAACCATACCGAATTCCTGAAGCTAGAAGAAAGGACATCAGTGAGGAAGTTAAAAGGATGTTGGAGCTAGATGTTATTGAGGAATCCAATAGTGACTGGTCTAGCCCCATTGTATTAGTCCCAAAACCGGATGGCACTTGGAGGTTTTGTAACGACTTCAGGAAGCTTAATGAGGTAACAAAGTTTGACACATACCCAATGCCCAGGGTAGACGAGCTTATAGACCGACTTGGCAAGGCCCGTTATCTGACCACTTTGGACTTGACCAAAGGATATTGGCAAATACCCCTGACTGGTAGTGCCAAAGAAAAGACTGCGTTTGTGACCCCGGAGAGGTCGTTTCAGTATAAGAAAATGCCTTTTGGGTTGCAAAATGCCCCTGCAACATTTCAGAGGGCTATGGACAGGACCCTAAGACCTCACAGACAGTATGCTGCAGCCTATCTGGACGACATAGTGGTGCATAGCACTGACTGGGAGTCTCACTTGCCCCGTGTCCAGGCTGTCCTGGATTCCCTCTTCAAAGAAGGGTTTACGGCAAATCCCAAAAAATGTGCCATTGGGCTAGAGGAAGCCAGGTATTTGGGCTACACTATTGGCCGGGGTGTCATAAAGCCCCAGGTGAATAAAATAGAAGCCATCCAGGAGTGGCCACGTCCTGCAAACAAGAAGCAGGTCAGGGCCTTTCTTGGCATTGCGGGGTACTATAGAAGATTCATCCCAAATTTCGCAACTATAGCTGCCCCACTGACAGACCTTACAAAAGGGAAAGCCTCCGTAATGGTGAAATGGTCTCCAGTAGCAGAAGAGTCTTTTCAAGTACTGAAGAAGGCTCTTTGTGCACAGCCAATCCTATACTCCCCCGATTTCTCCAAAAACTTTTTGGTCCAGACGGATGCGTCTGATGTGGGTATCGGGGCAGTACTTTCACAGGTACACAATGGGGAAGAACACCCTGTGGTGTACTTAAGCAGAAAGCTCAATGACCATGAAAAGAAGTACGCAGTCATTGAAAAGGAGTGTCTGGCCATAAAGTGGGCGGTGGACGCGCTCAGGTACTACTTGTTGGGGCGCCAGTTTGAGTTGATAACTGACCATGCTCCCCTGAAATGGATGGCCCAAAAGAAGGAGACTAATAGGCGGGTGAACCAGTGGTTTTTGGCCCTACAAGATTACGCCTTTACAGTAAAACACAGGCCAGGTGTTGAGATGGGGAATGTAGATGCCCTCTCCCGTGTTCACTCCTGTTGGGCTACAGGTGTTCCAACCCTGGGGTTGAAACGAGGGGGGAGGATGTGTGACAGAGCATCCCAGAGAGAGCCTGGGAAAGTCCTATTCGGGGTTTATACATCTCCCAGGCTCCTCTCATATACATTCAGGGATCTCTGAGCCAGGATCCAGTTCAGGTGTTGGTTCTCTCCCACAGGTTAATTAAAAGCTCACCTGAGCAGACAGCCTTTGCTCAGCCTGGGAAACACAGACAACGTTGGTTTGTGAGAGCAAGAAGGTTGGTAAAACTTGTTACTCTGTGAATGTGGAAGCTGACAAGCGTTAGGCTTGTCCAGCCTGGTAGTGAGGGCCTGTACATACTGTGTAGTTAGAGCCGAGACACGGCTAGGCTTTTGTTTAGCTATTTTTTCTTCTGTTTGTTTTCACCACACTGTACAGCACCTGTCATTAGACTTTGTATATAGCACCAATAAACAACACTGTTTTCACTGATCCAATGGACTTGGTATCTGTGCCTGCTCATCCCAGGGAGTTTTTGTACCCGCTACCTGCCCCCCAGGTTACACAATGTACCTGTTCAAAATTAAAAAACAGATTCTACTTAAGAACAAACCTACAGTCCCTGTCTTGTTTGCACCGCCTGTATACTGCTGTTCAGAGTATATAGGTCCTTTTTTATTTTGTGTGCGGGGTTCCCCTTAATATCCATACAAGACCCAAAGGGGTTGGTAATGGGCTGGGGTGGGGGGGGTGATGGGGTAGCTATGCCATTTTTCTCAAAGATTTTCATCCATATTACCGGGACCAGACATTACATTAAAGCCGCAAGCAGTTTTAAATGGCTTTTTTTCCTTTAGAAATTGAATTTTGTGCAGGGACAGTTCTAAACACGGGAAACACATGCCACTTCACAGGCATACTTTAGACACCCCCCAGGTACGATATTTAAAGGAATATTTGACTTTTTTTTTCACTTTATGCATCATTAAAATGACTGCTCCCGAAAAACGTCCGTTTTTAAAACTTCGTTTTGCATTGATACATGTTCCCTGGGGCAGAACCCGGGTCCCCAAACCCTTTTTAGGACAATAACATGCATATTAGTCGTTATAATTAGCACTTTAGATTTCGAACGTTCGCGTCCATTGTATTTAATAGGGTTCTAACGTTCGCGTGAACTTTCGGTCCGTTTGAAGGTTCTGGTGCGAACCGAATGGGGGGGGGGGGGTGTTCGGCTCATCCCTACTGCGCATCCTCCAGCAGCATGTACCCGACACTGTGGTTGAATAATTCTGGGGACTCCTCCATGGATGATGTTGGGGCTACAGAAGGAGTGACTGTGGACAAAGAGCCAGGGTAATTGGCTGCTTTGGCAGCTGCGTTGGAAAGCAAACTACTCAGAGCCTGGGTGACAGAGGATGAGGAGGATGAGGACAGCTTTGTTATCCACTCCACCAACTCTTCTGCATGTTGTGGCTCAATAACACGGCCAGCAGCAGAAAAAAAAAGGACAAGCGTGCTCCACGACCACCACTGTTGACTGTAGACACAGAGGCTGCTTGCCCTCTTTTAGTGGCCTGTGAGCATCTGCCTCTCCTTGGTGGCCTTCTGGACATGATGTATTTTTTGTTCTGCAACACCACACTACACTGCATTAGATACTGTGTACACCACCTGAAGTGTATTAGAAACTGTACACACTGTTTTGGATACCGGGTAACCGCCTGCACTGTATTAGAAACTGTACAATGGCTGCACTGTATTGTATACTGTGTACACCACCCTAAGGGTAGTAGACACTGTACACACTGTATTAGATACTGTGTACACCGCTTGCACTGTATTAGAGACTGTACTACAGCTGCACTGTATTGTGTACTGTATACACCACCAGAAGTGTATTCAAAACTGTACACACTGTATTAGATACTGTGTACACCACCAGAAGAGTAGTAGAAACTGTACTACGGCTGCACTATATTGTGTACTGTGTACACCACAAGTGTAATAGAAACTGTACACACTGTATTAGATACAGTGTACACCACCAGAAAGGTAGTAGAAACTGTACACACTGTATTAGATACTGTGTACACCGCCTGCACTGTATTAGAAACTGTACAATGGCTGCACTGTATTTTATACTATCTACCCCACCAGAAGTGTAGTAGAAACTGTACACACTGTAATAGATACTGTGTACAATGCCTGAAGTGTATTATAAACAGTACACCACAGAATGCACTTTAGATATAGGCTGCACTGGATGTAGAGTACCGTATTTATCGGCGTATAACACGCACCGGCGTATAACACGCACCCCAAGTTTAGGAGGGAATTTTAGGGAAAAAAACTTTTAGGAGGGAAGTTTAAGGAAAAAAAAAACTTACATTTAAATGCAGCCTTGTCCGTTGCAGCCTTGTCAGTGCAGCCTTGCCAGCAGTGTCCATTGCAGCCTTGCCCCAGTGTCCAGTGCAGCCTTTGCCCAGTGTCCAGTGCAGCCTTTGCCCAGTGTCCAGTGCAGCCTTTGCCCAGTGCAGCTTTACCAAGTGTCCAGTGCAGCCTTTGCCCAGTGCAGCCTTTGCCCAGTGTAGCTTTGCCCAGTGTCCAGTGCAGCTTTACCCAGTGTCCAGTGCAGCCTTTGCCCAGTGCAGCCTTTGCCCAGTGTAGCTTTGCCCAGTGTCCAGTGCAGCTTTACCCAGTGTCCAGTGCAGCCTTTGCCCAGTGCAGCCTTTGCCCAGTGTCCAGTGCAGCTTTGTCCAGTGCAGCCTTTGCCCAGTGTCCAGTGCAGCTTTGCCCAGTGTCCAGTGCAGCCTTTGCTAAGTGCAGCCTTTGCCCAGTGTCCAGTGCAGCCTTGCCCCAGTTTTCAAAATTGGCGCTGCCGAGATCGCCGCAGAGACTGGGCGGAGCGGGGCGAACGCCGCCGAGAATGCAGGGACTGGGCGGAGCCGAGATACACATAGCCGAGTGTACTCGGCTTTTCTCGGCTTCGCTCACAGTCACGCCGAGTCCCGCCCTATGATGGACATATCACAGGTCCAATGGCGGGACTGGGCGTGACTGTGAGCAAAGCCGAGTATAGCCGAGTACACTCGGCTATGTGTATCTCGGCAGCGATCGCTGTGCTCCGCTCAGTCAGCGGAGATCGCCGGGATCAGTGGGTATCGGCGTATAACACGCACCCACGATTTTCCCCTGATTTTAAGGGGAAAAAAGTGCGTGTTATACGTCGATAAATACGGTATATATATATATATATATATATATATATATATATATATATATATATATACTGTGAGGGGGTTAACTCAGTAGCGGGTGTGTGTGACCCCCTGGTTGGGCTCCCCACACAAAAACAGGGCCAGCAGACGGAGGTTGTGGTTTTCAAAATCAAAAGGTGCGGTTTATTTCTCTATGTACAGTGACAAAAACACAGCAAAGCCAAAAAGAAACATAAACAAAATAAATCCTGGTCAGTTTGACCTCTGACTAAACATGCAGGTTTCCTAAACTAACAACTGGGATCAGCCTGGTGCTGTCCTAGTCCCTAAGTCCCTGGTTTAGTAAAAGTCCAAACAAATAGCCACACAGGCTTTGCCTCACCGCACAGGGGTTCACTCTCCCTAGACAGTCCACACAGGTCTGGGTCCAGGCATGAGCTAACACCTAATGAATCTGGGAGTTCTTATAGAGGCCTAAATGAGCTGACAAGCTTCAGCTGGCCTCATCAACTCCCTGTCTGTACGACGCCCCACACTCTCCCTAGAGGTATGAGTCATCCATGAGCCTACTAGCCTCAGCTGGGCTTATACAACTCTCCACCCTAGTTGTATAAGTCAGCATAAAGCCTGAATCTGGGAGAAATATATCTACCCCCCTGGATGCAACCAGGTGACTTTACCTTCCTGCTGTCACATACCCCCCCCTCTTGTTTTAACCTTGGGGTTGGAACACCAGCAATCAGGCATTCATGTACTCGAGACAAAGCATCCACATTCCCCATTTGAACGCCAGGGCGATGCTTTACTGTGAAGTTGAATTCCTGTAGGGCCAGGAACCACCTATTCACTCTTCTATTTGTCTCCTTGTTTTGAGCCATCCACTTTAACGGAGCGTGATCCGTAACCATGTCAAAGTGCCTACCTAGCAGATAGTACCGAAGGGAATCTAGAGCCCACTTCACCGCTAAACACTCCTTTTCAACCGTGGCGTAATTTACCTCATGGGACTTCAACTTCCTGCTGAGGTAAATGACTGGGTGCTCTTCCCCGTTCCAGACCTGGGACAATACTGCTCCTAACCCCACATCTGACGCATCACTTTGTACGACAAAGTCTTTAGAGAAGTCGGGTGAGTACAACACTGGCTGGCTACATAAGGCTTGTTTCAAGAATTGGAATGCTGCCTCAGCCTCGGGGGTCCATTTAATCATGACCGACCCTTTCCCTTTCGTCAGGTTGGTTAGGGGCACAGCCTTAGAAGCAAAGTGGGGAATGAAGCGCCGATAATAACCCGCGATTCCCAGAAAGGCCCGTACCTGCTTCTTGCTGTTGGGACGTGGCCAACTCTGGATGGCCTCGACTTTGTTGAGTTGGGGTTTTATCACTCCCCTGCCAATGGTGTACCCAAGATATTTGGCCTCCTCCTGCCCAATGGTACACTTCTTGGGGTTAGCCGTAAACCCCGCTTCCCGGATAGAGTCTAGGACTGCTTGCACTTTTGGCAGATGTGAGGCCCAATCTGTGCTATGGACAATTACGTCATCCAGGTAAGCCGCAGCATACTTCCGATGGGGCCTCAGTATCTGGTCCATTTTCCGCTGGAATGTGGCCGGCGCATTCTGTAACCCGAACGGCATTCTCTTATATTGGAACGCCCCGTCTGGGGTTACAAATGCGGTTTTCTCTTTGGCCGACTTGGCCAGGGGAATTTGCCAATACCCTTTTGTGAGGTCAAGAGTCGTCATGTATCGGGCTGTTCCCAGCCGGTCGATCAACTCATCTATACGTGGCATGGGGTAGGTGTCAAATTTTGTAACTTTGTTCAACTGACGAAAATCGTTACAAAATCGCCAGCTCCCATCCGGTTTAGGCACCAACACAATGGGACTAGACCAATCACTTTGGGACTCCTCTATCACCCCTAAGTTCAGCATTTTCTGTACTTCCTCCCGTATTGCCTCCCGTCGGGCCTCTGGGATCCGATAGGGTTTTAACTTCACCCTTTCACCGGGCGGGGTAATAATATCATGCTCTACCCCAGATGTTTGTCCCGGCAGCTCAGAGAACACCTCCTTGTTGCGAAGCACAAACTCCTTAACCTCCTGTTGTTGGGGTTGTGACAAGGTGGCTGCTATTCCAACCTCCGGAATCACGCAACCAGTTTGAGCTGGTGACCAAGTTTCTGCGACTAGGGACTCTCTATCCCTCCAGGCTTTCAACAGATTAACGTGATATATCTGTTCGGGCTTTCGCCTTCCTGGTTGTCTGACCTTGTAATTCACTTCGCTCACTTTTTCCATTATCTCGTAGGGGCCTTGCCATTTGGCAAGGAATTTACTTTCAACCGTAGGGACAAGTACCAATATCCTATCCCCCGGGGAAAAGGTACGGGTCTTTGCTCCACGGTTGTACACTCTCTGCTGTGCCAACTGCGCTTGGGCCAAATGTTCCTTCACGATGGGCATTACCTGTGCAATTCGATCTTGCATCAGGGCGACATGCTCAATCACACTCCTGTGGGGAGAACTCTCACTTTCCCAAGTTTCCTTGGCAATATCCAACAGCCCTCTTGGGTGTCTCCCATACAGTAACTCAAAGGGGGAGAATCCCGTAGAGGATTGGGGCACCTCCCTAATAGCAAACATCAAATAAGGAAGTAGACAGTCCCAATCCTTTCCATCTCTATCCACCACTTTCTTCAACATTTGTTTTAGGGTTTTGTTGAATCTTTCAACCAGCCCATCGGTTTGGGGGTGATACACAGATGTACGCAATTGCGTCACTTTGAACAATTTACACAGCTCTTTCATAACCCGGGACATAAAGGGTGTACCTTGGTCCGTAAGCAGTTCTTTACAAATACCCACCCGGCTAAAAACAAGAGATAGCTCTTTGGCTATGGTTTTGGCCGAGGTATTTCTGAGAGGGATCGCTTCTGGATAACGGGTGGCATAGTCCATTATAACCAATATGTACTGGTGCCCCCTAGCGGACTTGATTATAGGACCTACCAAATCCATTGCGATTCTCTCAAACGGGACCTCAATGATGGGTAGAGGGACCAGCGGGCTACGGAAATGTGGCATCGGGGCCGACCTCTGACACACAGGGCAGGAGGAACAATAATTTTCTATGTCCTTCATCACCCCAGGCCAATAGAATCTCTGTAATACCCTCTCTCGGGTTTTCTCTGTCCCCAGATGACCTCCAAGAATGTGCCCATGGGCCAACTCCAACACCAACTTCCTGTAAGGTTTGGGCACCACAAGCTGCTCAACGGTTTCTTCTGCCCTTTTTGCCACCCGATACAGTAGGTCCTTCTCTACGCTGAAGTATGGGTAAGTGCAGGTATTATCTGGGTTCACTAAGTCGCCATCTATTTCCACTACGTTTTCCCGTGCCTTTATTAGGGCGGGGTCTTTTAACTGTTCTGTGGCAAAATTTTCCCTGTGAACCTCCAGATCAGAAAACTCCACAGACGGTAGGTTTTCGTCTGAGGAGGTGGGCTCCTCTCCAGTTTCTTGGGTCTCCCCTGCCAATACTGACAAGGGAAATTCTGGAGAGTCCTCACCACTCTCAGAGGAGTTCTGGCTATCACATTCCTGGTACATAGGGGCACCAGTGGGGGGCTCAGGATCATCCCACAGTTCCCAGAACTTCGGAAAATCTCTTCCCACAATGGCATCATGCGGTAATTGAGATACTAACCCCACTGGATGAGAGAGGGTACCTTTGGGGGTCTCGAAACACACTGTAGTCACTGGATACTCTCGGGTGTCCCCATGCACACAAATAACAGCTACCTTGCTATTCCCAGAGACCTCTGTTTTAACTAATTCAGCCTTTATCAGGGTCACAAGGCTACCTGAATCCAGTAATACCACAACATTTCTACCATTAATACACATTTTGCATAAATGTTTCTCAGTTCCCCGAATGGCAGTGCATGCGACTGTCGCACACAGCGACTGACGTCTGTCCGTCAGAAAGTCACATTGCATGGGTTCCTCCACAACCGGGCAATTTGCTGCAATATGTCCCGCTTGCCGGCAGCGGTAGCAAACAATCCTTTTGGCTGCCTCTTGAGCCCCTGACTTCCCAGGCTGTTCTCGCCAAACTTTGGGTAGAGCTCCCACCCTCTCACTCTCTCCACCCTCACCCCTTGGAATCCTCTTATCCGCCCCTGGGGATGGTCTGGTCTTAGGGTGGAAAGTCCGAGAGTCTCTGGAAGAGGCCGTCAGGTTCTCTGTAGCCAAGTATTTCTCTACACGATCCACAAGACCACCGGCCGTCTCTGGGTCTCCATGGCTTACCCACTTTTGGATGGCAGTAGGAAGAGCTCTCAAAAACCGATCCATTACAACACGTTCCACAATCTCTGGTGCGGACAAAGTCTCTGGCTGTAGCCACTTCCTGCTCAGGTGAATGAGATCATACATTTGAGACCTGGGGGGTTTTCCAAGCTGGAAAGTCCAGTTATGCACACGCTGAGCCCGGACAGCCAGGGTGACACCCAGCCTTGCCAATATTTCAGCTTTTAGCATCACATAGTCTTTTGCTTGGTCAGGCTCTAGGTCATAGTAAGCCTTCTGCGATTCACCAGTTAACAGAGGAGCCACCAGTCCAGCCCACTGCTCCTCAGGCCACTTTTCTCTTTCAGCAGTCCTTTCAAATGTGGTCAAAAATACCTCTGGATCATCCTCTCCAGTCATTTTTGTCAATAAACGACTCACCCCAAAGGACGCGGTATTAGTGGGACGGCTTTCCTCACTGGTCTGCGGACGTTGCTGCATTACTGCTTCCATTTGTTGTAGTCTCTGCTCTTGCTTCTGTAACAGGTCTATGAAGCGGGCCTCAGATTGCTGCTGGGCTTGTTGATGAGCTTGCTGCTGGGCTGCAAGGCTCCTTTGCAAACCTGCATTTGTCTGCTGTTGATTGGCATTTGCTAGAGCCAGCTGTTTCAGTATCTCCTCCATGCTGGCTTAAAAAAAACTGCCACTGGTTCTCCACCAACTGTGAGGGGGTTAACTCAGTAGCGGGTGTGTGTGACCCCCTGGTTGGGCTCCCCACACAAAAACAGGGCCAGCAGACGGAGGTTGTGGTTTTCAAAATCAAAAGGTGCGGTTTATTTCTCTATGTACAGTGACAAAAACACAGCAAAGCCAAAAAGAAACATAAACAAAATAAATCCTGGTCAGTTTGACCTCTGACTAAACATGCAGGTTTCCTAAACTAACAACTGGGATCAGCCTGGTGCTGTCCTAGTCCCTAAGTCCCTGGTTTAGTAAAAGTCCAAACAAATAGCCACACAGGCTTTGCCTCACCGCACAGGGGTTCACTCTCCCTAGACAGTCCACACAGGTCTGGGTCCAGGCATGAGCTAACACCTAATGAATCTGGGAGTTCTTATAGAGGCCTAAATGAGCTGACAAGCTTCAGCTGGCCTCATCAACTCCCTGTCTGTACGACGCCCCACACTCTCCCTAGAGGTATGAGTCATCCATGAGCCTACTAGCCTCAGCTGGGCTTATACAACTCTCCACCCTAGTTGTATAAGTCAGCATAAAGCCTGAATCTGGGAGAAATATATCTACCCCCCTGGATGCAACCAGGTGACTTTACCTTCCTGCTGTCACAATACATATACATATACATATACATATACACATATACACACAAGACTATATATATATATATATATTAGGGCTGTTACTGATTAAAATTTTCGCGTTCGATTAATCGATTTTTTAAATAGATTAATCGACTAATTTCGATTAATTATAACGCACAAACAGATCCAACTACTTTTAGCTGATCTCCTTGCAGGCCGATTCCCAGTTCAGCTACCAACAACTGGAAAAATGGATAGCAGGATACAAAAAACACACAAAGGCAGCGCTCAATGGGAATAGCATTAAAACTTTTATAGTCTTCAAGTAGGTAACAAAATAAACATTGCACTGGAGATAAAATCAATGTAGCTTCATAAACTGTAAAAATGGTGCGAGTAATACCAAACGGTAGCAAAAGCAGTCATAAAAACATGTAATTAAGTATGATACTGGTATAAAAATGTGTACAACGATACCACTGCTGAATCCAGATGAGGAGGGGTTAGCATCAGTCCGTCGGCATGTAAATGTCCCGTGAAGTGAACTATCACAACTCCCAGTGGATGGCTGTAGAATCCCAGGTTGATAGAGGGAAGTGTAACAGCCCTTGCGTGTGGCAGATAGTAAGGTCCCGCCGACATGAAGATATGAAGGCACAGCAAAGGAGCCCTTCAGATGTACACGGCAAGCCCCGCCGGTGTCCGTGACGTCTCCGGATCTCCGACAGAACTCCCTGAAGACCCGGAAGCCGGCGGAGAGGAGAGTACCGATCAAAACTATTTTGATCGATCAAAAATGTATTGATTAATCGAGGATTAATAGTTAATTTCCACAGCCCTAATATATATATATATATATATATATATATATATATATATATATATATATATATTATATATTTTGTGACAGTAGGAGCTACTGTCACGGTAAAATGGATCGTTTCCGGACACTGGGTATGCACATTTGCGAGGTGCAAGACTGCAGAGCATAGATGTGGACTGAAGAAGACTGCTTTTGCAGCTTTCTCTAGGTTTTGGTATTTCGTCATGGGACTCTGTAGTTTGGAAATTCCACAGTGTCTTTGGTGGGACGGGATCTCCAACCCTGTGTCCAGATTTTGTGGATGACCAGCAGGGTGTGTGCTCAGGTGAGCACAGCCCTTATAATGCGGGTAGGGGAAGACCGCATGGCTCCGGGTTGGAGACTGCTCCACACCCAGTGAGACAGGAGGTCTCCAGGAGTCAGAGGGGCTGCAGGAGGCAGCCAGAATGTGTGACTACAAGAGGCAGTACAACGGCCTGAGGACTAAGGCCAGAGCAGAGCTGTGGGCGCTAAAGTGAAGCCATCCACATTAAGGAATCCTGTGGTCTGTGTGACCAGGATAAAGAGCAGAGGTACTGCTAAAGAGAGCCAGGTGGGCTAGCATTTTCGGTTGTGTTTATTTGCTGGAGAAGAACCCCTGCATGGGAAACCTTTATGTTAGACTTTTATTTGCCTTTTTAATAAAAATGGGTTACCATGCCCTTAAATATAGTTCCTGACTGGCTTGAATCACTGACAAACGCATCTGCCACGAGAGCTAATGGTCCCCAACTTTACAAGTGGTGGAGAATGCGGGCACAAGACGGTGGAATCCGGGTCCTTGCTCCACAGTGAGTTCATGTCAGGAACTGTGGCTGTGTGTGGAAGTGCAGCCAGGCAAAAGGCATTGTGTGTCGCAGGTGGTTTACCTGTGAAAGGAGAGATATTTTTTTTGCTGTGAACTGTATAACAAGTTGCTGTGTTCAAAGACTGCAAGGATGGGGTGGTCAAAGCAGAAGAAGGAGGCAATCCTTGCTGAAGCAAGCCTGGAGGGTATTTCCCCACATACTCCAGCCAAGCCAGAAAATTCATCTATGTGTGAATCAGCTGTGGACTGGTGTAAATTAGTCATGTCATCCCAAGTTAAAGGGTAAGTGAAAGAGGGTGGTGTCCCTGGCAGCCTGAACCCAAGCGTTGTAGCAAATGGGGACATGCTGTCGCCCAATGCCCCTTGTCACAGGAATGTTGGCAGAGTAACCAAGCTGGATGGGAGGTTGATGAAATCTGTAACTCACCTGCCGGTGAATGTTACGAGTGGCATCCCAGACAGAGGGATCAAGTAATCCGAAGTCTGCCTACTGATGATCGTGACCAGCTGTGTCCTCAGGAGTGGTATCCCATGGCAACAAGTGAGAGCAAGTCATTGAGGAGATGCCAAGGAGTTAAAGTTCAGCGTCCAGTGCCATGTTTGGAGTCTGGTCAAGTGGGGCATGGGATCTTTACTTGCCCAAGGCTCTGGAACACCACCAGCGAGTCTGGAAAGGCTGCAGTGTCGTCTTGTGGCCACAAAGAGGCAGAAGCTTGTGTGGATGTAGCTGAGAGACAGCGCACTCAAATGAAGCCTGAGTTACCTGCTACAGAATATGGTAAGACTGTTGCAGTTTGTGGGACTGATCCCAGTGAAGTGGTAGTGTGTTCGGTGGAGAGATCCGCAGAAGGTGTAAAAATGGACTTGCTGCAGTGTGCTACCCAGAGCAATGGGGAGACACAGGTTAAAACCCAGCTTGCAGCAAGGTCAAGGACTGAAAAGGACTTATGGACTTTGTGTGAACCTAAGGTAATCCAGCAGAGTGCTGGGAGAGATGTGCTAGGGGTGACCAAAGCAGTTGGTGTGCCATGTTCCCTAGCAACAGTGACAGGTGCTGCAGAGTTGCCAAGGGAAACCGCCAAGGAGCCTGCAGTGGTGAGGCACGTGGTTTCCCAGGACAACTGTGAAGCCGCCCTAGTGGGCAAAAGTATGCCTTTGGAGAGGAAGGGTGGTGTGCTTAGTGGCACGTAAGGTGCCATGCGTTATGACCAAAGACAACCTGATAAAGCTTCTAACACTGCTATGCTTGTGAATGCTGATGATAGAGATATTGCTGGTACGGGCACTTATGTTGGTGATATGTTCACTCATAATGAGAGAGGGGGGATGTCTCCCTTGGCAACCAGAAGCAGAACCACAGTGTTGTCCATGGAAATCTCTGGGGGTCTCCAGATGGTGGAGCCAGAGATTGTCCAGGACAGCCCTGATATTGCTCTGGTTGAACAGACTGGGTCTACACCATGCAGTGAAAGTTTGTGTGAGCAGTCCACTCACCCTATGTGTAATCCAGTTGGTAAGGGGTTAAGTCAGATGACCAAAGCTGAAGGTACACAGCTTAGTGTGTTAGCGCTCCCAGAGCAAGGTGGTGATGGTGTCAGGAATCAGATATGATCAGAACTGTGTGGACTGCAACAGAGGAAACCGCAAACAGAAATAGGTGAAGTAAAATAATTTATTTAAGTAAATAGAAATGTGAACACACCACCAGTACAAGTGAACAACCAAACAATCAATCAGTGATGATAACCCACCAGCATAAGTAGTAAAGGGGAACCATAATCGTAGTCAAGCCAGGCCAGAATCATTAACGGGAGGTCAGCAGATGGGGGGCCAGGAGTGGACAGACAGGGACAAGCAGGGAGCAGAGCAAGGATCCAAGGATCCAGGGATAAGGAGCAGAACAACAGGTTCAGGTAACAGGTTAGGGCACGAGGACAATACCAGGGCGGTGTGTGTATGCACCTGCCGGGTATTTATACCTGCTAACAGGCTCATTTGATTCCTAATTGCAGGAGGAGATACCTGCTCCATCCTGCCAGGATCCACCCGCTGGTGGACGCCAGTACTGCGGCCCAAAGATCACATAACTCCAGCAGGGAAAGGCTCTCCTGACAGTTCCAAACTGCCAGGAGACACCTGCTGGTGGACATCAGTACTGCACGCCAAATATCAGATGGTATTACCAGCGAGTGGAACCTTTCCTGACAGTACCCCCCCTCAAAGGAGCGACCTCCGGACGCTCCAACTAGCCTTTGCTGGGGCAAGTCCATGATGTCAAGCCGAGCAGCAGACAAAGTCACATGAGGAAGGTCCATAGCTCCAAGCCGGGCAAGGTGCAGCTCGAGCTAAGCAGCGGGTACAGACACATCAGGCAGGGTAAAAAGTAAGTCAGGCTTGGTAGCAGGTACAGGAACCTCAAGCGGAGTAGCAGGTACAGGTGCATCAGGCTGGGCAGCAGGTAAGTCAAGCTGGGCAGCAAGTATGGGTACATCGAGCTGGGCAGCAGACACATCAAACTGGGCAGCAGGAACAGGCACATCAAGCTGGGCAGCATGCACGGGCACATCAAGCTGAGCAGCAGACAGTGGCACATCAGGCTGGGCAGCAGACTCCGGGACATCGAGCTGGGCAGCAGACTCCGGGTCATCGAGCTGGGCAGCAGACAGGAACACCTCAGGCTGGGCAGCCGACAGGAACACCTCAAGCTGGGCAGCAGACCGGAACACCTCAGACTGGGCCGCGGGCTCCTCAGGCCGGGAAACGTGCACCACATCCTCAGGCCGGGAAACGGGCACCACATCCTCAGGCCGGGAAACGGGCACCACATCCTTAAGCCGGAAAACGGGCACCACATCCTCAAGCCAGGAAACGAGCACCGCAACCTCAAGCCATGAAACGGGCACCGGATCTTTAGGCGAGGACACAGGCACTGGATCTTCAGGCTGGAACACCGGCTCTGGTGCTTCAGTCTGGAACACTGGCTCTGGCGCTTCAGGCTGGAACACCGGCTCTGGCGCTTCAGGCTGGAACACCGGCTCTGGCGCTTCAGGCTGGAACACTGGCTCTGGCACTTCAGGCTGGAACACTGGCACAGGAACTTCAGGCTGGCAGGCTGGCACAGGAACTCCAGGCTGGCACAGGAACTTCAGGCTGGCAGGCTGGCACAGGAACTTCAGGCGGAGACACTGGCTGGATAGCAGGCAGAGGTTTGGTAGAGTCAGGTGGGTTGTCAGGTTCAGCTGGCATGCAAGCAGACCAGAACACCTCAGACTGGGCCGCGGGCTCCTCAGGCCGGGAAACGGGCACCACATCCTCAGGCCGGGACAGGGGTACCACAGCCTCAAGCCGGGAAACGGGCACCACAACCTCAGGCCGGGAAACGGGCACCACAACCTCAGGCCGGGAAATGGGCACCACATCCTCAAGCCGGGAAACGGGCACCACATCCTCAAGCCGGGAAACGGGCACCACATCCTCAGGCCGGGAAACCTGGCACCACATCCTCAGGCCGGGAAAAGGGCACCGGATCTTCAGGCGGGGTCACAGGCACCGGATCTTCAGGCGGGGTCACAGGCACCGAATCTTCAGATGGGGTCACAGGCACCGAATCTTCAGGCGGGGTCACAGGCACCGAATCTTCAGGCGGGGTCACAGGCACCGAATCTTCAGGCGGGGTCACAGGCACCGAATTTTTAGGCGGGGTCACAGGCACCTAATCTTCAGGTGGGGTCACAGGATCTTCAGACTGGAACACCGGATCTTCAGACTGGGATGCCGGATCTTCAGACAGGGACACCGGATCTTCAGACTGGGACACCGGATCTTCAGGTAGGGACACCGGAACTTCAGACTGGGACACCGGAACTTCAGACTGGGACACCGGAACTTCAGACTGGGACACCGGCAACAGGAATTCTGGTTGGAAGGCAGGCACCGGAACATCGGGCTGGAAGACAGGCATCGGGACATCAGGCTGAAACACCGGCTCTGGTGCTTCAGGCTGAAAGACCGGCTCTGGCGCTTCAGGTTGGAACACCGGCTCTGGCGCTTCAGGTTGGAACACCGGCTCTGGCGCTTCAGGCTGGAACACCGGCTCTAGCGCTTCAGGCTGGAACACCGGCTCTGGCTCTTCAGGCTGGAACACCAGCTCTGGCACTTCAGGCTGGAACACCAGCTCTGGCACTTCAGGCTGGAACACCAGCTCTGGCACTTCAGGCTGGAACACCGGCTCTGGCACTTCAGGCTGGAACACCGGCTCTGGCACTTCAGGCTGGAACACCGGCTCTGGCACTTCAGGCTGGAACACCGGCTCTGGCACTTCAGGCTGGAACACCGGCTCTGGCACTTCAGGCTGGAACACCGGCTCTGGCACTTCAGGCTGGAACACCGGCTCTGGCACTTCAGGCTGGAACACCGGCTCTGGCACTTCAGGCTGGAACACCGGCTCTGGCACTTCAGGCTGGAACACCGGCTCTGGCACTTCAGGCTGGAACACCGGCTCTGGCACTTCAGGCTGGAACACCGGCTCTGGCACTTCAGGCTGGAACACCGGCTCTGGCACTTCAGGCTGAAACACCGGCTCTGGCACTTCAGGCTGGAACACCGGCTCTGGCACTTCAGGCTGGAACACCGGCTCTGGCACTTCAGGCTGGAACACCGGCTCTGGCACTTCAGGCTGGAACACCGGCTCTGGTACTTCGGGCTGGCAGGCTGGCACAGGAAATTCAGGCTGGCAGGCTGGTACAGGAACTTCAGGCTGGCAGGCTGGCACAGGAACTTCAGGCTGGCAGGCTGGCACAGGAACTTCAGACTGGCAGGCTGGCACAGGAACTTCAGGCAGAGACACTGGCTGGATAGCAGGCAGAGGTTTGGTAGAGTCAGGTGGGTTGTCAGGTTCAGCTGGCATGCAAGCAGGCTGGAGCAGATTGGTTGGTGTGGAGGCAGGTTGGGTTACTGGCAGGATCATGTGGGTTAGAAAGAATTTCCGTTTCTTATTTGGCTTAACTGCTGGAGATCTGTAGGTGACTGCAGGACTGTAGGTAGGAGGTGAGACATACTGAAGAGAAGGGCTGGGATATGACAAGGAAGAGGGAACAGTGGCCAGAGGAAAATCTTGTGAGGAAGCTGTAGGTAGCAGAGAAGAGACAGGCGAGTTAAATGCAGGATAGGTACAGGGAGAAGAGACTGGATGTTGGTATCTGGTGGGAAGCAGTGTGTACTGAACTGCGACTGGGGTTGCCATGGGTGATGGAGAAACATGCTTTTGGGTCGGCTGGTGTCTGATGGAAGAGGCGGTTTGTCTGGCCGGGGCTGATTGCACCATGCCAGACCATGCTGAGAGTATAGGCTGTACAAACTGTAACTTTAAATCTCCCTGCCTAACCCAAGACTGAGCAGACTCAATGCACTCAGCAATCACCTGTGGGGAGCAGGCTGAGTAGTGCTCACAAAAATCGGCAGGATTGTCTTCAAACTAAGGAAACAACCTGATTAATATTAAAAGGAGGAGTGAAATCATCATGGCCTTCTGGAATACAGGGCAGGGCCAGCTCAGTAAAAATTTTAATTAAAGGTTGCACCTTCCCAAACGACATATAACCCTGATCGACCAGGGAGTGAGCCAATCGGATGGCTGTAAACAACTGGTCACTAGACCACTCTTTCAAAGCCTGGCGACAATGATCATTGCTTTCAGATGCCAGCTGAGATAAATAAACAATTATATCAGCATTCACGTTTGCAAATGATCAAATGGTTCCCCTGTGCAGCCACTTCTGATCAGGGATGGCCCTGGTATTCTGTCAGGAATCAGATATGATCAGAACTGTGTGGACTGCAACAGAGGAAATCGCAAACAGAAATAGGTAAAGTAAAATAATTTATTTAGGTAAATAGAAATGTGAACACACCACCAGTACAAGTGAACAACCAAACAATCAATCAGTGATGATAACCCACCAGCATAAGTAGTAAAGGGGGAACCATAATCATAGTCAAGCCAGGCCAGAATCATTAACGGGAGGTCAGCAGATGGGGGGCCAGGAGTGGACAGACAGGGACAAGCAGGGAGCAGAGCAAGGATCCAAGGATCCAGGGATAAGGAGCAGAACAACAGGTTCAGGTAACAGGTAACAGGTATCAGGTATCAGGTATCAGGTTAGGGCACAAGGACAATACCAGGGCGGAGTGTGTATGCACCGGGTGTTTATACCTGCTAACAGGCTCAGGTGATTCCTAATTGCAGGAGGAGATACCTGCCCCATCCTGCCAGGATCCACCCACTGGTGGACGCCAGTACTGCGGCCCAAGGATCACATAACACCAGCAGGAAAATGCTCTCCTGACAGTTCCAAACTGCCAGGAGACACCTGCTGGTGGACATCAGTACTGCACGCCAAATATCAGATAGTATTACCAGCGAGTGGAACCTTTCCTGACAGATGGTGTATTGCAGCCTGCCTTGTTTGATGAAGCATTTGCTAAGAGTAAAAGCATGTTGACAAAATGTGATTTATATAGAACTGACAAAGTTACTGTTTGTGCTGCAGAATCCCAGGTGCCTCCTACAGCAGGTGATGAGGTGCAGCCGAGCCCTCATAATGGAAGCACAATGGATTGAGACAGTTGGGCCAAACAATTACTAGTCATGTTAGACAAGGCTATGTTGGGTGACAGGAGTGTGAATACAACAACTGATATGCCAGACAGGGAGATTGCAAGGGTTGTTTCCCTCCAGTCGGAAGGACCAGATCAGGGCGCATGCATGGCAGATGTGGTGTTCACAGCCCAGCCGCTGAATGTCAAGTGTCAAGGTGTCAATGTAACAAATTTTGACTTGCAGAAGCTCAGTGTTGAGTTGGAGGGGATGAGTGGGTGGCATGCATCTGACAGCGCTCCGGGGGAGCATCAGGCTGTGCTGGCTACCGCCAGTGAGGTGGAGGCCCCTTTAAATGTCTCGGCCTCTCAAGCTGCAGTGAATGAGCCCTTTCATGTCTCTGATAAGGTTAAGGTCCCCAAAAATGTTTTGCATATTGATGAAGTGTGTGTAGAAATTACAGATATGTTGGTGGAACTGCTTGAACTAGTGAAAGCACAGTCCTTGTATACCTAGGTACCTCCATTACAGTTGGATTTGGTGGTGCTGCATGGTACCAATGGATGGAGCCAGGTAGTACAACCTGTGCTGGTTAAAATTAATCACCAGTGGAACTGGTTGGTATGGTGCTTTCTGATAGTGTGGCAAGTGATCTCCCGGTTTCCTGTGAGGGTGCTTCCGGATACGGTTCAGTACGGAAGGCACTCTGTCTGCTAGTGCGGTCCAAGGTGCAGCTGAGCAGGGATTAGTAAATGGCGTGGATACTGCCTCACCCGCTAGACCTCCTAAGAAGGAAGGGCCAGATCAGGACGCAGCAAAAGCAGAGATTTTGTCTCTCACCTGCAGAGAGGTACATGTTGAGGTACCTGAGACGCTCTCAAATATAGTATGGAGAGGAACAAAAATTGTAACATGGAAAAGTGTGAGTTGGCAAAGATTGGTACTGCTAGAAATGAGTCATGCGTTGTTCAATGTCAGTTGTTAGGACAACTGCCCACAGAGATTTGGACAACAGGTGAAGCAAAGCCTTGTGAAGGTCCCATACGGGATAGCTGCTCACCTGTGTGTTGTTCCTCCTTGGGCTTGGCCCTAAAAAACCCTGAACAAAGAACTGACGGTATTGGTAATGGGAGAAATAGTGACTTATTACTGAATGTTAATGTAAATAATGGCCTGGATATGAAAATTAATAATTTCTTGGCAAATGAGCATGATACACAGATGTTGAGCCCTGGGGAGTTGGTGGTCAAGGGCAAAGTAGTTGGTAAACCCAAGGGACCTATAGTGATGAGGAAAACGGGTACCAGTGAGGGAAAAGGTATTTCCTCATCAGGCATAGTGTCTCTGGCAGGGTTCCTACAGAATCCGGAAACTATGTTTAAAGGAAGTAGCAGGAAAGGCAGGGGGCCACCAGAAAAGAAAACGTGAGCTCAGGAACCCCAAAGACATAGGGAGTAGACTGGGGATACAGAAGAGTAGGACCCCATTGCAATCCAGGGTAGGGCGTGCCTGGAAATGCACCCGAAAAAAAAATTGGGCCTACGCAGTGAACAGCTGGTGCAGAGGTGCCCCAATCAAGGATTCGGGCTGGTGTGTTCTGCCCCTTCGGGTTCGAAACAAAGGGGGGGGATATGTGACAGTAGGAGCTACTGTCGCGGTAAAATGGACAGTTTGCTGGACACAGGGTATGCACATTTGCGAGGTGCAAGACTACAGAGCATAGATGTGGACTGGAGAAGACTGCTTTTGCAGCTTTCTCCAGGTTTTGGTATTTCGTCATGGGGCTCTGTAGTGTGGAGATTCCGCAGTGTCTTGGGTGGGATGGGATCTCCAACCCTGTGTCCAGATTTTGTGGATGACCAGCAGGGTGTGTGTTCAGGTGAGCACAGCCCTTAAAATGAGTGAAGGGGAAGACCTCATGGCTCCCAGTTGGAGACTGCTCCACACCCAGAGAGACAGGAGGTCTCGTCTCCAGGAGTCAGAGGGGCTGCAGGAGGCAGCCAGAATGTGTGACTGCAAGAGGCAGTGCAACGGCCTGAGGACTAAGGCCAGAGCAGAGCTATGGGCGCTAAAGTGAAGCTATCCACATTGCGGAATCCTGTGGTCTGTGTGACCAGGATAAAGAGCAGAGGTACTGCTAAAGAGAGCCAGGTGGGCTAGCATTTTCTGTTGTGTTTATTTGCTGGAGAAGAACCCCTGCATGGGAAACCTTTATGTTATGGACTTTTATTTGCCTTTTTAATAAAAATGGGCTACCATGCCCTTAAATATAGTTCCTGACTGGCTTGAATCACTGACAAACGCATCTGCCACGAGAGCTAATAACAATAAATATATATATATATATATATATATATATATATATATATATATATATATACTGTGAGGGGGTTAGCTCGGCAGCGGGTGTGTGTGATCCCCTGGATGGGCTCCCCACACAAAAACAGGCCCAGCAGACGGAGGTTGTGGGTTTCAAGATCAAAAAGGTGCGGTTTATTTCTCTATTTACAGTGACAAAAAAACACAGCAAAGCAAAAAGAAACATAAACAAAATAAACCCTGGTCAACTTGACCTCTGACTAAACATGCAGGTTTCCTAACTAACAACTGGGATCAGCCTGGTGCTGTCCTAGTCCCTAAGTCCCTGGTTTAGTAAATGTCCAAACAAAATAGCCACACAGGCTTTGTCTCACCGCACAGGGGTTCACTCTCCCTAGACAGTCCACACAGGTCTGGGTCCAGGCATGAGCAAACACCTAATGAATCTGGGAGTTTTTATAGAGGCCTTAAACGAGCTGACAAGCTTCAGCTGGTCTCATCAACTCCCTGCCTGCACGACGCCCAGCCCTCTCCCTAGAGGTATGAATCATCCATGAGCCCACTAGCCTCAGCTGGGCTTCATCAACTCTCTCCCTAGTTGTATAAGTCGGCATAAAGCCTGAATCTGGGAGAAATATACCTACCCCCCTGGATGCAACCAGGTGACTTTACCTTCCTGCTGTCACATACCCCCCCCCCTCTTGTTTTAACCTTGGGGTTGGAACACCAGCAATCAGGCATTCATGTACTCGAGACAAAGCATCCACATTCCCCATTTGAACGCCAGGGCGATGCTTTACTGTGAAGTTGAATTCCTGTAGGGCCAGGAACCACCTATTCACTCTTCTATTTGTCTCCTTGTTTTGAGCCATCCACTTTAACGGAGCGTGATCCGTAACCATGTCAAAGTGCCTACCTAGCAGATAGTACCGAAGGGAATCTAGAGCCCACTTCACCGCTAAACACTCCTTTTCAACCGTGGCGTAATTTACCTCATGGGACTTCAACTTCCTGCTGAGGTAAATGACTGGGTGCTCTTCCCCGTTCCAGACCTGGGACAATACTGCTCCTAACCCCACATCTGACGCATCACTTTGTACGACAAAGTCTTTAGAGAAGTCGGGTGAGTACAACACTGGCTGGCTACATAAGGCTTGTTTCAAGAATTGGAATGCTGCCTCAGCCTCGGGGGTCCATTTAATCATGACCGACCCTTTCCCTTTCGTCAGGTTGGTTAGGGGCACAGCCTTAGAAGCAAAGTGGGGAATGAAGCGCCGATAATACCCCGCTATTCCCAGAAAGGCTCGTACCTGCTTCTTGCTGTTGGGACGTGGCCAACTCTGGATGGCCTCGACTTTGTTGAGTTGGGGTTTTATTACTCCCCTCCCAATGGTGTACCCAAGATATTTGGCCTCCTCCTGCCCAATGGTACACTTCTTGGGGTTAGCCGTAAACCCCGCTTCCCGGATAGAGTCTAGGACTGCTTGCACTTTTGGCAGATGTGAGGCCCAATCTGTGCTATGGACAATTACGTCATCCAGGTAAGCCGCAGCATACTTCCGATGGGGCCTCAGTATCTGGTCCATTTTCCGCTGGAATGTGGCCGGCGCATTCTGTAACCCGAACGGCATTCTCTTATATTGGAACGCCCCGTCTGGGGTTACAAATGCGGTTTTCTCTTTGGCCGACTTGGCCAGGGGAATTTGCCAATACCCTTTTGTGAGGTCAAGAGTCGTCATGTATCGGGCTGTTCCCAGCCGGTCGATCAACTCATCTATACGTGGCATGGGGTAGGTGTCAAATTTTGTAACTTTGTTCAACTGACGAAAATCGTTACAAAATCGCCAGCTCCCATCCGGTTTAGGCACCAACACAATGGGACTAGACCAATCACTTTGGGACTCCTCTATCACCCCTAAGTTCAGCATTTTCTGTACTTCCTCCCGTATTGCCTCCCGTCGGGCCTCTGGGATCCGATAGGGTTTTAACTTCACCCTTTCACAGGGCGGGGTAATAATATCATGCTCTACCCCAGATGTTTGTCCCGGCAGCTCAGAGAACACCTCCTTGTTGCGCAGCACAAACTCCTTAACCTCCTGTTGTTGGGGTTGTGACAAGGTGGCTGCTATTCCAACCTCCGGAATCACGCAACCAGTTTGAGCTGGTGACCAAGTATCTGCGACTAGGGACTCTCTATCCCTCCAGGCTTTCAACAGATTAACGTGATAGATCTGTTCGGGCTTTCGCCTTCCTGGTTGTCTGACCTTGTAATTCACTTCGCTCACTTTTTCCATTATCTCGTAGGGGCCTTGCCATTTGGCAAGGAATTTACTTTCAACCGTAGGGACAAGTACCAATATCCTATCCCCCGGGGAAAAGGTACGGGTCTTGGCTCCACGGTTGTACACTCTCTGCTGTGCCAACTGCGCTTGGGCCAAATGTTCCTTCACGATGGGCATTACCTGTGCAATTCGATCTTGCATCAGGGCGACATGCTCAATCACACTCCTGTGGGGAGAACTCTCACTTTCCCAAGTTTCCTTGGCAATATCCAACAGCCCTCTTGGGTGTCTCCAATACAGTAACTCAAAGGGGGAGAATCCCGTAGAGGATTGGGGCACCTCCCTAATAGCAAACATCAAATAAGGAAGTAGACAGTCCCAATCCTTTCCATCTCTATCCACCACTTTCTTCAACATTTGTTTTAGGGTTTTGTTGAATCTTTCAACCAGCCCATCGGTTTGGGGGTGATACACAGATGTACGCAATTGCGTCACTTTGAACAATTTACACAGCTCTTTCATAACCCGGGACATAAAGGGTGTACCTTGGTCCGTAAGCAGTTCTTTACAAATACCCACCCGGCTAAAAACAAGAGATAGCTCTTTGGCTATGGTTTTGGCTGAGGTATTTCTGAGAGGGATCGCTTCTGGATAACGGGTGGCATAGTCCATTATAACCAATATGTACTGGTGCCCCCTAGCGGACTTGATTATAGGACCTACCAAATCCATTGCGATTCTCTCAAACGGGACCTCAATGATGGGTAGAGGGACCAGCGGGCTACGGAAATGTGGCATCGGGGCCGACCTCTGACACACAGGGCAGGAGGAACAATAATTTTCTATGTCCTTCATCACCCCAGGCCAATAGAATCTCTGTAATACCCTCTCTCGGGTTTTCTCTGTCCCCAGATGACCTCCAAGAATGTGCCCATGGGCCAACTCCAACACCAACTTCCTGTAAGGTTTGGGCACCACAAGCTGCTCAACGGTTTCTTCTGCCCTTTTTGCCACCCGATACAGTAGGTCCTTCTCTACGCTGAAGTATGGGTAAGTGCAGGTATTATCTGGGTTCACTAACTCGCCATCTATTTCCACTACGTTTTCCCGTGCCTTTATTAGGGCGGGGTCTTTTAACTGTTCTGTGGCAAAATTTTCCCTGTGAACCTCAAGATCAGAAAACTCCACAGACGGTAGGTTTTCGTCTGAGGAGGTGGGCTCCTCTCCAGTTTCTTGAGTCTCGCCTGCCAATACTGACAAGGGAAATTCTGGAGAGTCCTCACCACTCTCAGAGGAGTTCTGGCTATCACCTTCCTGGTACATAGGGGCACCAGTGGGGGGCTCAGGATCATCCCACAGTTCCCAGAACTTCGGAAAATCCCTTCCCACAATGGCATCATGCGGTAATTGAGATACTAACCCAACTGGATGAGAGAGGGTACCTTTGGGGGTCTCGAAACACACTGTAGTCACTGGATACTCTCGGGTGTCCCCATGCACACAAATAACAGCTACCTTGCTATTCCCAGAGACCTCTGTTTTAACTAATTCAGCCTTTATCAGGGTCACAAGGCTACCTGAATCCAGCAATACCACAACATTTCTACCATTAATACACATTTTGCATAAATGTTTCTCAGTTCCCCGAATGGCAGTGCATGCGACTGTCGCACACAGCGACTGACGTCGGTCCGTCAGAAAGTCACATTGCATGGGTTCCTCCACAACCGGGCAATTTGCTGCAATATGTCCCGCTTGCCGGCAGCGGTAGCAAACAATCCTTTTGGCTGCCTCTTGAGCCCCTGACTTCCCAGGCTGTTCTCGCCAAACTTTGGGTAGAGCTCCCACCCTCTCACTCTCTCCACCCTCACCCCTTGGAATCCTCTTATCCGCCCCTGGGAATGGTCTGGTCTTAGGGTGGAAAGTCCGAGAGTCTCTGGAAGAGGCCGTCAGGTTCTCTGTAGCCAAGTATTTCTCTACACGATCCACAAGACCACCGGCCGTCTCTGGGTCTCCATGGCTTACCCACTTTTGGATGGCAGTAGGAAGAGCTCTCAAAAACCGATCCATTACAACACGTTCCACAATCTCTGGTGCGGACAAAGTCTCTGGCTGTAGCCACTTCCTGCTCAGGTGAATGAGATCATACATTTGAGACCTGGGGGGTTTTCCAAGCTGGAAAGTCCAGTTATGCACACGCTGAGCCCGGACAGCCAGGGTGACACCCAGCCTTGCCAATATTTCAGCTTTTAGCATCACATAGTCTTTTGCTTGGTCAGGCTCTAGGTCATAGTAAGCCTTCTGCGATTCACCAGTTAACAGAGGAGCCACCAGTCCAGCCCACTGCTCCTCAGGCCACTTTTCTCTTTCAGCAGTCCTTTCAAATGTGGTCAAAAATACCTCTGGATCATCCTCTCCAGTCATTTTTGTCAATAAACGACTCACCCCAAAGGACGCGGTATTAGTGGGACGGCTTTCCTCACTGGTCTGCGGACGTTGCTGTATTACTGCTTCCATTTGTTGTAGTCTCTGCTCTTGCTTCTGTAACAGGTCTATGAAGCGGGCCTCAGATTGCTGCTGGGCTGCAAGGCTCTGTTGATGAGCTTGCTGCTGGGCTGCGAAGCTCTGTTGTTGAGCTGCAAGGCTCTTTTGCAAACCTGCATTTGTCTGCTGTTGATTGGCATTTGCTAGAGCCAGCTGTTTCAGTATCTCCTCCATGCTGGCTTAAAAAAAAACTGCCACTGGTTCTCCACCAACTGTGAGGGGGTTAGCTCGGCAGCGGGTGTGTGTGATCCCCTGGATGGGCTCCCCACACAAAAACAGGCCCAGCAGACGGAGGTTGTGGGTTTCAAGATCAAAAAGGTGCGGTTTATTTCTCTATTTACAGTGACAAAAAAACACAGCAAAGCAAAAAGAAACATAAACAAAATAAACCCTGGTCAACTTGACCTCTGACTAAACATGCAGGTTTCCTAACTAACAACTGGGATCAGTCTGGTGCTGTCCTAGTCCCTAAGTCCCTGGTTTAGTAAATGTCCAAACAAAATAGCCACACAGGCTTTGTCTCACCGCACAGGGGTTCACTCTCCCTAGACAGTCCACACAGGTCTGGGTCCAGGCATGAGCAAACACCTAATGAATCTGGGAGTTTTTATAGAGGCCTTAAACGAGCTGACAAGCTTCAGCTGGTCTCATCAACTCCCTGCCTGCACGACGCCCAGCCCTCTCCCTAGAGGTATGAATCATCCATGAGCCCACTAGCCTCAGCTGGGCTTCATCAACTCTCTCCCTAGTTGTATAAGTCGGCATAAAGCCTGAATCTGGGAGAAATATACCTACCCCCCTGGATGCAACCAGGTGACTTTACCTTCCTGCTGTCACAATACATATATATACATATATATCAAATACACTGCCACTAACTGAATAACCTGCCTGCTTAATCTAACTCAGGCTATCTCTCTGTCCACGCCAACAACACTACAAAGCCACTGTGTAAGCAGCCATATATAGTGTGGTGCGTGGACTTAATCCCCCTGAGCCATGATTGACCAAAGGCACCCAGTCACCAATGACTGTAGTCACCAGCTCTCTGCTAAGGGAGCTGTGAGAACCGAGTGATCCGCAGTGTTTGATTGCTGGGTTCTCAGTGTTAGAGCCGGCGGGAGCCTGGGTAAGTATGATTCTCAAAAAGAAAAAAAGCATTCCATACTTCTCTTTTAATCCTAATAACATTTACAGGGAAAATAGTTTTGTCGGCTTGAGAATAACAGGTTCACACAATAATTTTTTTGAAATCCCTGTTAACATCACAGAAATAGATATGCAGTGGGATAGACAATGTACTAACAACTTCCATTTTTATATCTTACCACCCTTTCCTATTACAGAAAGTGTGCAGAGTGTCTAAATATGACTGTACAGTCCAATTGGCACCAAAGTTAAACCCACTTGACTTAATACTGTGACAACCCTAGTCAGACATGCCCATTTCCTCTCTCTTCAGTGCAAATTTAGGTGAGGGATAGGAAAACGTTACTCAGATATGCCAGCATATACAACTGGAGAGAGGGACAGGAAGAAGCATTTTTATTTCAGTACTAAGGAATTTTCAAACATTTTTAAGTAAAACTAATGTACAGGTCATAACATGTGGGAGAACAAGCCTATAAAGAAATACTATAAAACTGACTATTTTAAATAGTGATAAAATGTGTTTAGCCAGATCTTAAAACTAATGCTGCTTCTAATGTAGCACTTTGATCTCTTTGTGGCTAGAATCCCACAGTCCTATCAAATGAGCTTCTTTCAGCAAAAAAAAAACAAAAAAAAGATTAAGTCAGAATCTGAGCATTTCACATTGCATTTCATATTGAGATAAAGCAGCATTCATGAGTTCACTGAGAAATTTTCAGTGTACAAAATCACTGGAAAGGAAAACTCTCATGTGACCTTACTCTTACAGTCTTCTATACCAGATTCATCATGGCAAATCATTAGAATACATATGAAATGGTATAAAACATCAATGTAGAGAAACATTACCAGTAATTGCAGTTGTCTTTCATTATTGATTTATCTTCATAATATGTTCCGGCTTTGAAGCACCCTGTCAATACAATTTGCAATATTAAAGCTTGAAATATTGGTTTCATTTATTTTTTTAAATAGTTTTTTTTTTTTGTATTTAAGTGTTCTTGCATAACAAGAGAACTTATTGTTATCTCACATATATATTATTATTCTTATTATAGCCAAATTTACCACCCTAACTCCTACCACAGCTTTTACACTACATAGACAAGTAATATACCGAAACGTGCGGAGTGTTCCCGATTGGTGTGTTATTACTTTGTGGAATGTTTCGCCGAATCGTTCATGAAATATTGTCGTTTTTGCGCAAAATTTGTCCCATAGGAATGAATGGTGAAACTAGAGTGTGAGCTGACAAAAGCTGAAAAATCAGGACATGATTTCTAAACTGCCACCACTCCCTCATTTTCAAGCCCACCTACACAAATTTCAATACATCAAAACGTTCAGCTATCCCTGCTGCCACTACACATGTCCACGACTAAGCCATATTTCTGATAGTTTTCACAATATGACGATTTGTTTGCAACTCACGCCATCCATTGACTCCCCTGTAGCTCCCCCGTAGCCACTTCAAATTTGAAGGGCAATTTCTAAATTGTGCCTTCAATTTTAATATTTCAGAGACATACTATATATCAAAATGTAGGTCTGGGTCTTGTAATTTTCACAATATAAAGCTCTTCACTGTAGAGGCAAAATACTTTGACCTGTGCTTAGAGCCTGCATAAACAAACATTGGTTTCCTGGCATCGCTGAGGGGAATTATAGCTCCTCCCACACAGCTCTGAGGGGAATTGTAGCTCCTCCCACACAGCTCTGAGTGGAATTATAGCATTAGTGCTCCTCCCACACAGCTCGGAGGGGAGTTTCTGTATCACAAATTGTTGTAACATGGAGGTTGACTGTGTTGTCTTTCCCTCAGGACACAGTATGTTCCCAGTTGCGGTGTCTGGGGGGGGAAAGACAATGCATGTCGCCTCTTATTTCTCTAAGGCATTTCCAATGTTCAACTTTGCTTCCTTTTTTTTTTTTTTTTCAAATTTTTTTATTTTCTTTCAAAAATGTTTTTTTTTTCAAAATTAAAAAAATTTTGAAAAAAAAACACATTTTTTGAAAAAATAAAAACATTTTTGAAAAAAAATCTATTAAAAAAAAAATTTGAAAAAAAAATCATTTAAAAAAAAATAAGTTTTGAAAAAAAAACATTTTTGAAAAAAATGTTCCACTCTTTCAGCTAAACATTACATTAAACATTTTTCCTACTATTTGTACTTTTTAAAATATTAAGCTTTTTAGCATTTTTCACAGTTACTCCAGCCACTCCAACCACACAACAGTTGCTCAAGCCACTCCACCCAGTTACTCCGCCCACTCCAGTTGTAGACTACTGGTGGAGGCAAGAACACACACAATTTCCCCAGAATTTGTAGATTTTCTAGTTATATACTGTTGTTCTGACATCTTACTCAGGGATTTACAGAATACATAGCATAGATGCATTCACATTAGTATAGTTACCCCAGATAATTTCAAAAACATCATTTCACACTAATAAACCCTGTAGAATTAGCTTGGAAGAAAGCAATTAACCTACTAGTATATGTCAAATTGCCGGAGAAAACCTAAGCAAGCACAGCGAGAACATACAGACTCCATGCAGATGGAATGCGTTTGACATAATAAAACATTGATATACTAAATGGAAATCCCTTTAATATAGGAAAGACTCTAGCAGAAGCTATTTAGTTTGTTTTTTGATACCTATGAAGCAGCATTAAAGGTTGACCTTACCCTTGATCTAAAAATCAATATTGTAATGAGCTTCACAAAGGCACAGTTGTCCTTTTTAAAGGAAATTTGTACTAAGAGAAATAATTGATGCTACTCCTTCTGAAAATGGATTACTGGATTACTCCTATGAAAAATGGACTACTGGACAACTCCTTCTGAAAAATGCTCATTGTCTAGCTATCATGCTAGTGTAATGGATTCAGTAAGGATGGCTCGAAAACAGGTACATTGCTAACTTCCCATATAGGGAGCTATGAAATATTTGGGAGGATCAAAAATTGATATTCTTCAGAAAGGAAAGCTTTGGTTGCACAACACTAAATTAGTTTCAGTGTATACTCATTGATATTTGCAGGTACTGTGAAGCAATTCACCCTCAATGCTCATAGCAGAGACTTTCACATCTAAAAGCAGTTTATTTACCAGCAGGGGTGGCCCGTCCTATAAGGGCGCATTGGGCAACCCCCCCCCATCCCTGCGTCCGGCCCCTTGCAGAACGCCGGGCGCATGAATTCCTATGGCGGGGTGTTTTTTTGAAGCCCTGATTAGAGCCAGAGGCTCTAATAGGCTTCAAAATAGGCGACTACACTAACCCACTCTGTAACACTAACAATAACCTTCCCTGCTACTCACTTTCCTTCACCAGGATTCTCTGTGCCGTAGACCAACAATCCCTTTCTCCACCAAAAGATACCAGCTATAAATCCCAATGCCAAAAACCTGCAGATTAGCATTCAAGAAAGTCACATCTATTCTGTAGTTAGGGTATCTGATGGATCTGTGAAAGATGTTAATTGACTATGACAGCAGAAATTTGCACTTTCGTGACGTACAATGATACAATGTCATTCTAAGCCCTGGTTTACACCACTTCGGCTTTGAAATCACGCTATTTCTATTTCAAAGCCGCAGATCAATGCAATTTGGATCTCCCATTTCATTGCAGCTTGTGACTTAATTTAACAGAAGTCTATGCAAGTCGCAATGAAATCCCAAAAAAGTCACAATGATTTGAAGGGTTTCATTACCGGCAATGGGGTGCAACTTGTCATGCAATTTTGAACTGTCAAATCACATGACAAATCACACCAATGTAAACCAGGGCTAAAGAAAACTTATTCACATTTTATACAGAGATACTTCTCTCACATTTTTTATTTAATGTGCATGTAGATACAAACTTATTCATTAGTCATTAACCACTTAAGCCCCGGACCATTTGGCTGGCCAAAGACCAGAGCACTTTTTGCAATTCGGCACTGCTTCGCTTTAACTGACAATTGCGCGGTCGTGCGACGTGGCTCCCAAACAAAATTGACATCCTTTTTTTACCACAAATAGAGCTTTCTTTTGGTGGTATTTTATCACCTCTGCGTTTCTTATTTTTTGCACTATAAACAAAAATAGAGCGACAATTTTGAAAAAAAGCAATATTTTTTACTTTTTGCTATAATAAATATCCCCAAAAAATATATATAAAAAGCGTTTTTTTTCCTCAGTTTAGGCGGATTCGTATTCTTCTACATATTTTTGGTAAAAAAAAAAATGCAATAAGCGTTTATTGATTGGTTTGTGCAAAAGTTATAGCGTCTACAAAATAGGGGATAGTTTTATGGCATTTTTATTAATATTTTTTTTTTACTAGTAATGGCGACGATCAGCGATTTTTATCGTGACTGCGACATTATGGCGGACACACTTTTGACACCATTTTGGGACCATTGTCATTGATACAGCGATCAGTGCTATAAAAATGCACTGATTACTGTAAAAATGACACTGGCAGTGAAGGGGTTAACCAGTAGGGGGCGCTGAAGGGGTTATGTGTGTCCTAGGGATGTGTTCTAACTGTAGGGGGGATAGGCTCTGTGTGACACAACACTGATCACCGCTCCCGATTACAGGGAGCTGTGATTAGTGTCCTGTCACTAGGGATGAGCTTCAAATTCGAGTCGAACCCATCTTCAACTCAAACATTGCCTGTTCGGCTGATCGGCGAATTTCAAACCTTATGGGCCGTTTGCGCCAAATTCGAGTGGTGCGTCACGGCCCATAATTCACTGCTGCATCGCAGTGCATTGCTGGCTGATGATTGGCCAAGCATGCACTATGACCCGCATGCTTTGGCCAATCACAGCACGCAAAGAAACGAGAGCCATAATTGGCCAATGCCAGGGTGGCTTTGGCCAATTATGTCTCAGGGGGTTTAGTACACGCCCCACACTATATAAGGCCGCCTCTGTGGCAGCCTTGTGTAGTGTGTTGCAGTGGTTAAAGAGAGAGACAGTGTCATTTATTTTGAGTTAGATAGATCAGGCAGTGTGTAGAGGATATACGTATATGCATCCTAGGTGTTGTATATATATTTACACACTGTATTCAGTTTAGCTAGTTCCTGTTATTCTCTATACTGACAGGCAGGCAGGTGATTTTGCTAGCTGCAGTGTTTCACTTAGTGTACTGTGTCCTTTGCACAGCGTGTACCTGAATACAATTGGTGGTGTTCTCATACTAAAACCACAGGCAGGGAGCTGCATTCATTTCATTTAGTGTACTTCTGTCCTTTGCACAGTGTGCACCTAAAGGTACCTCAATACAATTAGTGGTGTTCTCATACTAAAACCACAGGCAGGGAGCTGCATTAATTTAATTTAGTGTACTGTGTCATTTGCACAGCGTTCACCTAAAGGTACCTCAATACAATTAGTGATGTTCTCATACTAAAACCACAGGCAGGGAGCTGCATTCATTTCATTTAGTGTACTTCTGTCCTTTGCACAGTGTGCACCTAAAGGTACCTCAATACAATTAGTGGTGTTCTCATACTAAAACCACAGGCAGGGAGCTGCATTAATTTAATATAGTGTACTGTGTCATTTGCACAGCGTTCACCTAAAGGTACCTCAATACAATTAGTGATGTTCTCATACTAAAACCACAGGCAGGGAGCTGCATTCATTTCATTTAGTGTACTTCTGTCCTTTGCACAGTGTGCACCTAAAGGTACCTCAATACAATTAGTGGTGTTCTCATACTAAAACCACAGGCAGGGAGCTGCATTAATTTCATTTAGCGTACTGTGTCCTTTGCACAGCGTTCACCTAAAGGTACCTCAATACAATTAGTGGTGTTCTCATGCTAAAACCACAGGCAGGGAGCTGCATTAATTTCATTTAGTGTACTGTGTCCTTTGCACAGCGTTCACCTAAAGGTACCTCAATACAATTAGTGGTGTTCTCATACTAAAAATACAGGCAGGGAGCTGCATTAATTTCATTTAGTGTACTGTGTCCTTTGCACAGCGTTCACCTAAAGGTACCTCAATACAATTAGTGGTGTTCTCATACTAAAAATACAGGCAGGGAGCTGCATTAATTTCATTTAGTGTACTTCTGTCCTTTGCACAGCATGCACCTAAAGGTACCTCAATACAATTGGTGGTGTTCTCAAACTAATACCACAGGCAGGGAGCTGCAAGTATTTTCAGTTAGTGTACTGTGTCCTCTGCACAGTGTGCACCTAAAACTAACTGAAGACAATTGCTTCTTTTCTCATACTAATACCACAGCAGGCAGTTGATTGTGCTAGCTCCAGTATAATCACTATAGATCTATATATATATATATACATCCCACCTTTGTGCAGCTACATCTCACTGCAGGCCATTAGTACTGTATGTCTGGAAGGCAAACAAGGAGAGGCAGACAGTCACAAGCCAATAAAAGAGGGCAAGCAGGCTCTGTGTCTAGAGACAACAGTGCTGGTCATGGACACGGTGCATCCTCATCAGCACGTGGCCGTGGGACAGGCTTGTCCTTCTTTTCGGCAGCTGGCCATGTTGAACCGCAACATGCCAAAGACTTGGTAGAGTAGATGACCAAGCCGTCCTCATCCTCTCTCACCCAGGCTCAGGGTACTTTGTTTGGCAAAGCAGCTGCCAAAGCGGCCTCTTCCCTCGGCTCAATGGCATCAGTCTCTCCTTCCCTAGCCCCACCATGTCCTCCTGAGGAGTCCCCTGAACTGTTTGACCACAGTGTTGGGTACATGCTCCAGGAGGATGCCCAGCGTTTTGAAGGCTCCGATGATGGTACCCGGCTAGAGGAAGTCAGTAACGTGAGCCCAAAGAGAGGGGGTGCACAACAGGGACAGCAATCTGGCAGTCATGTTCCCCCAGCTGCAGCATACTGCCAGATTTGCTCCAGTGATGAGGAGGGAGGGGATGATGAGGTCACTGATTTCACGTGGGTGCCTGATTGGAGAGAGGAGGAGGAGGAGGCACACTACTGGTGATTCTGACACACCTCTCTCCTCCACCCCTCCTCTTCTTCTTCCTCCATGGCCTCTTCCTGTGCTTTGTCCTCTTAACCAGCAGTGCTCCGTAGGCATTCAAGGGGCTACGCAAGTACGCAGGCAAAAAGATGCCATGCGGTGCTTGAGATGGTGTGCTTGGGGGACAGGAGCCACACTGGGGCAGAGATTCTGTCAGTTCTGCAGGGGCAGGCTCAGAGGTGGTTGATGCCATGCCAGCTTAAGCCAGGAAAGGTGGTTTGTGACAATGGCACCAACCTCCTCTCCGCCCTCCGACAGGGACAACTGACCATGTGCCCTGTTTTGTTCACTTTCTTAACTTGGTGGTGCAGCGGTTCTTGGGCAGGTACCCGGGCTTACAGGAGGTCCTGAAGCAGGCCAGGAAACTCTGTGTGCATTTTTGCCGGTCATATAATGCCAGTGCTCGGTTGGCTGACCTCCAAAAGGAATACAACCTGCCCAAGAACCGCCTAATCTATGACATGCCCACCAGGTGGAACTCTACGTTGGCCATGGTGCAGCAGCTGCACACGCAGACGAGGGCAATCAATGAGTATCTGTTGCAATATGGCACCAGGACAAGGTCAGGGGAGCTTGGATTTTTTCCCCACGCCAGTGGGCCATGATCAGAGATGCATGCACTGTCCTGTCACCATTTGAGGAGGCCACGAGGATGATGAGCAGTGACAGTGCATGCATCAGTGACACTGTCCCTCTTGTCCACCTGTTGGAGCACATGCTGCGTGGAATAATGGAAAGGGCACTTAAGGCAGAACAAAGGGAGGAAGAGGAGGACTTCCTTACCTCTCAAGGCCCCCTTTATCCAGACAGTGTTCCTGCTGGCCCGCCTATCACACAGGAAAAGGAGCAGGAGGAGGATTGTGTCAGCATGGAGGTGGAGCCTAGCACTCAGCATCAGCAGCAGTCTTCAAGGGATCAATTACAGTCCCAGGACACCCATGGACTTGTACGTGGCTGGGAGGAGGTGGCTGCGGATCATGTCGTCCTGAGTGACCCAGAGGACTCTGGACCGAATGCCTCAGCAAATCTACGCTGCATGGCCTCCCTGATCCTGCAAAGCCTGCGGAACGATCCTCGTATTCGTGCTATCAAGGAGAGGGATTATTACTGGCTGGCAATCCTCCTTGATCTAAATTACAAGGGTAAGGTTGCGGACCTTATCTTGCCTTCCCAGAGGGAGCAGAGGATGAAGCATCTTCGGGAGGCCTTGCAGAAAGGTCTGTGCAATGCGTTCCCAGAGATTGAGAGGTTACAAATTCCTGGTCCTGGACAACGTGTTGCTGAGGCTTCGGTCAGTCAAAAAAGGAGCGGTGGAGAAGGTGGCCGTCTGACCGATGCGTTCAGACAATTTTTTAGTCTGCAGCCCCAAGGTATGATCGGTTCCAGCAACCATCGCCAGCATCTGGTTTACATGGTGCAGGAATACCTAGGGGCAAGATCAGACTTGGACACCTTTCCCACCGAAAATCCTCTGGGTTACTGGGTCTTGAGGATGGATCACTGGCCAGAGCTTGCACAGTATGCAATTGAGCTACTGGCCTGTCCTGCATCCAGCATTCTTTCGGAACGCACATTCAGTGCTGCTGGAGGCAGGGTTTGCCTGTCCACCGACTTGGTTGATCTACTGACCTTCATAAAAATTAATCAGTCTTGGATCACCACCAGCTATCAAGAACCTGATGCTGATGTAACAGAATAATTTTCTTTGAAATATCAGATCCCTTCAAGACTGCCTATGCTGATGCAGAGTGACTATCCTGTTATGCTGAGTGACTATCCTCTTCCTCCTCAATGATCATGCTGATAGCATGTAAGAACATTTTTGTTTCTGGGCACTGCCACCAGTGCCTAAGGCCCAATTTTTCAGCCCCTGTTTAACAGGGGCGTGTAATTAAAATTTTTAATGCAATACTTTGCAGCAGGGCTCATTTCTGCGCTCTAACTAGAGTATCTGTGAGGGGTTGCAGTGTTGTTGGACCAGTGCCTAAGGCCCAATTTTTCTGCCCCTGTTTAACAGGGGCGTGTAATTACAATTTTTGATGCAATAATTTGCAGCAGGGCTCATTGCTGTGCTCCAACTACAGTATCTGTGAGGGGTTGCAGTGTTGTGGCACCAGCACCTGTGCCTAAGGCCCAATTTTTCAGCCCCTGTCTAACAGGGGCGTGTAATTACAATTTTTGATGCAATACTTTGCAGCAGGGCTCATTCCTGCGCTCCAACTAGAGTATCTGTGAGGGGTTGCAGTGTTGTGGCACCAGTGCCTAAGGCACAATTTTTATGCCCCTGTTCAACAGGGGCATGTAATTACAATTCTTGATCTAATATTTCACAGCTGGGCCCATTCCTGCGCCCACCAAGAGTAACTGTGAGGACTTACAGTCTTGTGGCACCAGCCCCACCACCAAAGGCCCAATTTTTCCTACCACTGTTCAACAATGGCATGTAATTACAATTCTTGATATAATAGTTCACAGCAGGGCGTTCCAGTGCCCACCAAGAGTAACTGTGAGGGCTTACAGTGTTGTGGCAACACCAACACCTAAGGGCCAAATTTCGTCAGAGTGTATACAGCAGGCCCCTACTTTCAAGCCTTCAACCTACAAACGACTCCTACTTGCAAACGGAAGGAGACAACCGGAAGTGATAGGAAATCTACCCCTAGGAAGGGAAATTCTCTCCTGTAAGAGTTAATATGGGAAAAGGGTGTCTTCTCTCCATTGATGCTTTAGCACCAATCCTTGTTTCAATAAAAACCTCAAATTTTCAAAAAAGATTTGTCATTGGGACGGAAAGTGAGGTGAAATGTTCTGAACAGGTGCACAGACAACAAAACAAATGTTACAGGGGTGATAACCCTTCCCTATGTTTTCCAAAAAGCTTAAAACTGATTGTTTGGGTGGAGCTACACTTTAAAAATGTACCAGTTCAAAATTACAAACAGATTCTACGTAACAACAAACCTACAGTCCCTGTCTTGTTTGCACCGCCTGTATACTGCTGTTCAGAGTATATAGGGCCTGGGCCCACGCCTTTCCTTTTTTTTTATTTAGGTGCAGGATTCCCCTTAATATCCATACCCAAGTACCCAATGGGGCTGGTAATGGGCTGGGGGGGGGGGGTAACCATGCCATTTTTCTCAATGATTTTCATCCACATTGCCGGGACCAGACATTACATTAAAGCCACAAGCAGTTTTAAATGACTTTTTTTCCACGTGCCACTTCACAGGCATACCCCCCAGGTATGATATTTAAAGGAATATTTCACTTTTTTTTTTCACTTTATGCATCATTAAAATCACTGCTCTTTTTGCATTGATACATGTACCCTGGGGCAGGACCCGAGTCCCCAAACCCTTTTTAGGACAATAACTTACATATTAGCCTTCATAATTAGCACTTTTGATTTTGAACGTTCGAGTCCCATAGACTTTAATAGGGTTCTAAAGTTTGCGCGAACTTTCGGCCCGTTCACAGGTTCTGGTGCGAACCGAACCGGAGTGCGTTCGGCTCATCCCTACTTGTCACTAGGAAGACTGGGGAAATGCTTGTTTACATCAGCATTTCCCCGTTCTTCCTCTCCGTGAGACGATCGTGGTTATCCCCGCAGACATTGAGTCCGAGGGACCCGCGGTCAGACTCACAGAGCTCGCGGCCACGCGCGCCCACAATGCCGCTTCTTAAAGGGGACGTACCTGTACGCCCATCTGCCTGTGTGTGCCATTCTGCCGACGTATATCGTTGTGCACTGGTTGGCAAGCGGTTAATACAGTACATGTGATTTTCTTTTTTTTGTGGAAAAACTTTAATTCTAAACGACTTTTAATTTGGTCTGTTTTATTATTTATTCATATGTATATTTTGTTTTCTAGTGTAAAGGATATGTTCATCTCTAGTAACATGTTACATTTACACCTATATGTAGCTGCTATACTAAAGCAGCAGTCCCGCAAACCCCCCCATCCCCCATTGTGACAGAGGGCAGGGGATCCTCTCCCTGCACCCGCTTTCACCATTTAAAATCAGAGCTCCGCTTACACCGCTGCATCATTCATTCACAACAATCTGTGAATGAATGAACTACAAGTACTGTCTGCATCACGGCAGACAGCTTATAGTTCTCAATTAACTCTGACAGCGCTGGTGGTGAGCAGGGATGAGCCGAACACCCCCCTGTTCGGTTCGCACCAGAACCTGCGAACAGACAAAATGTTCGTGTAAACTTTAGAACCCTATTAAATACAATGGACTCGAACGTTCGAAATCTAAAGTGTTAATTATAAAGGCTGATATGCAAGTTATTGTCCTAAAAAGTGTTTGGGGACCGGGGTCCTGCCCCAGGGGACATGTATCAATGCAAAAAGAAGTTTTAAAAACGGCCGTTTTTCCGGGAGCAGTGATTTTAATAATGCTTAAAATGAAAAAATAAAAGTGAAATATTCCTTTAAATTTCGTACCTGGGGGGTGTGTATGATATGCATGTGAAGTGGCGCATGTTTCCCGTGCTTAGAACTGTCCCTGCAAAAAATGTCATTTTTGAAAGAAAAAAAGTCTTTTAAAACTGACTCGCGGCTATTAATGAATTGTCGGCTCCCGGCAATACATACAAAAGTCATTGATAAAAAAAAAAAAAAAGCGTGGGGGTTCCCCAGAATTCAATTACCAGGCCCTTCAGGTCTGGAATGGATATTAAGGGGAACCCCGCCGCAAATTAAAAAGAAATTTGACGTGGGGTTCCCCCAAATATCCATTCCAGGCCCTTCAGATCTGGCATGGATTTTAAGGGGAACTCCACCCCAAATTTAAAAAAAATGGCGTGGAGTCCCCCTAAAAATCCATACCAGACCCCTTATCCGAGCACGCAACCTGGCCGACCGCAGGGGAAAAGGGGGGGACGAGAGAGCGGCCCCCCCTCCCTCCTGAACCGTACCAGGCCACATGCCCTCAACATGGGAAGGATGTCCCCATGTTGATGGGGACAAGGGCCTCATCCCCACAACCCTTGCCCGGTGGTTGTGGGGGTCTGCGGGCGGGGGGCTTATCGGAATCTGGAAGACCCCTTTAACAAAGGGGACCCCCAGATCCCGCCCCCCCTATGTGAATTGGTAAGGGGTACATTGTACCCCTACCATTTCATGAAGAAAGTGTAAAAAAATGTTTAAAAAAAACACACAAACACCTTGAAAAAGTCCTTTATTTAAAAAAAAAAAAAAAACATTCCAGCGGTGAAATCCAGTGTCCCGCGGCGATCCCGATGTCCAGCGCTGTCCTTTATTGGTTGTGCCTGAGCGGACCTGATGGGGAACTCCCTCTCAGTATTTTAAATGTATAGACCCGCCCCTTCTAAAGTTCCCCATCAGGTCCGCTCAGCGGACCAGATGCGGAACATGAGAAGGGGCGGGTCTATACATGTATTGCCAAAGTGAGAGCAGTTCCCCATCAGGTCCGCCCCCTCGGTATGTCGGACCCGCCTACGTCATTGGCTTGAGCGGGGAACTTCCTTCACTATGTAAATTTAAATTACACAGTGAAGGAAGTTCCCCGCTCAAGCCAATGACGTAGGCGGGTCCGACATACCGAGGGAGCGGACCTGATGGGGAACTTTAGAAGGGGCGGGTCTATACATTTAAAATACTGAGAGGGAGTTCCCCATCAGGTCCGCTCAGGCTCAGCCAATGACGGACAGCGCTGGACATCGGGATCGCCACGGGACACTGGATTTCAGCGCTGGAATGTTTTTTTTTTTATTATTATTTTAAATAAAGGACTTTTTCAAGGTGTTTGTGTGTTTTTTTTTTTTAAAAAATTTACGCTTTCTTCGTGAAATGGTAGGGGTACAATGTACCCCTTACCAATTCACATAGGGAGGGGGGCGGGATCTGGGGGTCCCCTTTGTTAAAGGGGTCTTCCAGATTCCGATAAGCCCCCCGCCCGCAGACCCCCACAACCACCGGGCAAGGGTTGTGGGGATGAGGCCCTTGTCCCCATCAACATGGGGACATCCTCCCCATGTTGAGGGCATGTGGCTTGGTACGGTTCAGGAGGGAGGGGGGGCCGCTCTCTCATCCCCCCCTTTTCCCCTGCGTCCGGCCAGGTTGCGTGCTCGGATAAGGGGTCTGGTATGGATTTTTAGGGGGACTCCACGCCATTTTTTTAAAATTTGGGGTGGAGTTCCCCTCAGATCTGAAGGGCCTGGAATGGATATTTGGGGGAACCCCACGTCAATTTTTTTTTTAATTTGCGGCGGGGTTCCCCTTAATATCCATTCCAGACCTGAAGGGCCTGGTAATTGAATTCTGGGGAACCCCCACACTTTTTTTTTTTTTTTTATCAATGACTTTTGTATGTATTGCCGGGAGCCGACAATTCATTAATAGCCGCGAGTCAGTTTTAAAAGACTTTTTTTCTTTCAAAAATGACATTTTTTGCAGGGACAGTTCTAAGCACGGGAAACATGCGCCACTTCACATGCATATCTTACACACCCCCCAGGTACGAAATTTAAAGGAATATTTCACTTTTATTTTTTCATTTTAAGCATTATTAAAATCACTGCTCCCGAAAAAACGGCCGTTTTTAAAACTTCTTTTTGCATTGATACATGTCCCCTGGGGCAGGACCCCGGTCCCCAAACACTTTTTAGGACAATAACTTGCATATAAGCCTTTATAATTAGCACTTTAGATTTCTCCCATAGATTTTTCGAATTTGCCGCGAACACCCCAATTTGTTCGCTGTTCGGCGAACGGGCGAACAGGCAATGTTTGAGTCGAACATGAGTTCGACTCGAACTCGAAGCTCATCCCTAGTGGTGAGCACTCTCATAGTTCATTGATTCTTCCTGGACTTCAGTAACTGTCTGCCCATACAGGACGTACAGACAGACAGCTGAGTGTCTGCAGGAGCCTGACATTGTATCTGCGATCTGTTGATCATGGGTGCAATGCTCTGCAGGCTCCTGTGAAAAAAAATTATGCATGAACATTTTTTTAACTGCAAAAAAAAGGGCATTTTGTTTTTTCAAAAGGTGAACTTATCCTTTAAGACAGACCATAAAATATCTACGATCCATATAAATGCTAAATTCAACTTAAATCCTCCCCAACCGACCTTAAAACCTTCTGCAGAAGAACAAGTACCTAGAAAATACTGTGCTTTACAAGACCCAGCTTTCAATGCACTTGCGGAAACTCAGCCGACCATTTGGCTAACAAGTTGTCAGGAGGAACAGAGGGAGATCTGATTGTTTGAAACACTTAAGCCCTCTACACATGACCGGTTTTCCCGTCTGTTCTAAACCCGTCGGTTTTCCCGACGGGATTACAGGCAAGTTTCTCTTCTCAATGCCATGTATACACACGGTCACTCCAAAGACCGCAGAACTTTTGAATGGGAAGAACGCGGTGACGTCAAAGACTATGACGAGCCATCTAAATTACGTTCTATGCTTCTGCGCATGCGTCGAATTGTTAACGAGCATGCGCAGTTTATTTCCCCTTCAGGTAAGCATACAGACGACCGGTTTTCTCAGCAGGAAACACTGCCGGGAATCCCAACGGGAAAATAGAGAACAGGTTCTCTATATTTTCCGGGCAGTTTTCCTGTCGGGAGCATACACACGGACGGGATTCCCCCCCAAAAGCTCTCCTGGCAGTTTTCCTGCCGGGAAAACCGGACGTGTGTACAAGGCTTAACACAATCTTACTTGTTTCTGGGTATTGTCAGCTTCATCCAAATCTGTAATGTTAAAAAACAGTGCATCTTCAATTCAGCACCGCCGAAGTAGAATGGTGAATGCTACAAAAAATTCTCAACAACAGCTAACACGTGCATGGGATGAACAGGCAGGAGTGAATTTCCTCAGGGGCATTGAATGCTGGGACTTGTAATGCATAGGGAAGTACTTCCTCCACAGGAGCCTGGATGGTCAGTTAGTGATGACTAAATAGTTAGAATTTTGGTAGATTGTAGCAACAAAGGTATATAAATTAGACAGACCATGGAAAAATCTTAGTTTATTTTGAAAACAAAGTTATAGCATTTGAATTGCTGATTTAATCTTCTTTAACACACTTTAAATTCTGGTACTTGTATACTACAGGAAAGTGTTTTCTGTGCACTCATTCCTCAACAGGATCCTCCTTAGCATTAACCCCAAATATAACACAGGCTTGGAATTCTGTGTAAAATCAGTTAACCCTAAGCTTAACGTTGAGGTAGGGTAAGTGGCTGGAAATGTTGTAGATGGTGAAAAGAACGAGGTTACTCCCACTTTGTTTGTGAATTTGAGAGTACTCAGATCTGGGCACTCCTGGGTTGTGGTTTTCAGATCCTGCCCAACTATGGCAAGGAAAGAAGCAAACTGATTACTGTCTTCCTGACTTTGTTTGACAGCATGGTAGTGAAGACATCAGGGGTCTAATACATCCCTGATGTCTCATTAAAGAAGATCTGTGACTATTAAATGCTTGTCAGCCTTCATATTATAGTATCAAAGTTAGGAGAAAAAAAAAAGTGTTAAAATCCATTAAATCCCCTTATACAGCTAGCATGCCTAATTGTAGGAAAACAGCAATCAAACACACATTAAAGAGTTACTAAACCCAGGAGCCTGCATTCACCATATTTGGTCTCCCACAGTACAGAGAACATGGAAATGCAATTATTTTAGTAAATCTAAACTGCTAAATACCTTTTCTTATTAGCAGTATATAGCAGTCTTCTGACTTCTATCAGCGTCTGGTTAAAGCTTGTAGGTTGAGTTTTCATTCTACTCCGACTGTCCTATGAGGCTACAGGACCCCTGACCCCCCTGTCTGGACAGTGCTGATTGGCCCTGTGCTGATCACATGCACCCTCCTAAGAAAAAATAAAACTCTCGCACATCACACACCAAACTGAGCATATGCAGAGTGTCCCCAAGGCTCTGTTCTATCAGGAGATGGATTGGGGACTGTGAAAACTGTGAGGATCAAACAGCCTTTTTACACAACGCAGAGGATTAACCCCTTATGCCTCGTACACACGACCGGTTTTCCCGTCAGGAAAACTGCCATGACAGCTTTTGGCCGGGAAAACCGGCCATGTGTATGGTCCATCGCAGTTTTCCAGACGAGAAAACTGCAGGAAAAAAAAAGAGAACTTGTTCTCTATTTTCCCGTTAGGAAAAAATCCTTTTAAACCTGAAACACATAAGAGTTGCACAGGTTCTGAGGCTAATTTAATGCAGATAAGGCACTAAGTGAGTTTAATTACCACCTTAATTAGCCACAGAACCTGTGTAATTAATATGTGTTCAGTTTCAAAGGGATGAGATGGCAGCCCTTTTCCACAGTTAGTATAACAAGCATCTTTACTACATATACAGACTGGTTTTACTGTTGTTTGTTTATTTACCAAGTTTTTCTTTCTTTTTTTTAACTTAAAGGGAACAGAGATTGCTGATATAAGGAGGATCTCTCATCTAATGATGGTCTCTAAAGGAAGGTGGGGGCACTGTTTGAAGGGGAATATGAGCTACTGGGGGGTCTCTAATGGGTGCTGACTGCTGATTTAATGGTTGGCGATCTATCTTTAGTTCCCCTCCCCTACAGACCTCCCATTAGATCAGAGTCTGTTTATATCAGCACCCCCTCTTAGAGAGTCTGTAAGAGGGGGGGTGATTATATAAGGTGATTCTGACATAATGGGGGGGTCTTCAAGAGGGAGTGCTGATATAAGAAGACTCTGATATAATGGGGAGTCTGTAGGGGAGGGGTGCTGCCTGCTGATCTAATGATCACCAGCCATTAGAACAGCAATCAGCACCCATTACAGACCTCTATTAGCTCATAGTCCCCTTCTATCAGTGCCCCCTCCTTCCTTAGAGACCTTCATTAGATGAGAGAGATCAGGGCCGCTGTTAGAAATCATGGGGCCCCATACAGGCTACCTGAGGAGGCCCCTTCGACCCCACCCCTGGCCCTGCTCTCAAATGCATAAAGTGCAGAATTCAGAGGTGTGCTATGTACAGAGTAGAGTTGAGAAGTGTGTTACACATGGAGTGCAGATTTTGAGCAGTGTGGTACGAACAGAGTGCAGTGCTGATGGTGTGATACGTACAGGGTTGAGGAGTGCACTACGTACAAAGTGAAGAATTCAGCGGTGCGCTACATACAGAGTCCAGGTTTGAGGAGTGCACAGTGTACAGAATGAAGAGTTAATGAGAGCGCTACGTACAGAGTGCAGAATTGAGGTATGTGCTATGTACAGGGTTGAGGAGGAGTACACTATGCACAATGTGCTGTTTTTAGGAGTGCGCTGTGCACAGAGTGCAGGGTTGAGGAGTGCGCAGTGTACGCAGTGTAGGGTTGAGGAGTGCGCAGTTTACACAGTTTACACAGTACAGGGTTAAGGAGTGCACAGTGTACACAGTGCAGGGGTTGGAATTGTGCTACATACAGAGTTCCAGGGTTCAGGAGTGTGTTACATGCAGAGTGCAGGGTTAAGGAGTGAAATACATTCAGGATGCAGAGTTGAGCATGCGTTACATTCAGAGTTCAGGGTTCAGGAGTGCATTACATTCAGATTGCAATGTTCAGGATTACGGTACATTCAAATTGCAGGGTTCAGGATTGCGGTACGTTCCGAGCGCATGGTTCAGGAGTGCGTTACATTCAGAGTGCAGGGTTTAGGAGTGCGTTACATTTAGAGTGCAGGGTTGAAAATTGAGTCACATTGAAAGTGCAGGGTTGAGGATTGTGTTAAATTCAGAGTGCAGGGTTTCAGGGTTGCATTACATTCAGAGTGCAGAGTTCAAGATTGTGTTACATTCAGAGTGCAGGGTTCAGGATTGTATTACATTCAGAGAGCAGGGTTCAGGTTTGCTTATGTACAGAGTGCAGGTGTGCATAAATACCGGCCAGTTTATAACCTAACCCCCACCCAGCTCTCTCCCCAAATTTCTGCCCCCCCCCCCCCCCAGTGCAGAGTGTCTCTCTCTTTCTCTTCCAGACCTTTCCCCTCCTTCCTGTCCAATGCACAGTGCTCCTCTACCCCACAGAAGAGAAATGACTGTACCCTACAGCAAGTCGTCTGCCGATGCTGGCTTCGGGAGATGCTGTGGGCTCGAGGCTAGAGTGTGCATACCCCCACCCCCTGCTTCTCTTTCTCTTGCTCCTCTGTTGTATATGCAGGGAGAGCAGGGAGGGTTGTGTGTACCACCTGCAGAGAAGCTGCAGCCACTGCATGCTAGGAAGTGCACTTGGAGCCGGAGTTAGGGGGCCGAGCTGGAGCGGCTTTTTTCCTCATAATATATGTGCATGCATAACTGCAAAGCATGTCATTGGTTGTTGGGACACGGCCGGTCTTAGCAACCAATGACTTGAAAGGCGATCATTGAAGCGGCTGAGGAAGTGGGGGAGAGAGCACAGACAGGCGCTGCGCAGCCTACAGAGGCCCTCCCTGGATCGGCACAGATTTCAGTGATGTTTGGGACTGGAGGTGTGCTGTGTGTCCCGGTTTCAGGTGTAGTCAAACCCGGGCATAAGTTTTCCAAATACCCGCTGGAAGACTTACCCTCACCTCTTGTTTTGGTGATAACTGTAAAATTGTGGATTTTACATCAATTTTCAACTTGATAATACTGATCATAAGGACAATCAAAGAGGGGGAATTTACCCACACACAACAATAACATAAAAAAATAAAAATAGAATAGAAAATATGTATAAAGAAGTAATAAAACGTTGGTTGTTATCAGAACAGTAGAAATTAAATGCAGCTTAAAAATAAAGTTTGTCCATATTTTCTCTGATTATTCCATGGTTTTTGTGTCTGAAGATGAACTAATATTTTTTTTTTATTATTCAGTTTTGAACAGCTAGACTTGTGCTTCAGGCGGAGTGACTAAAATTGCTAGATTAGGTGTCCGTATTCCCTGTTCTGTAATGTGAACAAATTGATTAAGGACATAATAGCTACTACCGTATGAAGGTTATGAAAAAAAGCTCTATACAAAAAGCTGATTAAAATAGTTCGGGAAGATCTTGGGGATTACAGCTCCCTGCTACTTTTAACTAAAAGGAATCATTAAAATGAACAAAGTGAATAGGAACATTGACAAAAAAATATATATGTATATATACAGTGTATATATATATATATATATATATATATATATATTGTGAGGGGGTTAGCTCGGCAGCGGGTGTGTGTGACCCCCGGGATGGGCTCCCCACACAAAAACAGGACCAGCAAACGGAGGTTGTGGTTTTCAAAATCAAAAAAAGGTGCGGTTTATTTTCTATTTACAGTGACAAAACACAGCAAAGCAAAAGAAACAAACAAAATAAATCCTGGTCAACTTGACCTCTGACTAAACATACAGGTTTCCTAACTAACAACTGGGATCAGCCTAGTGCTGTCCTAGTCCCTAAGTCCCTGGTATTAAATGTCCAAGCAAATAGCCACACAGGCTTTGTCTCACCGCACAGGGGTTCACTCTCCCTAGACAGTCCACACAGGTCTGGGTCCAGGCATGAGCAAACACCTAATGAATCTGGGAGTTTTTATAGAGGCCTTAAACGAGCTGACAAGCTTCAGCTGGTCTCATCAACTCCCTGTCTGCACGATGCCCCACACTCTCCCTAGAGGTATGAGTCATCCATGAGCCCACTAGTCTCAGCTGGGCTTATACAACTCTCCACCTAGTTGTATAAGTCGGCGTAAAGCCTGAATCTGGGCGAAATATATCTACCCCCCTGGATGCAACCAGGTGACTTTACCTTCCTGCTGTCACATACCCCCCCCTCTTGTTTTAACCTCGGGGTTGGAACACCAGCAATCAGGCATTCATGTACTCGAGACAAAGCATCCACATTCCCCATTTGAACGCCAGGGCGATGCTTTACTGTGAAGTTGAATTCCTGGAGGGCCAGGAACCACCTATTCACTCTTCTATTTGTTTCCTTGTTTTGAGCCATCCACTTTAACGGAGCGTGATCCGTAACCATGTCAAAGTGCCTACCTAGCAGGTAGTACCGAAGGGAATCTAGAGCCCACTTCACCGCTAAACACTCCTTTTCAACGGTGGCGTAATTTACCTCATGGGACTTCAACTTCCTGCTGAGGTAAATGACTGGGTGCTCTTCCCCGTTCCAGACCTGGGACAATACTGCTCCTAACCCCACATCTGACGCATCACTTTGTACGACAAAGTCTTTAGAGAAGTCGGGTGAGTACAACACTGGCTGGCTACATAAGGCTTGTTTCAAGAATTGGAATGCTGCCTCAGCCTCGGGGGTCCATTTAATCATGACCGACCCTTTCCCCTTCGTCAGGTTGGTTAGGGGCACAGCCTTAGAAGCAAAGTGGGGAATGAATCGCCGATAATACCCAGCGATTCCCAGAAAGGCTCGTACCTGCTTCTTGCTGTTGGGACGTGGCCAACTCTGGATGGCCTCGACTTTGTTGAGTTGGGGTTTTATTACTCCCCTCCCAATGGTGTACCCAAGATATTTGGCCTCCTCCTGCCCAATGGTACACTTCTTGGGGTTAGCCGTAAACCCCGCTTCCCGAACAGAGTCCAGGACTGCTTGCACTTTTGGCAGATGTGAGGCCCAATCTGTGCTATAGACAATTACGTCATCCAGGTAAGCCACAGCATACTTCCGATGGGGCCTCAGCATCTGGTCCATTTTCCGCTGGAATGTGGCCGGCGCATTCTGTAACCCGAACGGCATTCTTTTATATTGGAACGCCCCGTCTGGGGTTACAAATGCGGTTTTCTCTTTGGCCAATTTGGCCAGGGGGATTTGCCAATACCCTTTTGTGAGGTCAAGAGTCGTCATGTATCGGGCTGTTCCCAGCCGGTCGATCAACTCATCTATACGTGGCATGGGGTAGGTGTCAAATTTTGTAACTTTGTTCAACTGACGAAAATCGTTACAAAATCGCCAGCTCCCATCCGGTTTAGGCACCAACACAATGGGACTAGACCAATCACTTTGGGACTCCTCTATCACCCCTAAGTTCAGCATTTTCTGTACTTCCTCCCGTATTGCCTCCCGTCGGGCCTCTGGGATCCGATAGGGTTTTAACTTCACCCTTTCACCGGGCGGGGTAATGATGTCATGCTCTACCCCAGATGTTTGTCCCGGCAGCTCAGAGAATACCTCCTTGTTGCGAAGCACAAACTCCTTAACCTCCTGTTGTTGGGGTTGTGACAAGGTGGCTGCTATTCCAACCTCAGGAATCACGCAACCAGTTTGAGCTGGTGACCAAGTGTCTGCGACTAGGGACTCTCTATCCCTCCAGGCTTTCAACAGATTAACGTGATAGATCTGTTCGGGCTTTCGCCTTCCTGGTTGTCTGACCTTGTAATTCACTTCGCTCACTTTTTCCATTATCTCGTAGGGGCCTTGCCATTTGGCAAGGAATTTACTTTCAACCGTAGGGACAAGTACCAGTATCCTATCCCCCGGGGAAAAGGTACGGGTCTTGGCTCCACGGTTGTACACTCTCTGCTGTGCTAACTGCGCTTGGGCCAAATGTTCTTTCACGATGGGTATTACCTGTGCAATTCGGTCTTGCATCAGGGCGACATGCTCAATCACACTCCTGTGGGGAGAACTCTCACTTTCCCAAGTTTCCTTGGCAATATCCAACAGCCCTCTTGGGTGTCTCCCATACAGTAACTCAAAGGGGGAGAATCCCGTAGAGGATTGGGGCACCTCCCTAATAGCAAACATCAGATAAGGAAGTAGACAGTCCCAATCCTTTCCATCTCTATCCACCACTTTCTTCAACATTTGTTTTAGGGTTTTGTTGAATCTTTCAACCAGCCCATCGGTTTGGGGGTGATACACAGATGTACGTAATTGCGTCACTTTGAACAATTTACACAGCTCCTTCATAACCCGGGACATAAAGGGTGTGCCTTGGTCCGTAAGCAGTTCTTTACAAATACCCACCCGGCTAAACACAAGAGATAGCTCTTTGGCTATGGTTTTGGCCGAGGTATTTCGGAGAGGGATCGCTTCTGGATAACGGGTGGCATAGTCCATTATAACTAATATGTACTGGTGCCCCCTAGCGGACTTGATTATAGGACCTACCAAATCCATGGCGATCCTCTCAAACGGGACCTCAATGATGGGTAGAGGGACCAGCGGGCTACGGAAATGTGGCATCGGGGCCGACCTCTGACACACAGGGCAGGAGGAACAATAATTTTCTATGTCCTTCATCACCCCCGGCCAATAGAATCTCTGTAATACCCTCTCTCGGGTTTTCTCTGTCCCCAGATGACCTCCAAGAATGTGCCCATGGGCCAACTCCAACACCAACTTCCTGTAAGGTTTGGGCACCACAAGCTGCTCAACGGTTTCTTCTGCCCTTTTTGCCACCCGATACAGTAGGTCCTTCTCTACGCTGAAGTATGGGTAAGTGCAGGTATTATCTGGGTTCACTAACTCGCCATCTATTTTCACTACGTTTTCCCGTGCCTTTATTAGGGCGGGGTCTTTCAACTGTTCTGTGGCAAAGTTTTCCCTGTGAACCTCAAGATCAGAAAACTCCACAGACGGTAGGTTTTCGTCTGAGGAGGTGGGCTCCTCTCCAGTTTCTTGAGTCTCCCCTGCCAATACTGATAAGGGACATTCCGGAGAGTCCTCACCACTCTCAGGGGAGTTCTGGCTATCACATTCCTGGTACATAGGGGCACCAGTGGGGGGCTCAGGATCATCCCACAGTTCCCAGAACTTCGGAAAATCCCTTCCCACAATGGCGTCATGCGGTAACTGAGATACTAAGCCCACTGGATGAGAGAGGGTACCTTTGGGGGTCTTGAAACACACTGTAGTCACTGGATACTCTCGGGTGTCCCCATGCACACAAATAACAGCTACCTTGCTATTCCCAGAGACCTCTGTTTTAACTAACTCAGCCTTTATTAGGGTCACAAGGCTACCTGAATCCAGCAATACCACAACATTTCTACCATTAACACACATTTTGCATAAATGTTTCTCAGTTCCTCGAATGGCAGTGCATGCGACTGTCGCACACAGCGACTGACGTCTGCCCGTCAGAAAGTCACACTGCATGGGTTCCTCCACAACCGGGCAATTGGCTGCAATATGTCCCGCTTGCCGGCAGCGGTAGCAAACGATCCTTCTTGCCGCCTCTTGAGCCGCTGATTTCCCAGGCTGTTCTCGCCAAACTTGGGGTAGAGCTCCCACCCTCTCACTCTCTCCACCCTCACCCCTTGGAATCCTCTTATCCGCCCCTGGGGATGGTCTGGTCTTAGGGTGGAAAGTCCGAGTGTCTCTGGAAGAGGCCGTCAGGTTCTCTGTAGCCAAGTATTTCTCCACACGATCCACAAGACCATCGGCCGTCTCTGGGTCTCCATGGCTTACCCACTTTTGGATGGCAGTAGGAAGAGCTCTCAAAAACCGATCCATTACAACACGTTCCACAATCTTTGGTGCGGACAAAGTCTCTGGCTGTAGCCACTTTCTGCTCAGGTGAATGAGATCATACATTTGAGACCTGGGGGGTTTTCCAAGCTGGAAAGTCCAGTTATGCACACGCTGAGCCCGGACAGCCTGGGTGACACCCAGCCTTGCCAATATTTCAGCTTTTAGCATCACATAGTCTTTTGCTTGGTCAGGCTCTAGGTCATAGTAAGCCTTCTGCGATTCACCAGTTAACAGAGGAGCCACCAGTCCAGCCCACTGCTCCTCAGGCCACTTTTCTCTTTCAGCAGTCCTTTCAAATGTGGTCAAAAATACCTCTGGATCATCCTCTCCAGTCATTTTTGTCAATAAACGACTCACCCCAAAGGACGCGGTATTAGTGGGACGGCTTTCCTCACTGGTCTGCGGACGTTGCTGCATTACTGCTTCCATTTGTTGTAGTCTCTGCTCTTGCTTCTGTAACAGGTCTATGAAGCGGGCCTCAGATTGCTGCTGGGCTTGTTGCTGAGCTTCCAGACTCTGTTGGTGAGCTTGCTGCTGGGCTGCAAGGCTCTGTTGATGAGCTTGCTGCTGGGCTGCGAAGTTCTGTTGTTGAGCTGCAAGGCTCTGTTGATGAGCTGCAAGGCTCTTTTGCAAACCTGCATTTGTCTGCTGTTGATTGGCATTTGCTAGAGCCAGCTGCTTCAGTATCTCCTCCATGCTGGCTTAAAAAAAACTGCCACTGGTTCTCCACCAACTGTGAGGGGGTTAGCTCGGCAGCGGGTGTGTGTGACCCCCGGGATGGGCTCCCCACACAAAAACAGGACCAGCAAACGGAGGTTGTGGTTTTCAAAATCAAAAAAAGGTGCGGTTTATTTTCTATTTACAGTGACAAAACACAGCAAAGCAAAAGAAACAAACAAAATAAATCCTGGTCAACTTGACCTCTGACTAAACATACAGGTTTCCTAACTAACAACTGGGATCAGCCTAGTGCTGTCCTAGTCCCTAAGTCCCTGGTATTAAATGTCCAAGCAAATAGCCACACAGGCTTTGTCTCACCGCACAGGGGTTCACTCTCCCTAGACAGTCCACACAGGTCTGGGTCCAGGCATGAGCAAACACCTAATGAATCTGGGAGTTTTTATAGAGGCCTTAAACGAGCTGACAAGCTTCAGCTGGTCTCATCAACTCCCTGTCTGCACGACGCCCCACACTCTCCCTAGAGGTATGAGTCATCCATGAGCCCACTAGTCTCAGCTGGGCTTATACAACTCTCCACCTAGTTGTATAAGTCGGCGTAAAGCCTGAATCTGGGCGAAATATATCTACCCCCCTGGATGCAACCAGGTGACTTTACCTTCCTGCTGTCACAATATATATATATATATATTCTGCTGTTTGTTAGTTTTTCAGATATAGTAGAATACTGAAAAAAGTTGTATTAAATTATTCTTTACTAACAAAAACAAGTATTTCCTCAGGACTACAAATCATTCTTACAAATAGCTGATTAAAGATAACTGCAGTCCTTGGCACTCTGATACATCAGGCCCTAAGGGTCTTCTCGTATAATGTTTTCACAGAATGCTGCTATAATTTTTATTAAATTAAACCTGAAATAGAAGAATATAAAGACTTCCACTGCTGATCATTCATTCTGAAATTATAGGTGCTTGGTCGTCATGGTGATTTGGTGATTTGAATACTTTCTAAATTGCCGATCTGGAACATGTACTCAGATTAGAAGTTCTGACTTTACTGTGAGAATCAGAGAAAGCCAGGCAGCTAGCATTTTCAGAAATAAGTCAACAATGGCATTTCTTGCAGTACATGTTCCCTTTAAAAGGAAACTATAATAATTTGGATCATATTTTATTTTTATTTGATGTGTATCTTGTGTTGAAACTGATGACATTATATTTGTTCATATTATTGTTAAAAAAACTGTTGCGCTCATGACATTGGATTGACCGAGCATTTTAGCAGTAGCTGATTCTTTTCAAACTGTAAAAATGGTGGGTTCAGTCAGCGCAAAAGAAAAAAACTGTGAAAAAATGGAACCCCAGAAGAGGTTCCCTAAAGCAGCTGTGCACTCAAGGTCAATATATCACACTCCTTGCAAATAACATGTACAAATAAAATAGTGCAGCGCTAAATAACTTAATAAATTCTAAACAAGTCCAAAAAGAATCAAGGAAAAAATGGTCCCAAAATTCAGTATGAACAATAACAAATGAAAGGAAAAAAGTTGCTAGATGTAGAAAATCCTCAAAAGTGATCAGAGTGCTTGAAAACAATATATCAATAGTGCTTCAATACATTATAATACGCTGAGGAAGTTCCGCACTGAGGAACGAAACGCGTGCGGAGGGGACCATTATGTGACATTCCATCCAGCAATACCCAGAAGCTTGCAACCGAAAGACGCTGTGTCTATAAAACAGGAGGCTCATGTTCCTAGCACTGGGCTCAGTGCTTTTTATGTAAGTGAGATTTTTTTAATAAATGTGATTGTTTTTAAATGAAACAGAGAGCACTATGGTTGTCTTTATGTCTTACATGAATACTGCTGAGAATTAATGTTTGGAGGAGCATCGCCATTTGGTAATGATCATCTGAAGACAGGATTCATCTATAATTATACCCCTCCAAGGGGAATATGTGTCTTGGTCTTCTGTTAGCTCAGAGACCCAATCTTTGAGGTGAGCGGCCTGTGAAGTTGGTGACGGGAACACATGTATTGAAGCACTATTGATATATTGTTTTCAAGCACTCTGATCACTTTTGAGGATTTTCTACATCTAGCAACTTTTTTCCTTTCATTTGTTATTGTTCATACTGAATTTTGGGACCATTTTTTCCTTGATTCTTTTTGGACTTGTTTAGAATTTATTAAGTTAATTAGCGCTGCACTATTTTATTTGTACATCTTTTCAAACTGTGTCTTTCTAATTTTGACTCTACACTTTGCTATATAGAACAATGAGACACAAGAAAACAAGAGTAGGGATGAGCTGAACACCCCCCAGTTCGGTTCGCACCAGAACTTGCGAACAGGCAATAAATTTGTTCGAACATTCGAACACCGTTAAAGTCTATGGGACTCGAACATGAAAAATCTAAAGTGCTAATTTTAAATGCTTATATGCAAGTTATTGTCATAAAAAGTGTTTGGGGACCCGGGTCCTGCCCCAAAAAAAGTTTTAAAAACTGACGTTTTTTCGGGAGCAGTGATTTTAATAATGCTTAAAGTGAAACAATAAAAGTGAAATATTACTTTAAATGTCGCACCTGGGGGGTGTATATAGTATGCCTGTAAAGCAGCGCTTGTTTCCCGTGCTTAGAACTGTCCCTGCACAAAGTGTCATTTCTGAAGGAAAAAAAGTCATTTAAAAGCACTCGCGGCTAAAATGAATTGGCTCCCGGATATACAGAGAAAAGTCATTGATAAAAAAAAATAAAAAATTGCGTGGGAGTCCCCTCAAATTCAATTACCAGGCCCTTCAGGTCTGGTATGGATATTAAGGGGAACCCTGCGTCAAATTAAAAAAAAAATGACGTGGGGTTCCCCCCAAATATCCATACCAGACCCTTAAGGTCTGGTATGGATTTTAAGGGGAACTCCACATCAAATAAAAAAAAATGGGAGGACGGGGTCACATGACGGGTGGCCCCGCTCTCAGCTACAGAAGAGACCTGTCAGGCTGCCGGGATTCCCGGGGTGTCTCTGGGGGAGACAGGATGCTTGCTGTTCCTCGCTGCACTGGACATCATCATTGGAGCCTAGACCTGGAGAGGAGAGATCATCCATCGCTGGACCCCGGAGAGGAGAGATCATCCATCGCTGGACTCCAGAGAGGAGATAACCCATCGCAGGATACCGGGAGTGGATTACCACCACTGGAATCTTTTTTTTTTTTTTAAATAAAGGACTTTTCCCAACGGTGTCTGTGTGTTTTTTTTACATTTTTTTTACACTTTCTTTGTGAAATGGGAGGGTACAATGTACCCCTTACCAATTCACATGGGGGGGAGCCTGGATCTGGGGGCCTCTTTTGTTAAAGGTGTCTTCCAGATTCCGATAAGCCCCCCGTCCGCAGACCCCCACAACCACCGGGCAAGGGTTGTGGGGATGAAGCCCTTGTCCCCATCAACATGGGGACATGGTGCTTTGAGGGGTCACAGACCCCCAAAGCATCTTCCCCATGTTGAGGGCATGTGGCCTGGTACGGTTCAGGAGGGGGGCGCTCTCTCTCGTCCTCCCCTCTTTTCCTGCGGCCTGCCAGGTTGTGTGCTCAGATAAAGGGTCTGGTATGGATTTTTGGGGGGAACTCCACACCATTTTTTTTTTAAATTTGGGGTGGAGTTCCCCTTAAAACGCATACCAGACCTGAAGGGTCTGGTATGGATATTTGGGGGGAACCCCACATCATTTTTTTTTTAATTTGACGCAGGATTCCCCTTAATATCCATACCAGACCTGAAGGGCCTGGTAATTGAATTTGGGGGGACCCTCGCACATTTTTTTTTTTTTTATCAATGACTTTCAATGACTTTTCTCTGTATTGCCGGGAGCCGACAATTCGTTTTTTTTTTATTTGGTGTGGAGTTCCCCTTAAAATCCATACCAGACCTGAAGGGTCTGGTATAAATATTTGGGGGGAACCCCACGTCATTTTTTTTTATTACTTGACGCAGGGTTCCCCTTAATATCCATACCAGACCTGAAGGGCCTGGTAATTGAATTTGGGGGGACCCCACGCATTATTTTTTTTTGATCAATGACTTTTCTCTGTATTGCCGGGAGCCGACAATTCATTATAGCCGTGAGTGCTTTCAAATTACTTTTTTTCCTTCAGAAATGACACTTTGTGCAGGGACAGTTCTAAGCACGGGAAACAAGTGCTACTTTACAGGCATACTATACACACTCCCTAGGTACGAAATTTAAAGGAATATTTCACTTTTATTGTTTCACTTTAAGCATTATTAAAATCACTGCTCCCGAAAAAACATCAGTTTTTAAAACTTTTTTTTGCATTGATACATGTCCCCTTTTTATGACAAAAACTTGCATATAAGCCTTTAAAATTAGCACTTTAGATTTCTCCCATAGACTTTTACAGGGTGTTCCGTGGCTTTTCGAATTTTTTTCCGTGGCTTTTCGAATTTTCGAATTTTCCGCGAACACCTCAAATTGTTCGCTGTTCGGAGAACGGGCGAACAGGCAATGTTCGAGTCGAACATGAGTTCAACTCGAACTCGAAGCTCATCCCTAAATAAGAGACACGTGTCATAAGAGTAATGATTCTTTCATTCCTCTGTATGTGTAATCTGAGCTTCAACTATTGAGCTCTGCAAACAACACTCTTTTTTTCATACTTCCGGTAAAGCAAAACTGTGCCAAGACTGTGCATATATGTGCATATTAGGGTACTTTCATACTGTATCTGCGGCTGCATTAGTGTCACTTTAGCACTGTTTAGGCAGCGCTTTTCGGCCGCTAGTGGGATGCTTTTAACCCCCGTTAGTGGCCGAAGAAAGGGTTAAAACCACCCGTGCTGGATCGCTTTTCAGTCGCTTCAGAAGCGTTGCCCATGCATTCCAATAGGCAGGGGCATTTGGGAACGCTTTATACATCGCTCCCAAACCGTCCCAAAATGCTGCTTGCAGGATTTTTGTAACGTCCCGCAAGCGCACTGCCCCAGTGTGAAAGCACTTGGGCTTTCACATTTGGGCGACATGGGAGGCGGTTTCTAGGTGCTTTAAAGGTGCTATTTTTAGCGCTAAAATGTCTGAAAACCACTTTCAGTGTGAAAGGGGTCTTAAAGTATTGCAAGTATTCTTTCCTCCTGATAGCTATAGGTATTGCGAAGAAATCTTCAAAGATCACAACAAGGGTACTGAATGCACAGCTTCTCTCACCTTATTTTATGCAGTATCATAAAATTCACAGCCTGCCAGCCCGTAAGCAAAAAAGATACCGTAAACTGTTAGCAAATGGATTGAAACCCAACTGCAGAGACTCTGCTATGATGTTTGAGAATAATTTACTTCACAGTACAAGCAAATACAGAGGTCAGTGTTAATGTGTTTAAAAGCTATTTCACTGCTTATTTAAACAATGTAAGTACTTTTATTCCTATAGTCTGGGCACAGGTTCACTTTAAAGCCTCGTACACACGATCGGATATCCTATGGGTTCTAATCCGATGGTTTTGTCCATCGGAAATCCGATGAAGCTGACTTCCATCAGTCTTGCCTACACACCATCAGTCAAAAAAACGACCGTTCCAAACGCGGTGACGTAAAACACTCAGATGAGCCGAGAAAAATGAAGTTCAATGCTTCTGAGCATGCATCGACTTGATTCTGAGCATGCGTGGGTTTTTTATCCGATGGACTTGCCCATAGACGATCGGAATTTGCTATCAGTTTTTGATCCATCGGAAAAATGTAAAACATGTTCTATTTTTTAAAACCGATGGAAAAAAGACTGATGGGGCCCATACACGATCGGTTTGTCCGATAAAAAAAGTCCATCGGACTGTTTTCATCTGAAAAACCGATCGTGTGTACATGGCCTAAGATTTGTCTGCTAAACTTGTGAAAATAGGTAAATATGGAAAATTGTACAGTTTGTTTCTATTCCTGAAGGAATAAAAAACGCATTTACAAAAACACTTTACATTCTCTTTACAACTCCAGGAATTCAGCTCCTTTGTAAAAAGTGAAAGCATACTAGGTGCATGACACCTCCTGAACTTATCTTTATTATTTACAGCTGACAGTTTTATAGAACCATCTTTCAGCTATTGCTGTAGACCGACACTAGACCTTCTAGTGTCGGCATCTTCAACAATAGAATTCAAGCAGCTGCTATGCCCATTCCTCCCCTCCTCCTGTCAAATCATAGAAGCCTTTGGCTTCTGTGAAAGGGCAGCAGAATAGGGGAGTGGATATAACTGCTCTGTGTGCATCTCTGATCTCAAAGCCCTAAGTGTATCCTTCTCAAAACAATAAACTTGTCAGATGTAAAAAATAGAGATAGGCCCAGGAAGTGTCAGGCATCTTGTTTGACTTAACTCATAGTGTGCCCGTTATTTTTTAAAAAGCAGCTGAATTCCTGGAATTCAGCTTTAACAAAGGTATTCTCTTACTGCATAATGCTTAAACTACTTGTCAGACGTTAATCTACACCTCTCTTGTATAATTTCACAATCTATAGCAAATTTTATTTCACAGATAAGTGCTATGAATGACTTAAAGTGCTGTGAAATAGTATTTGCCCCCTTCCTGATTTATTTATTTTATTTTTTTTATATTTCTCACACTTAAATGATTCAGATAATCAAGCACATTTTAATATTACACAAAGATAACCAGAGTAAATCCAAGATGCAGTTTTTAAATTATTATTTCATTTATTAAGGGAAGAAAGCTGTTTAAACCTGCCTGGTCCTATGTGAAAAAGTAATTGCCCCCTCCCATGCTGAATCATGAATGAACTGTGATTAACCACAATTTTTTGGAAAGCTGAGTTAAATTTCACTTGCCCCACCCAGGCCTGATTACTGCCAGACCTGTTGAATCAAGAAATCACATAAATAGAAGCTGTCTGACAAAGTGAAGCATGCTAACAGATCACAAAAATCCACACGTCATGCCACAATCTAAACAAATTCAGGAACAGATTGGAAACAAAGTAATGTACATGTATCTAGAAGGTCTAGAAGGATTTCAAAGCCATTTCTAAGGCTTTGGAACTCCAGTCAACCATGAGGAGAGCCATTATCCACAAATGGAGATAACTTGGAACAGTGGTGAATCATACCAAGGGGGGAAAAATTACCCCAAGAGCATGTCGATGACAAATCCAGGAGGTCTGCTGACCAAAAAGAACACAAAGGCTCGTCTCACATTTACCCCCAAAAAATCTTGATTATCCCCAAGACTTTTAGGAAAATATTCTGTGGACTGATGAGACAAAAATTCAACTTTTTGGAAGGTGTGCATCCCGTTACATCTGGCATAAAACTAATAGAGCTTTTCAAATACCCACAGTCAGACATGGTGGTGGTAGCGTGATGGTCTGGGGCTGCTTTCCAGCTTCACGACCTGGGCGACTTAGTATAATTGATAGAACCATGAATTCTAAATTCAAAGGAGAATGTTCGGCCATCAGTTTGTGATCTCAAGCTCAAGTGCACTTGGGTTATGCAGCAGGACAATGATCTAAAACACAAAAGCAAGTCCACCTTCAAATGGTTCAAACCAAGCAACATTTAGGTTTTTGAGTGGCCTAGTTAAAGCCCGGACTTAAATCCAATTAAGATGCTGTATCATGACCTTACACAGGCCGTTCATGCTGGAAAACCCTCCAACGTGGCTGAATTAAATCAATTCTGCAAAGAAGAGTGGGCCAAAATTTTTCCACAGCAATGTGAAAGACTCATTGCCAGTTATCGCAAATGCTTGATTGCAGTTGTTGCCGCCAAGGGTGGCACAACCAGTTATTAGGTTTAGGGGGCACTTACTTTTTCACATAAATCCAGGCAGGTTTGGACAGCTTTTTTTGCCTTAATAAATGAAACCATCATTTCAAAACTGCATTTTGTATTTACTTGGGTTATCTTTGTGTAATAATAAAATTGGTTTGATGATCTGAGTCAAATATGCAAAAAAAAAAATCATAAAGGGGGCAAATACATTTTCCCAGCATTGTACATTGTGTGTACGAGATCCTGTAATCATTATGTTACAGTCAAAGTGAATGTGGGGACAAATTCTGTCTCTACTTAAAAGTAACGGGATATATAATATCCCACTTGAAATGTAAAAGCATATTATGCAAGTCAGATGTTAATTGGCACCATTGGGACAGGTTTATAAAGATTTACGGTCCTATAAGGTAGCCATGACAGAAAAACACTGAAATATGCAGACAATTTCTATGCCTAGCATATACACTCCTCTATGAAATGCACAATAAAATACAACGTATATTTTTAGTCTATACAGAGAAAGTCTACTGATCAGATTTATTCATGCATTAGGTTTAACCACTGCAATACAAACTGATCTACCGAATGACATTGACAATTCTAAACATTTATTCCTTGGCATCTTATGTGTGAATGAAATGGCATGTTCTGCTTCAGTGCCTTGAGTTTTCATCTGTCTGCTTTCTTTCTGTAATATAACAGTCTTTGACCTTACCTGATTTTAATCCAATTTAGTGCATCTTCATTCCTGAACCTAAAGGTAAATCATGCTATCCGACTAAATGTTTATTTTGCAGACAACATTCAATATTAATTGTGTCACCAAAATCGCCTTATTTTCTTACCAGTTTTATCAGTGAAGTTGAAGGTCACAGTAACTGGAGCCTTTGTTGTCGTAGCCTTCTCTAGATTTTGTCCGCCGCAAATTGTCCAGTAGTCTGGGCAGCAATCTATGTGTCCCAGTGTCTCCTGGTCACAAAATGTATCACAATAACACGTTGCATTTTTACTAGTGTAATATGCATTGCAGTCATCATTTCTACTGTTACAACAGCCATTTACGCTACAATAACTTTCAATGTCCAGTGATCTTTTGGCTCTGCTGCTCTTAAAAAAGCTGATATCCTCTGCAGAATACAACTTTACTAATATATGTCTTCCATGAACAAAGGTGTTTAAATAAAATACACTTGTAAGTAATAAGCACCACAGTGTTGGACGAAGACATCCCATTTTCAGCTAAAAATTAGGTGATCTCACTGTGAAGTGTAAGTTAAATGAACATAGCATAGAATCATATTGAATTTAGTGAACTTTGCTAGGTGATTTTGATTAACAATTAACTTGTGTTATCAAGTCATCAGCTTCAAAATGTGCAAAAGCTATTAAAATGTCCAAGAGACTTATATGGCACAATAACTTTTGTCAAGCAGACTTTGAACCACACATTCTCAATGCAAATACATTTTTGTGCATAGTTACTAACTGTTGGTTATAGACGTTTATGACCTTTGGATTTACACTAAGCAGAAAGGTAGCTTGGGAATAATGTCTAACACATTCATCTTTATGATAATTGTCAAGCCTCTACCACAAGTAACCCGAGAGTACTTTAATAGGTCCTGCGTATTTAAATGTAGGATGAACTCATGATTGAATTTGGGTTTTATAAATTCTAATAAGGACGTTTAGAATTAAGAGTAATAAATGTTCATATTGCAATTTCTGAGCCCAATCAGTGTGAATTTAAAATTACTGGTTTCTTTGTTTGGCTGATGATCGGGCACTTTGGTAAGAGCAAGAAAGGGACAATGTGCATGAAAATATTTGGTGGTGTGAGCTAGTATTAACTGTTGTGTTTTAGGCACTTTTACACCGGTCTTATGCATTACTGCATGCACTTTAACAAGTCTATCATGCTTTATCATGCTTTAACCTGCGTTGCATTAAGGAAGCCCATTAATTCTGAATGGGCAGCTAACACATGAAAATAAATGAAAAATCAGACAGGGGCCATTTTTTCAACATATATTCATTGAGCTTCTTTTGCAAGGTTCATTGTGGTTCCATTAACATTTATTGAACATGAATGGCAGGAAAAGGGTTAACATTAAGGGGCACTCAAGTGGTAAGTGTGTCCTAGTAAGGTGCTTTCTAACTGTGGGGAGGAGTGTTACACTGGAGGAAAACAGAGATCGAGATCTCTCTTTTCCTCACTAAGAGCCGGTTCACACAGGGGCAACACGACTTCAGACTTCAGACTTCAACACGACTCAGACAGAACTTGAGCATGAATCACAGAGCGACTAAGTGGTGATTTACAACACAACTGAAGTTGCCTCCAGGACAGGAGACATTCCAGTGGCCAATAAAACAAGAATCAGCTCTGTGGGAGGTTGGGGTTTGCCTGAGAAATGTATGTTTTCTTCCTGTAAAGTTGCCTTCAAAATGAACACTTATCAGACTTCTAAGCGACTTCTATTGAAATCAATGGTACAAGTTGCCTACAGGTCGCCTAGAAGTCTGATTGAAGTAGTACAGGAATCTTTTTTGAAGTTGGAGCGACTGCAGTCGTGTGCATTAAAACATCTCCATTCACTTCAATTAGTTTTAAAAATAGCACGACTTGGGGCAACTCAGGGCGACCAGAAGTTGCGTCCGGAGTTGCCCCTGTGTGAACTGGGTCTGACAGGTCAGCAGTGTGCCTTGTTTACATAGGCACACCGCTGCTCTTTGTCTCCTGTGAACGATCGGTGGGTCCACTACACCATGCTTGCCCCCTAACACCACGTGCACAAAATCACTTACAGGTACGTGATTTTGCGCAGCCAGGACTGCCCTGCTGCAGTATATGTACGGTGGGTGGTCCGGAAGCGGGTAAAGTGTGAAAATCCAGTAAGTCTATTTTCTACTCAAAAGTGAAATTCTATCTCTATATCCACAGCAGAGAAGGAGTTTTCCAAGTGGGGTTCTGTGTTGTACTTTGTGCGGTACTCTAAATTAATTTACCAAAATTGGAAAACTTGCTTGCTGGGGGGACACGCGTCAGGAGAGAGGGGCCAGGAGCAGCAAGGATCCAAAAAGAGGAGGATCTGGGCTTCTCTGTGCAAAACCAACTGCACAGAGGAGGTAAGTATAACATGTTTGTTAATTTTATAGAAAAAAAAAAGGTGACTTTATAATTACTTAAAAGCCAGCTTAAAATGTATCACATGTGCATGCATATCATGGTATGCATTTTCACAATATTACAATATATTTTTTAAGGTTTCCTTTAGGATAAGTGTAAATGGGATTTTAAAGAGATGCTGCCCTTACTTTTATTATTATGCATAAGTGAAATTGTTAATGTGTGAATTTGTTTTTTGGAGCAGCTAATGTATCTTTAACTTGCCATTGCAGAGTGCCTGTTTAACACAGAGAACATTCAATAGCTGAATGTAGGCTCTAATAAGGGCAGATGCACAGGATCTAAAGAACCACCTGGTTCTTGCCAGAGCATCCTGTAAGGGATGATAGACTTAGCTGCAGACTAGTCCTAGGTTATACCCCTCAGTTGCACTCAAAATGGCAATAGCTGACAACAGGGAGAAATGAAATGTGGTACAAAATCATCAGGCAAGCTTGTGGTCAATATCCAAAAGGTCAGAGAAGGCAGATAACAAGGATAATCAAGAAACAGGCAAATATCATGGCAGGTGGACAGCAAGGATATTTGAGAAATAGGTGGAGGTGAATCCACACTGGAAAAGAAAGCACAACAACAGAAGTCTAGGAACAAATACTTAGAGGGGTGTTTTCTCAAGACTTGTACACACGGCCGAGAATCTCGTCGCAAAAAAAACGTTGTTTTTCTCCACGGGTTTCTTGTCAAGCTTGACGAGATTCTTGTCAAGCTTTCCTTGCATACACACTGTCAATCCAAAATCTCGTCGTTGTAAAGCGCGGTCACGTACGACGGCAGTATAAAGGGGAAGTTCTATTCCAATGGCGCCACCGATTGGGCTACTTTTGCTGATCTCGTGTTACCGCGTGTTAGTAAAAGTTTGGGGAGAGACGATTCGCGCTTTTCAGTCTTCGTGCTTTCAGTTCGTTACAGCGTGATGAAAGGGCTATCTCCATTACGAACTCTAGTTTTAGAAGAAGGTGCGCTCCCGTCTCATACTTGATTATGACCATGCGTGGTTTTTGAAGACTTGGAAAAGCATACACACGAACGGTTTTCTCATCCAAAAACAGTCTGACGAGAATCACGACGAGAAAAATGAGACTCCCGACGAGAAAAAAGAAAGCAGGTCTTCTTTTTTTCTCGTCGAGATTCTGGTTCAGGTTTTCTTGACGAGAAACCTGAAAGCACACGACCGGTTTTCTCGGCAAGAAAGCTCTTCCAACAGTTTTCTTGTCGTTTCTTGCCAAGAAAACCGGTCGTGTATACAAGGCTTCAGACATAAACCAGCAGTGGAAGTATGCAAATGTCTAAACCCCAGAACTTAAAAAGACTGAATGCAGTTTTCTGGGAATTTAGAAAGCTGTTAAAACGATGAACCGGAACAAAATATGGGAAATTGGTGTGAAAAAGCAGATTGATACTGCAGAGATTCAGTTGCAAAATAAATAGCAAAAAACAGTGACACAAGTTGGTCTTGGAGACAGTGAACTGCAACAACAGTGACACCAGGATAACTCTGGATAAACAGGTTATCTGAGAATTTAGTAAGCATTTGTCCTTAAAAAAGAACAGTTGGTTTTTATTGTTGGAAATTAGGTGACATTGCATTTGGCTCATACAATGAGGATTAATACCAATGCCGTAAGGTTGGTATTTACAAGGTTAAATTTATGGTTGGAGGCTAGTTATGCATTTGGTTAAGTTTGGGATTATATATTGTGACAGCAGGAAGGTAAAGTCACCTGGTTGCATCCAGGGGGGTAGATATATTTCGCCCAGATTCAGGCTTTACGCCGACTTATACAACTAGGTGGAGAGTTGTATAAGGCTAGTGGGCTCATGGATGACTCATACCTCTAGGGAGAGGGCTGGGCGTCGTGCAGACAGGGAGTTGATGAGACCAGCTGAAGCTTGTCAGCTCATTTAGGCCTCTATAAAAACTCCCAGATTCATTAGGTGTTTGCTCATGCCTGGAACCAGACCTGTGTGGACTGTCTAGGGAGAGTGAACCCCTGTGCGGTGAGAAAAAGCCTGTGTGGCTATTTGCTTGGACATTTAAAACCAGGGACTTAGGGACTAGGACAGCACTAGGCTGATCCCAGTTGTTAGTTAGGAAACCTGTATGTTTAGTCAGAGGTCAACTTGACCAGGATTTATTTTGGTTATGTTTCTTTTGCTTTGCTGTGTTTTGTCACTGTAAATAGAAAATAAACCGCACCTTTTTTGATTTTGAAAACCACAACCTCCGTTTGCTGGGCCTGTTTTGTGTGGGGAGCCCATCCCGGGGGTCACACACACCCGCTGCCGAGCTAACCCCCTCACAGTTGGTGGAGAACCAGTGGCAGTTTTTTTTTAAGCCAGCATGGAGGAGATACTGAAGCAGCTGGCTCTAGCAAATGCCAATCAACAGCAGACAAATGCAGGTTTGCAAAGGAGCCTTGCAGCCCAGCAGCAGACAAACGCAACTTTGCAACAGAGTCTGGAGGCTCAGCAACGAGCCCAGCAGCAATCTGAGGCCCGCTTCATAGACCTGTTGCAGAAGCAAGAGCAGAGACTACAACAACAGATGGAAGCAGTAATGCAGCAACGTCCGCAGACCAGTGAGGAAAGCCGTCCCACTAATACCGCGTCCTTTGGGGTGAGTCGTTTATTGACAAAAATGACTGGAGAGGATGATCCAGAGGTATTTTTGACCACATTTGAAAGGACCGCTGAAAGAGAAAAGTGGCCTGAGGAGCAGTGGGCTGGACTGGTGGCTCCTCTGTTAACTGGTGAATCGCAGAAAGCTTACTATGACCTAGAGCCTAACCAAGCAAAAGACTATGTGATGCTAAAAGCTGAAATATTGGCAAGGCTGGGTGTCACCCAGGCTGTCCGGGCTCAGCGTGTGCATAACTGGACTTTCCAGCTTGGAAAACCCCCCAGGTCTCAAATGTATGATCTCATTCACCTGAGCAGAAAGTGGCTACAGCCAGAGACTTTGTCCGCACCAAAGATTGTGGAACGTGTTGTAATGGATCGGTTTTTGAGAGCTCTTCCTACTGCCATCCAAAAGTGGGTAAGCCATGGAGACCCAGAGACGGCCGATGGTCTTGTGGATCGTGTGGAGAAATACTTGGCTACAGAGAACCTGACGGCCTCTTCCAGAGACACTCGGACTTTCCACCCTAAGACCAGACCATCCCCAGGGGCGGATAAGAGGATTCCAAGGGGTGAGGGTGGAGAGAGTGAGAGGGTGGGAGCTCTACCCCAAGTTTGGCGAGAACAGCCTGGGAAATCAGCGGCTCAAGAGGCGGCAAGAAGGATCGTTTTCTACCGCTGCCGGCAAGCGGGACATATTGCAGCCAATTGCCCGGTTGTGGAGGAACCCATGCAGTGTGACTTTCTGACGGGCAGACGTCAGTCGCTGTGTGCGACAGTCGCATGCACTGCCATTCGAGGAACTGAGAAACATTTATGCAAAATGTGTGTTAATGGTAGAAATGTTGTGGTATTGCTGGATTCAGGTAGCCTTGTGACCCTGATAAAGGCTGAGTTAGTTAAAACAGAGGTCTCTGGGAATAGCAAGGTAGCTGTTATTTGTGTGCATGGGGACACCCGAGAGTATCCAGTGACTACAGTGTGTTTCGAGACCCCCAAAGGTACCCTCTCTCATCCAGTGGGCTTAGTATCTCAGTTACCGCATGACGCCATTGTGGGAAGGGATTTTCCGAAGTTCTGGGAACTGTGGGATGATCCTGAGCCCCTCACTGGTGCCCCTATGTACCAGGAATGTGATAGCCAGAACTCCCCTGAGAGTGGTGAGGACTCTCCGGAATTTCCCTTATCAGTATTGGCAGGGGAGACTCAAGAAACTGGAGAGGAGCCCACCTCCTCAGACGAAAACCTACCGTCTGTGGAGTTTTCTGATCTTGAGGTTCACAGGGAAAACTTTGCCACAGAACAGTTGAAAGACCCCGCCCTAATAAAGGCACGGGAAAACGTAGTGAAAATAGATGGCGAGTTAGTGAACCCAGATAATACCTGCACTTACCCATACTTCAGCGTAGAGAAGGACCTACTGTATCGGGTGGCAAAAAGGGCAGAAGAAACCGTTGAGCAGCTTGTGGTGCCCAAACCTTACAGGAAGTTGGTGTTGGAGTTGGCCCATGGGCACATTCTTGGAGGTCATCTGGGGACAGAGAAAACCCGAGAGAGGGTATTACAGAGATTCTATTGGCCGGGGGTGATGAAGGACGTAGAAAATTATTGTTCCTCCTGCCCTGTGTGTCAGAGGTTGGCCCCGATGCCACATTTCCGTAGCCCGCTGGTCCCTCTACCCATCATTGAGGTCCCGTTTGAGAGGATCGCCATGGATTTGGTAGGTCCTATAATCAAGTCCGCTAGGGGGCACCAGTACATATTAGTTATAATGGACTATGCCACCCGTTATCCAGAAGCGATCCCTCTCCGAAATACCTCGGCCAAAACCATAGCCAAAGAGCTATCTCTTGTTTTTAGCCGGGTGGGTATTTGTAAAGAACTGCTTACGGACCAAGGTACACCCTTTATGTCCCGGGTTATGAAAGAGCTGTGTAAATTGTTCAAAGTGACGCAATTGCGTACGTCTGTGTATCACCCCCAAACCGATGGGCTGGTTGAAAGATTCAACAAAACCCTAAAACAAATGTTGAAGAAAGTGGTGGATAGAGATGGAAAGGATTGGGACTGTTTACTTCCTTATTTGATGTTTGCTATTAGGGAGGTGCCCCAATCCTCTACGGGATTCTCCCCCTTTGAGTTACTGTATGGGAGACACCCAAGAGGGCTGTTGGATATTGCCAAGGAAACTTGGGAAAGTGAGAGTTCTCCCCACAGGAGTGTGATTGAGCATGTCGCCCTGATGCAAGATCGAATTGCACAGGTAATGCCCATCGTGAAGGAACATTTGGCCCAAGCGCAGTTGGCACAGCAGAGAGTGTACAACCGTGGAGCCAAGACCCGTACCTTTTCCCCGGGGGATAGGATATTGGTACTTGTCCCTACGGTTGAAAGTAAATTCCTTGCCAAATGGCAAGGCCCCTACGAGATAATGGAAAAAGTGAGCGAAGTGAATTACAAGGTCAGACAACCAGGAAGGCGAAAGCCCGAACAGATCTATCACGTTAATCTGTTGAAAGCCTGGAGGGATAGAGAGTCCCTAGTCGCAGACACTTGGTCACCAGCTCAAACTGGTTGCGTGATTCCTGAGGTTGGAATAGCAGCCACCTTGTCACAACCCCAACAACAGGAGGTTAAGGAGTTTGTGCTTCGCAACAAGGAGGTATTCTCTGAGCTGCCGGGACAAACATCTGGGGTAGAGCATGACATCATTACCCCGCCCGGTGAAAGGGTGAAGTTAAAACCCTATCGGATCCCAGAGGCTCGACGGGAGGCAACACGGGAGGAAGTACAGAAAATGCTGAACTTAGGGGTGATAGAGGAGTCCCAAAGTGATTGGTCTAGTCCCATCGTGTTGGTGCCTAAACCGGATGGGAGCTGGCGATTTTGTAACGATTTTCGTCAGTTGAACAAAGTTACAAAATTTGACACCTACCCCATGCCACGTATAGATGAGTTGATCGACCGGCTGGGAACAGCCCGATACATGACGACTCTTGACCTCACAAAAGGGTATTGGCAAATCCCCCTGGCCAAGTCGGCCAAAGAGAAAACCGCATTTGTAACCCCAGACGGGGCGTTCCAATATAAAAGAATGCCGTTCGGGTTACAGAATGCGCCGGCCACATTCCAGCGGAAAATGGACCAGATGCTGAGGCCCCATCGGAAGTATGCTGCGGCTTACCTGGATGACGTAATTGTCCATAGCACAGATTGGGCCTCACATCTGCCAAAAGTGCAAGCAGTCCTGGACTCTGTTCGGGAAGCGGGGTTTACGGCTAACCCCAAGAAGTGTACCATTGGGCAGGAGGAGGCCAAATATCTTGGGTACACCATTGGGAGGGGAGTAATAAAACCCCAACTCAACAAAGTCGAGGCCATCCAGAGTTGGCCACGTCCCAACAGCAAGAAGCAGGTACGAGCCTTTCTGGGAATCGCTGGGTATTATCGGCGATTCATTCCCCACTTTGCTTCTAAGGCTGTGCCCCTAACCAACCTGACGAAGGGGAAAGGGTCGGTCATGATTAAATGGACCCCCGAGGCTGAGGCAGCATTCCAATTCTTGAAACAAGCCTTATGTAGCCAGCCAGTGTTGTACTCACCCGACTTCTCTAAAGACTTTGTCGTACAAAGTGATGCGTCAGATGTGGGGTTAGGAGCAGTATTGTCCCAGGTCTGGAACGGGGAAGAGCACCCAGTCATTTACCTCAGCAGGAAGTTGAAGTCCCATGAGGTAAATTACGCCACCGTTGAAAAGGAGTGTTTAGCGGTGAAGTGGGCTCTAGATTCCCTTCGGTACTACCTGCTAGGTAGGCACTTTGACATGGTTACGGATCACGCTCCGTTAAAGTGGATGGCTCAAAACAAGGAAACAAATAGAAGAGTGAATAGGTGGTTCCTGGCCCTCCAGGAATTCAACTTCACAGTAAAGCATCGCCCTGGCGTTCAAATGGGGAATGTGGATGCTTTGTCTCGAGTACATGAATGCCTGATTGCTGGTGTTCCAACCCCGAGGTTAAAACAAGAGGGGGGGGTATGTGACAGCAGGAAGGTAAAGTCACCTGGTTGCATCCAGGGGGGTAGATATATTTCGCCCAGATTCAGGCTTTACGCCGACTTATACAACTAGGTGGAGAGTTGTATAAGGCTAGTGGGCTCATGGATGACTCATACCTCTAGGGAGAGGGCTGGGCGTCGTGCAGACAGGGAGTTGATGAGACCAGCTGAAGCTTGTCAGCTCATTTAGGCCTCTATAAAAACTCCCAGATTCATTAGGTGTTTGCTCATGCCTGGAACCAGACCTGTGTGGACTGTCTAGGGAGAGTGAACCCCTGTGCGGTGAGAAAAAGCCTGTGTGGCTATTTGCTTGGACATTTAAAACCAGGGACTTAGGGACTAGGACAGCACTAGGCTGATCCCAGTTGTTAGTTAGGAAACCTGTATGTTTAGTCAGAGGTCAACTTGACCAGGATTTATTTTGGTTATGTTTCTTTTGCTTTGCTGTGTTTTGTCACTGTAAATAGAAAATAAACCGCACCTTTTTTGATTTTGAAAACCACAACCTCCGTTTGCTGGGCCTGTTTTGTGTGGGGAGCCCATCCCGGGGGTCACACACACCCGCTGCCGAGCTAACCCCCTCACAATATTAACAATAAGGGTTAATCTATAGTTGGAGCTTGATTTAAAGAGTAAAAGTGTTGGGTGAATTTTTAGCAATAGAGGAAGGTGTTAGGGGTTAATTCCTGTCAGTAAACAGTTTTAACATAAAGTGCACATCAGGCGAGCGCAAAAGTGATTATCAAAGTGCTGTTTAACCTTTATTGTTCCATCCCAGAATGGAGACAGTTGATGGGAAAGTTGTATTGTTTAACTGCAATAGAGAAAAGCAAGGTCACTAACCTGGCTATGTAATCTTGACAGGTGACTACACAGTGCATGAGTGCATTTTATGAATGTATTTCATTGTTTGGCTGGTGTTCAGCTGTATGTTTTATGGCCAGACCAAGGTAACTTGTGCCCTGAATATGGACAATAAACTATTTACCTATTCTAGCAAGCAGTAAAACAGTTTTATAATGTAGCGCCCCCCTGGGTATTCTGGGAGCAGGGAGGTACCTCCAGGGACAGGGAGCGAGCTTACATTCACCCCAGGGCTGAGTCCATGGCTATAATTGGAAGTTTAGAACAAATGTGGGCACCAGTCACTTTAGTATTTTTTAATGCTTTAATGAAAAACTTGGAAGCAGTAATAGGATAGAGGGTTAGGGGAGGTTTCAGATACCTTTAGCAGATCACTTGCGGACTCCTTGAATCCAAAGGACAAAACAGCTTTCTTTAGAAGATCTTGAATAAACGGATAGGTCTCTCACACAGACCTAGCAACCAGTATGGTTTCTGGATAAGCCTCTCTCACAGGACTTAGCAGCCAGCAGAACTCCTGGACAAGCCTCTCTCACAGACTTAGCAGCCAGTAGCACTCACAGTTTAGTCTCTATCACAGACTTAGCAGCCAGGAGTTAGTTACCTTGAATTAGAATTGTAGAACAGCTTCACAGTACCAGAACCTTTAAGCCATTCGGCAGTACTGTGAGGGTAGATTAGCTTAGGTGCATCCTTCAAACGAGTCACCAGGCCCTCCTTAGAGAGCAGCCTTCATCCTGTCTCTCTCCAGCAAGGGTCCTCCCCTGGATCTCCTCAGTTTGGCTTGGCTTCTTCCACGCAGGCAAGAAAGCCTAGGACCACCTCAGAATTATTAGGCCCCAGACAGGCTTCTGGGCCTACTTGCAGAGCTTGCAGTAACACAGCCTCTGGCCAGGAGGGCCATGAGGTAAGAACTGACCAGAGCACATGGCGTCTGTCCCATAAATACCATCTCCCAGAATGCACAGCGGCCAGGAACCTTCTACTGGGCTGTTCTGGAAAAGAGAATATTCATTACAGCTCAGCTTGTTGTAATTCTCATACTGGCCTGTGGTACCAGTGACACCTACTGGCAACAGTGAGAAATGCACAACTAGCCAAGTTCAAGACAGAAACCAAATAAACTATATACAATCAATCTGAGCTGTTTACAGCTCAGCCAAAAACAAAATTTACATTCAAGCCCCATTTCTTTAGGAACAGGGGGCTACAATAACAAGCCACCCCTGACATTTCTATCTTTAATCCACTTCAAATGAAAATAAATAAAACCAGCAAACATTAAATATTTTTTTAAAGCAGAGACCCTACAGAATAAAATGGCGGGTTTTGCAATTTTTTACATCACACAGTATTTACGCAGAGGGTTTTCAAACACAATTGTTTGGGAAATATTTCACTTTAATGAATTTTAATAAACAAAAACAATATAATAAGAAATGTTTTGGTAAAATATAAAAGATGATGTTATGCCAAGTAAATAGATACCAAACATGTAATGCTCTAAAATTGCACACGCCGTGCAAAGGTGACAAACTACATACATTTTATTATCCATAGGCGATGCTTTTATAGCATTTGCTGGTTAGCACTTTAGATTTACACAGGAAGTCAGGTGCTAGAGATATTTCTCTTGAGCTGATGTTTGCGGTGATACCTCACATGTGTAGAGCGATCGCTGTTTATATACATGTGTGCGTTCAAGAGGGGGGGGGGTGCGCTTTTTTTTTTCAATTATTTTTTTTTACACTGTCTATTTACATTTTTTTTATCACTTTTATTGTTATCACGAGGATAGCAATAGGCAGTGACAGGTGCTCTTTTCTGAGAAATATGGGTTCTATTAGACCCCCGATTTCTCCTTTGCCCTTAATAGCTTTGGACCGCACCAAGATCAGTATGATACAATGCTTATTTCAAACCAGAAATGGTTTGACAGCCAGCAAATCCAGAAGTTATTAAATACTAGTTGCTTTTCTCAGACCATAGAGATGAGATGAGCAGTTACGGTCCCTGATCAGCTCTATGGTCAGCTGGTGGAACCATCGGCTAGACTCTTGGGTTCCTTGGTGAGATGGAAGAGCCCAAGAAGGCTGCAGAAGGTGGCATGATTAGCCGCTGGATTGCTTTTTACAAGAAAGTTGACCACTGGCTGAGAAAAACGATACCAGGATGTTGTCTGCAGCTGCAGGCATCATCCTAGTATAACCCCTCAAAGTTGAGTGACTTACAGGTATGTCACTTAGCGTTAAGTGGTTATTGTGAGGTTATTCTTTCTCAAAGATCCTCAAAGATCACATATGAAGACTATAAAATCAGATTTAGTTTCTAACAGCTCTGAAACACCTGCTGGTTGTTTAGAGGTTTGGCAGCCTACCAAGATTCTGAGGCAAATAAAAAAATAGGGGAAAAGCTAATATTTTTATTGAAAACATCATCAATCATAACAATCACAATTTTCTGCACACGAAAATTTGAACAAACAATGCATGTCAAGGATGATATATATATATATATATTGTGAGGGGGTTAGCTCGGCAGCGGGTGTGTGTGACCCCCGGGATGGGCTCCCCACACAAAAACAGGCCCAGCAAACGGAGGTTGTGGTTTTCAAAATCAAAAAAAGGTGCGGTTTATTTTCTATTTACAGTGACAAAACACAGCAAAGCCAAAAGAAACATAAACAAAATAAATCCTGGTCAACTTGACCTCTGACTAAACATACAGGTTTCCTAACTAACAACTGGGATCAGCCTAGTGCTGTCCTAGTCCCTAAGTCCCTGGTTTTAAATGTCCAAGCAAATAGCCACACAGGCTTTGTCTCACCGCACAGGGGTTCACTCTCCCTAGACAGTCCACACAGGTCTGGGTCCAGGCATGAGCTAACATCTAATGAAGCTGGGAGTTCTTATAGAGGCCTAAATGAGCTGACAAGCTTCAGCTGGTCTCATCAACTCCCTGTCTGCACGACGCCCCACACTCTCCCTAGAGGTATGAGTCATCCATGAGCCCACTAGCCTCAGCTGGGCTTATACAACTCTCCACCTAGTTGTATAAGTCGGCGTAAAGCCTGAATCTGGGCGAAATATATCTACCCCCCTGGATGCAACCAGGTGACTTTACCTTCCTGCTGTCACATACCCCCCCTCTTGTTTTAACCTCGGGGTTGGAACACCAGCAATCAGGCATTCATGTACTCGAGACAAAGCATCCACATTCCCCATTTGAACGCCAGGGCGATGCTTTACTGTGAAGTTGAATTCCTGGAGGGCCAGGAACCACCTATTCACTCTTCTATTTGTTTCCTTGTTTTGAGCCATCCACTTTAACGGAGCGTGATCCGTAACCATGTCAAAGTGCCTACCTAGCAGGTAGTACCGAAGGGAATCTAGAGCCCACTTCACCGCTAAACACTCCTTTTCAACGGTGGCGTAATTTACCTCATGGGACTTCAACTTCCTGCTGAGGTAAATGACTGGGTGCTCTTCCCCGTTCCAGACCTGGGACAATACTGCTCCTAACCCCACATCTGACGCATCACTTTGTACGACAAAGTCTTTAGAGAAGTCGGGTGAGTACAACACTGGCTGGCTACATAAGGCTTGTTTCAAGAATTGGAATGCTGCCTCAGCCTCGGGGGTCCATTTAATCATGACCGACCCTTTCCCCTTCGTTAGGTTGGTTAGGGGCACAGCCTTAGAAGCAAAGTGGGGAATGAATCGCCGATAATACCCAGCGATTCCCAGAAAGGCTCGTACCTGCTTCTTGCTGTTGGGACGTGGCCAACTCTGGATGGCCTCGACTTTGTTGAGTTGGGGTTTTATTACTCCCCTCCCAATGGTGTACCCAAGATATTTGGCCTCCTCCTGCCCAATGGTACACTTCTTGGGGTTAGCCGTAAACCCCGCTTCCCGAACAGAGTCCAGGACTGCTTGCACTTTTGGCAGATGTGAGGCCCAATCTGTGCTATGGACAATTACGTCATCCAGGTAAGCCGCAGCATACTTCCGATGGGGCCTCAGCATCTGGTCCATTTTCCGCTGGAATGTGGCCGGCGCATTCTGTAACCCGAACGGCATTCTTTTATATTGGAACGCCCCGTCTGGGGTTACAAATGCGGTTTTCTCTTTGGCCAATTTGGCCAGGGGGATTTGCCAATACCCTTTTGTGAGGTCAAGAGTCGTCATGTATCGGGCTGTTCCCAGCCGGTCGATCAACTCATCTATACGTGGCATGGGGTAGGTGTCAAATTTTGTAACTTTGTTCAACTGACGAAAATCGTTACAAAATCGCCAGCTCCCATCCGGTTTAGGCACCAACACAATGGGACTAGACCAATCACTTTGGGACTCCTCTATCACCCCTAAGTTCAGCATTTTCTGTACTTCCTCCCGTATTGCCTCCCGTCGGGCCTCTGGGATCCGATAGGGTTTTAACTTCACCCTTTCACCGGGCGGGGTAATGATGTCATGCTCTACCCCAGATGTTTGTCCCGGCAGCTCAGAGAATACCTCCTTGTTGCGAAGCACAAACTCCTTAACCTCCTGTTGTTGGGGTTGTGACAAGGTGGCTGCTATTCCAACCTCAGGAATCACGCAACCAGTTTGAGCTGGTGACCAAGTGTCTGCGACTAGGGACTCTCTATCCCTCCAGGCTTTCAACAGATTAACGTGATAGATCTGTTCGGGCTTTAGCCTTCCTGGTTGTCTGACCTTGTAATTCACTTCGCTCACTTTTTCTATTATCTCGTAGGGGCCTTGCCATTTGGCAAGGAATTTACTTTCAACCGTAGGGACAAGTACCAGTATCCTATCCCCCGGGGAAAAGGTACGGGTCTTGGCTCCACGGTTGTACACTCTCTGCTGTGCTAACTGCGCTTGGGCCAAATGTTCCTTCACGATGGGCATTACCTGTGCAATTCGGTCTTGCATCAGGGCGACATGCTCAATCACACTCCTGTGGGGAGAACTCTCACTTTCCCAAGTTTCCTTGGCAATATCCAACAGCCCTCTTGGGTGTCTCCCATACAGTAACTCAAAGGGGGAGAATCCCGTAGAGGATTGGGGCACCTCCCTAATAGCAAACATCAGATAAGGAAGTAGACAGTCCCAATCCTTTCCATCTCTATCCACCACTTTCTTCAACATTTGTTTTAGGGTTTTGTTGAATCTTTCAACCAGCCCATCGGTTTGGGGGTGATACACAGATGTACGTAATTGCGTCACTTTGAACAATTTACACAGCTCCTTCATAACCCGGGACATAAAGGGTGTACCTTGGTCCGTAAGCAGTTCTTTACAAATACCCACCCGGCTAAACACAAGAGATAGCTCTTTGGCTATGGTTTTGGCCGAGGTATTTCGGAGAGGGATCGCTTCTGGATAACGGGTGGCATAGTCCATTATAACTAATATGTACTGGTGCCCCCTAGCGGACTTGATTATAGGACCTACCAAATCCATGGCGATCCTCTCAAACGGGACCTCAATGATGGGTAGAGGGACCAGCGGGCTACGGAAATGTGGCATCGGGGCCGACCTCTGACACACAGGGCAGGAGGAACAATCATTTTCTATGTCCTTCATCACCCCCGGCCAATAGAATCTCTGTAATACCCTCTCTCGGGTTTTCTCTGTCCCCAGATGACCTCCAAGAATGTGCCCATGGGCCAACTCCAACACCAACTTCCTGTAAGGTTTGGGCACCACAAGCTGCTCAACGGTTTCTTCTGCCCTTTTTGCCACCCGATACAGTAGGTCCTTCTCTACGCTGAAGTATGGGTAAGTGCAGGTATTATCTGGGTTCACTAACTCGCCATCTATTTTCACTACGTTTTCCCGTGCCTTTATTAGGGCGGGGTCTTTCAACTGTTCTGTGGCAAAGTTTTCCCTGTGAACCTCAAGATCAGAAAACTCCACAGACGGTAGGTTTTCGTCTGAGGAGGTGGGCTCCTCTCCAGTTTCTTGAGTCTCCCCTGCCAATACTGATAAGGGAAATTCCGGAGAGTCCTCACCACTCTCAGGGGAGTTCTGGCTATCACATTCCTGGTACATAGGGGCACCAGTGGGGGGCTCAGGATCATCCCACAGTTCCCAGAACTTCGGAAAATCCCTTCCCACAATGGCGTCATGCGGTAACTGAGATACTAAGCCCACTGGATGAGAGAGGGTACCTTTGGGGGTCTCGAAACACACTGTAGTCACTGGATACTCTCGGGTGTCCCCATGCACACAAATAACAGCTACCTTGCTATTCCCAGAGACCTCTGTTTTAACTAACTCAGCCTTTATCAGGGTCACAAGGCTACCTGAATCCAGCAATACCACAACATTTCTACCATTAACACACATTTTGCATAAATGTTTCTCAGTTCCTCGAATGGCAGTGCATGCGACTGTCGCACACAGCGACTGACGTCTGCCCGTCAGAAAGTCACACTGCATGGGTTCCTCCACAACCGGGCAATTGGCTGCAATATGTCCCGCTTGCCGGCAGCGGTAGCAAACGATCCTTCTTGCCGCCTCTTGAGCCGCTGATTTCCCAGGCTGTTCTCGCCAAACTTTGGGTAGAGCTCCCACCCTCTCACTCTCTCCACCCTCACCCCTTGGAATCCTCTTATCCGCCCCTGGGGATGGTCTGGTCTTAGGGTGGAAAGTCCGAGTGTCTCTGGAAGAGGCCGTCAGGTTCTCTGTAGCCAAGTATTTCTCCACACGATCCACAAGACCATCGGCCGTCTCTGGGTCTCCATGGCTTACCCACTTTTGGATGGCAGTAGGAAGAGCTCTCAAAAACCGATCCATTACAACACGTTCCACAATCTTTGGTGCGGACAAAGTCTCTGGCTGTAGCCACTTTCTGCTCAGGTGAATGAGATCATACATTTGAGACCTGGGGGGTTTTCCAAGCTGGAAAGTCCAGTTATGCACACGCTGAGCCCGGACAGCCTGGGTGACACCCAGCCTTGCCAATATTTCAGCTTTTAGCATCACATAGTCTTTTGCTTGGTCAGGCTCTAGGTCATAGTAAGCCTTCTGCGATTCAACAGTTAACAGAGGAGCCACCAGTCCAGCCCACTGCTCCTCAGGCCACTTTTCTCTTTCAGCAGTCCTTTCAAATGTGGTCAAAAATACCTCTGGATCATCCTCTCCAGTCATTTTTGTCAATAAACGACTCACCCCAAAGGACGCGGTATTAGTGGGACGGCTTTCCTCACTGGTCTGCGGACGTTGCTGCATTACTGCTTCCATTTGTTGTAGTCTCTGCTCTTGCTTCTGTAACAGGTCTATGAAGCGGGCCTCAGATTGCTGCTGGGCTTGTTGCTGAGCTTCCAGACTCTGTTGGTGAGCTTGCTGCTGGGCTGCAAGGCTCTGTTGATGAGCTTGCTGCTGGGCTGCGAAGTTCTGTTGTTGAGCTGCAAGGCTCTGTTGATGAGCTGCAAGGCTCTTTTGCAAACCTGCATTTGTCTGCTGTTGATTGGCATTTGCTAGAGCCAGCTGCTTCAGTATCTCCTCCATACTGGCTTTAAAAAAAAACTGCCACTGGTTCTCCACCAACTGTGAGGGGGTTAGCTCGGCAGCGGGTGTGTGTGACCCCCGGGATGGGCTCCCCACACAAAAACAGGCCCAGCAAACGGAGGTTGTGGTTTTCAAAATCAAAAAAAGGTGCGGTTTATTTTCTATTTACAGTGACAAAACACAGCAAAGCCAAAAGAAACATAAACAAAATAAATCCTGGTCAACTTGACCTCTGACTAAACATACAGGTTTCCTAACTAACAACTGGGATCAGCCTAGTGCTGTCCTAGTCCCTAAGCCCCTGGTTTTAAATGTCCAAGCAAATAGCCACACAGGCTTTGTCTCACCGCACAGGGGTTCACTCTCCCTAGACAGTCCACACAGGTCTGGGTCCAGGCATGAGCTAACATCTAATGAAGCTGGGAGTTCTTATAGAGGCCTAAATGAGCTGACAAGCTTCAGCTGGTCTCATCAACTCCCTGTCTGCACGACGCCCCACACTCTCCCTAGAGGTATGAGTCATCCATGAGCCCACTAGCCTCAGCTGGGCTTATACAACTCTCCACCTAGTTGTATAAGTCGGCGTAAAGCCTGAATCTGGGCGAAATATATCTACCCCCCTGGATGCAACCAGGTGACTTTACCTTCCTGCTGTCACAATATATATATATATATATATATATATATATATATAAGGATAGCCATAGAGGCCTCATGAAATACCTCAAGGTCATCAAGCAAAGATATGTGTAAAGGCACAATTGCAACTTCAACTCTCAATCACATGTAAAAAAAAGTAAGAAATCTTATATAGTAAAGTAGTAGTAATAGAGTAAATAAAGCGGTAAACTTGGTCAACCGGTTCGAGATTATAGCGTCAATGAGCCTTACTTGAATGTAATGAGTGCCATATAGGAGAGACCTCTGTAAAATTGGTCTAAAGCGGAGACTAAACTGCACTACTAGAGAGTGCACCAGAAAATATTATAAAGAAAGAAAGGACAGAAAGAAGAAGGAAAACAAGAAAGTAGTCAGGAAAGCCATTTTTCCAGGAGCCTTCTCCGTCTATAAATGGTGCATATATTTATCCAGGAATTCCTATATATGTCGCCCATGGTTTCCAGGTCAACACGAACCTAGCAACCATTTTTTCTTGGGCCATTATCCAGGAAATCTTCCTTTTAGCAGCCGAAAAGAAAACCTTTGGTTGTTTCCATGTTCTTGCTATGGATAATTTTGCACCAAAAAAATATGAAAAAGATTAAATCCCGGGCGGCTCTATTGGTGTCTGGTATGTGTGCATTGAGCAATGCTACCGAGGGGTCTTTGGGGATTTGGCAGCTTGTTACCTTGCAGATCATGTGAAAAATTCTGTTCCAGAACTCTCTGATTTTCAGGCATTTCCACCAGATGTGGAGCATGGAAAAGCTAAAATTTCAATAACTATGTTGTGAACTTTGAGAGTTGATTTAATCACAATCCTTATTGATATAGATATCAATGAAGTCTTATTTTAACTGCTTCCCACCCAGCCACTGTAGAAAAACATCTGGCCTGTAGCTTTCTAGATTTGGGAGGGTGTATTGAAATGCCCTCCTGAATCTTTTATGGGTGCATGTCCTGGGGGTTGCACAGTAACCCGGTCTGTGATCACTGTGCCATGGCATTCTTGGGGGTAGCCACATACCAGTAGGCTAGGCTTGCTGGGCTTATAAGAAAGGGAACTGCTATAGGTAAATCACACTAAACTATATTCCCTGACCACTCATACAGAGGTGGCCATTACAGTATACAAGCAGGGCCGTCTTTAATATTGATTGAACCCTGGGCAAAACATTTCTTGCACATGCTCTGAGACATACAATAAATATCAGCTAGACTTAAAATCAGTTTACTGTATCAGATCTGGCAGCGATTGCGATTGGTTGCCAGAGGTTACAGCATATCATTACCACTTACTGACTGGTTGCTAGAGGTTACAGCACACATTACGGCTCACTGATTAGTTGCTAGAGGTTACATCACATGATTTCTGCTTGTTGATTGGTTGCTAGAGATTACTGTACAGTAATACTGCTCACTGATTGGTTGCTAGAGGTTATAGCACATCATCTCCTCACTGCAGAGGGGGCATGATATACATATAAATGCCGCCTTTATTTACATATCAATGCCGCTGGCCGCCGCTATTTATATATGAATGCTCCCGTTATTCGCATATGAATAACGGTTATTTACATGTAAACACAGGGTCTGTAGGTGAGTCATCTGTACACAACAATAGTGCAGGGCTGGGCAGCATCAGTAGCAGCACTTTACACTGAGATATTGGGACACAGCTCAGGACTAAAACTTCAAGGGACAAGGGAATTTAAACTAGGATAGTTGGCAAGTATGAGGCAGCTGCTTTGGGCCCCACAACAATGACAGGGACCAGGGCAGCTGCCCCTTTTGTCCTGCCTTAAATATGGCCTTGTATACAAGATACAAAGTCTGGTACATATTCAGTACAAACATTGAAAAAGTCTCACACATGTAGTATCACAGAATGTGTTTTGAGGCATAACTCTAAGTATGCCTATGCTGTGTGTTAGAAATGTCTTATAAATTGTGTAAAAAATACATTTTCAAATTCAGCCAAATTTTCCAAAATCTTGTGGCAAAAAAAAATGAAGTCTTTAAAAGACTCACCATGCGTCTTGCTTTTCAATATGTTGTCATTTTATGAGTTCTTCCACTGTCCTGGTGTTTCAGGGCCTCCAAAAATGTGTCAGGAAATTAGATGTGTAATATTTTCCCCTAGAATACCTGTGCTCCTTGGATTTTGGGCCTCTATGTGGCTAAGCTGTGAAACAGTCTCATACATGTGGTATATCCATACTCAAGAGGAGGAGCAGAATGTGTTTTGAGGTGTAATTGTAATTATGCCAATACTATGTGTTAGAAATATCTTATTACATGACAACTTTGTCTACAAAAATACATTTTCATTATTTTCTTGCATTTTCCAAAAACATGTAGCAAAAATTACGTCTTCAAAAGACTCATATGCCTTTCAAAAAATACCTTGGAGCGTGTGCTTTGCAAAATGTGGTCATTTTGTGGGTGTTTCTCCTGGTCTGGCACTTCAGGGACTCAACAAATATGGTAGGTACTCAGGAAATAAATAAAGAAAATGTTGCGCTGTCAAAATAGTGATAAAATCTTTCCTCAATAGAGTAATATCAGAGGATATAAACTAGGGTTGTCCCGATACCGATACTAGTATCAGTATCGGTACCGATACCGAGCATTTCCCTGAGTACTTGTACTCGGGGAAATGCTCCGATGCTTCACCCGATACCTGGGCAGTCAGGGATGATCAGTGCGGCGGGGGGAGTTACAGGCACCCATCTCCCTGTATAGATTTCTATAAAGCCTGACAGCTTCTCCCCGGACCCCCCCCCCCTTTTCAGCTGCTTTAGTGAAATTTATACAGCGGTGATCGGTGCTTGTAACTCCCCCCCAAAGCCGCAACGATCACTGCTGACTGTCCCTGTATCCCCCTCCGTGTCCCCCCGTGCTGCGTGTCCCCCTCCATGCTGCTCTCCCCCTCCGGGAGTTACATGTCCCCTCCGCGCTCCGTGTCCCCCCATGCTGCGTGTCCCCCTCCGTGCTGCTTTCCCCCTCCGGGAGTTACATGTTCCCCTCCGGGAGTTACATGTCCCCCTCCATGCTCCGTGTCCCCCCCCCGTGCTGCGTGTCCCCCTCCGTGACTTCTCTCCCCCTCCGGGAGTTACATGTCCCCCTCCGTGCTGCTCTCCCCCTCCGGGAGTTACAGGTCCCCCTCAATGTCCTCCTCCACCCCCTCGATCCGCTAAACCCGGCTCCGACCTTTTCCGAATGAACAGAGTCAGTGATCACCGATCTGTCCATTCATATAACTGAAACATCGCAACCTGTGTTTACGACGCTTCAGTTTATGAATGGAGAGGAGCCTCCTGTCCATTGATTTTAGCTGAGGCTGCAGAGAAAGGGACTGGGGAATCTGTGTCCTTAGTCCCTTTCTCTGTCTCAAAAGGGAGATGTCAGGGGTCTGTTAAGACCCCTGAAATCTCACCAAGCCCCCCAACAGGGCTAAAAAAAAGAAAAAAAATTGCAATAAATAAAAAAAAATGAATTGTAAAAAATAATAAACATTTAAATAATAAACACACTGACACAATCCACCCCCCCCCCCCCTAAAAAAAAAAGAAGAAAGCACTGTAAAAAAACATAACAAAAAATAGTAAAAAATGTAAATTGTAAAAAAAAAAAAAATACTGACACGTGTGCCACTGTCACGTGACATTGAAAATAAAGTATCGGTAATCGGTATCGGCGAGTACTTGAAAAAAAGTATTGGTACTTGTACTCAGTCTTAAAAAAGTGGCCTCGGGACAACCCTAATATAAACCATTAAAGTCCATTGCATAGTCCAAAAACCATTAGGTATGTTAAAGTGATGAAACTGTCCAAACACCAGATAAATCCTTAGGTGAAAAAAGGGTGGTGTTCTTCCAATTAACAACAGGTGTTTCACCTCGTGCTCCCCAAGGGATAGATAAGACAAAAATATCTTCTTACCAGATATTAAGACCTTTCAAGGCCTGTACATGCGTTAGTGAGTATTCACCCCTCACTTCAGTTATAAGCAAGCTTAACTGTTCAGCCTGTTAAGGGATGCCAGTGATGCATATAACGATCTCATAGGAGCCTCAGACCCGATCATGCAGGATACCAGTAGGAAGAGGAAACAAGCTCATTTGCAGCATTCAGTTAAAAGCACAAGAATTTAATAGCAAATCTACTTACAGCAAAGATAAGTTAAACAGGCATATCGTCAGACACTCTCCATGAGTGCTAAGATGTCACCGCTATTCCTTGCCTTGCCTGAGGTATGTTTGGTTCAATAGGACATCTTATGTGAGGCAATAGGGGACAGCGGTGCTCACATCACTTCCTTAAAGCAGAGTTCCCCTCAAAAATTGAACTTCCACTTTTTGGAATCCTCCTTCCCTCCGGTGTCACATTTGGCATCTTTCAGGGGGGAGGATGGAACAGATACCTGTATAATACAGGTATTTGCTCCCACTTCCGGGCATAGGTTGCCTCGGTGATCGAGGTGACCGACGCCACTTCCAGTGCCTACTCTGTCCTCCCCCGCTTCTGGGAGACACACAGGTCCTAGAATGCAGCAGGGACCAGTAAGAAAGCGCAGCGTGACTTGCGCATGCGCAGTAGGGAACCAGGAAGTGAAGCTTCACTTCCTGATTCCATTACCCCGGATAGTGGCGGCAGCAGCCAAGAGCCAAGCGACAGATCGGCTTTGGCTGCCGACATCACGGGTGCCCTGTACAGGTAAGTATGGACTTTATGGGCACGACAAATTAGTATAAAATTACTCAAGTTTTATTAAAAAATGACAAAAGAAAATAACAAATCATACAAATAAAAATGAATAGTATACAAAACTATTCATCAACCTAATATTGACACACTTAAACACATCACCCAATGACCAAAATTCAATAAAGAAATAGGGTTATACTAAGTAAGATGACAGCAAGGTCAATTCTTTCAGTATATTGGATACCAATAGACGCTAGTGGCATTGATTGGTGATGTGTCGTCAGAAATTCATTCCTAAACCCGACATGTTGCGCGACATAGATCGCTTCTTCAGGAGTTTTTTGAATGTCTATGAATACAAATACATAACATAAGAACAATGTAAATAAATTACAAAACAAAACAAGAGAACCTGTATGTCTGACCAAGTGCATCCAGAAACATATGATCCCCCAACAGCAATACCACCTTTGGAAACAGAGCAGAACAAAACCAGAAACAAACCAGGAAAATATTGAATTGGTCAGTTTTCAATATGCTGGCAATGCTTCTAAACTATATACATGTTGTATATTTGGATATAATCATATGATTGATCCACATGTGTTTGTTCATGTTTAGTTTGTTCAAGATACCCAGAGGCATTTTTCTACTACTACTGCCATCTTGACCATCTATAACCTCCGTTTTTACTTGGAAAACCTTTGAACCCATGTAAGTTATGGTAAACGATTTAACCATCCAGTGGACTTCTCCAATCTGTGAGGTTTTCTTATTTTCCTGGTTTGTTTCTGGTTTTGTTCTGCTCTGTTTCCAAAGGTGGTATTGCTGTTGGGGGATCATATGTTTCTGGATGCACTTGGTCAGACATACAGGTTCTCTTGTTTTGTTTTGTAATTTATTTACATTGTTCTTATGTTATGTATTTGTATTCATAGACATTCAAAAAACTCCTGAAGAAGCGATCTATGTCACGCAACATGTCGGGTTTAGGAATGAATTTCTGACGACACATCACCAATCAATGCCACTAGCGTCTATTGGTATCCAATATACTGAAAGAATTGACCTTGCTGTCATCTTACTTAGTATAACCCTATTTCTTTATTGAATTTTGGTCATTGGGTGATGTGTTTAAGTGTGTCAATATTAGGTTGATGAATAGTTTTGTATACTATTCATTTTTATTTGTATGATTTGTTATTTTCTTTTGTCATTTTTTAATAAAACTTGAGTAATTTTATACTAATTTGTTGTGCCCATAAAGTCCATCTTTTCCTCTTAAATTATTCAATTTACAATTTCGGGACGTGGCAATTTTCTATCACATCGTATCCCCAGTACCACTCTGGGTGGATATGATTTCCAATTTTCCATATTACTAGGGTGGAAGCACCCATTCAAAACTAACTCAGTGGTATTTACGGTATTAATTTTTTGTTACTGTGACTACTGAAAGAAATTGTTTTTCCCTAATTCTCCCTTTTCCTTTTTCCCTTGTTGCTTGTTCTCTTTCCATTTATACTTTTTTCCCCTTATCGGTATCGGATTATTCCGAACTTTTCGTCTCTAGGATCAATATGGACTTTATGGGGCAGGCATGGATAGGTTTCATGCAGGAAATCCAAACCAAAGTCAACACTGATACTGGGCCAGAGCTCAGTATCAACCAATATATGGCCAAGATGAAAAGACTCCTCAAAAAGAAAGCCAATCTACACTGGCACATTGACTTTTTACAGCAATATGCCCGTGAGAATATTAGCCCGATTGGATTATGGGTACAACTATTTCCTTCATTTCAGACTTACACTGAGGTTTTTAAAAATCATGGGAGAAAGTCCTTACACAATGTAGTATTGTCCTAATGAACTTACTAGTGATTCAATACCAATCAGAACTCACCAGTTTAGATCAGGATATTTTGTTGTTACAATCTACTGGGGATACTTTTAAGGACCATACTCATTACAACAAACGGTGGCAAGAAGTCAAGGAATATATTACCAAAATCACTAGGGATATAATATCCAAGAAACAAAATAAAATGTCCAAGGATAGAATGGCTTTCTTGGAGGGCTTTGCATACAAATGGCAAAACCCCCACCAGGGGAGAGGGCCAAAGAAAACTGTTAAAACTCGGAATGTTGGTAATGATTTTGGTTTTACGGAAGACGATACTGAATCTGATTCATCTATTTCCATGTCTGCTCCTGTATTACAGCCACCGATTAGACGAGGAGTACCGACACCTGTTACAAATGCCAAAGAGTCACGTAAGCGGGGTCATGGTGGTGGGTACTATACACCCTATTCTAAAAAAAGTTCATTTGATGTGAGAAATAGAAATCAAGCACAAGAAGGGGGTGCCGTCACTTCTAATGGTGGTGGGAATAGTTCACAATTAAGATATATGGGGGCTATTGCTCAGCAAGCCGCCCAATTATTAAATATACAACCCAAAAATCCGAGACCATCAACTACACCACTAATAGCATCAGGACAGGCACCCACTTTCTCTAATATGTCTTTCTCTGATCCATCTACTTCTACTCAATTGTCTATGTCTTCCAGTTCCAATTTCCAACCTCCTCTGAATTCTTTACTTCCACCCCAGACACCTGTGTTCACCAAACAAAGTACTCTAGATCCCCATTTGGCACTTCCTTACACACCTCTACCAAATTTTCAGATGACGGGGCCTCCACCACCACAAACGTAGCACTTGATGTTATCAACCTCACACCCTACTCATTTACAGATCAGCAATTGGAAGTCTTGAGACTGGGTCTAAGCTTTTGTCCATCAGCCAACTTAGATAAATACGAATTGATTAAGGATGTCTATATGTTTGTACGCAATCTGACATATAGGTACATCTACGATCAAGATAACATACGAATGAGACAGGAGCGGGAATTTGTTGAAAGCATTAAACACTACACTATGAAGGATTTCAGAGCCCTTCGTGATCTAATGCTCTTACTGGACGAAAATAATGAGACTGATGACCTGAGTGGTGCAGTTGCATCTCCCAGGGTCAACATAACATGCTCGTCCTCAACTACTCCCCTACAAGTTCCTGTTCTCCCTAGATTGAACAAATTTAAACCAAAGTCTACTAGATTCCCTGATCTCTCTACCAATCCATCTATATGGGCTTTTCTAATAGGTGTAGTGAGTGACATCAAGCAGATGCCAGTTTCAATGCAATTCAATAATTTAACTTTAGCCCAGAACAAAGCCATCTCTCAACTTAGTAAACATCCTGATTTGGTCATCAAGGCATCGGATAAAGGAGGGAACGTTGTCTTGATGACCAAAGCCAATTACGAAAGGATGTGTTACAACATCCTATCCAATACTAGTTGGTATCGCAAAATCCCTGCTTCAACTATCCCAACCTTCAAAAATGACTATTTATGTATCATCAATGATGGTTATCAGAAAGGTTTAATCAACCAGGATACGTATGATTATCTTAATAACAAATTCCCTCGAGAAGCTACTTTTTACTCATTACCCAAGGTTCACAAAAACTCCATCGAACCACCGGGGAGGCCAATTGTATCAGGTATCGGGTCCTTGACTGAAAATGCCAGCAGGCTCATTGATGCCACCCTTATGCCTCATGTAATGAGCTTGTCTTCCTACATTAGGGATACCTTGGATTTGTTAAAGAAGATCGAAGGAATGGTAATCCCTCCTGATGCCCTGCTCGTGACTTTGGATGTAGAGTCCTTATACTCTAGTATCCCTCACGAGCGGGGCATCGGGATGATACGTACCTTCCTATATGAAGAACCCCACACTCAATGGAAGTATAACGAGTTTATACTTACATTGCTTCAATTCGTTCTTACTCACAACTGGTTTGGGTTTGACGGTTCCCACTTCCTCCAGGTGCAGGGGGTGGCCATGGGCACTTGTTGCGCACCGGCCTATGCCAACCTGTACCTGGGGGGGTGGGAGCGTTACATCTTCTCGGATGAGGGTATGGGGGTTTATACCGAGCAGGTGGTCTGTTGGATGCGATACATTGATGACATCATTATGGTGTGGGCGGGTACATCTGAATCCCTCAGGACCTTTGTTGATGCATTGAATCACAATTCTTTCAATTTAAAATTCACTCTTAATTTTGACCGCTCCAAGATAACCTTTTTAGATCTAACAATCTTTAAAGATAATGATGGTTGTTTAGCAACAAGTCTCTATCGTAAGGAGACGGCAGGCAACACCATGTTGCATGCCACGTGTGCACACCCGGTGGCATTAATACGTAACATACCATATGCACAATATATACGACTTCGTCGTAACTGCACCCACACGGAGGACTTCCAGAGGGAAGCACAATTGTTGCGCACTCGACTGTTAGCCAGAGGCTACAGTAAGTCGCTTTTACGCAAGGCTTTTAATAAAAACCTGCGACAACCAAGGAATAATTTGCTTTTTCAAAATAAGAATTTATCTGATACGCGAGCACCTCTGCGAATGATTACACGTTTTTCATCACAACATCAAGAAGTTCGTACGATATTTACTAATCATTGGTACGTGCTATATCAAGACCCCACAGTTCGCAAACATCTAGGCACTAGACCTGAGATAACCTTTAGAAAGGCAAATTCACTACGAGACAAACTAGTGTCAAGCCACTATGTGGCATCTACCATCAATAACAACATTACTAAAGGGATTCACCAATGTGGACAATGTAATTTTTGCCCATGGATCTGCCCAGGACAGAGCTTTACCCTACCCAATGGAGAAAGATTCTGTCCTGGATTTAAAGCCGACTGTAGCACTCAGGGGGTTGTGTATTTGATGACATGCGTGTGTGGAGCCTTTTATGTTGGAAAGACAGTCCGTAAATTCTGGCAGCGAGTCAAAGACCATGTGTATTATTCAGGGAGTGGCAAGATGCTGACACCTGTCAGCCGCCACATAGATTTATACCACAGATTTGATACCACTTGTGTATCTTTCATTGCATTGGCAGTGATCCCCAAGGACCCACGAGGTGGTAATTGGGATAAAATAATTTTACAAAGAGAAACTCTATGGATTGAACGACTCGCTGCCACGCAACTACCTGGATTGAACGAAACTCAATCATACAAACCTTTCCTTTGAGTTGGCTTGTCCACACACGCATGATTTCATCAACTGTGCTTTCTAGGTTCCTTCTTTATAACCTTTCTAGTTCTAATCAACTACCTCCATGCAATTTTTCCCTCCCCTGTTTCCCCCTTTTCTCCTTTCCTTTCTCCCCCTCTATGGGATTCCTAATACGGCCCAAGATGTTATTTTGGGTTACCTTTCTTTCGTTGTAAGTCACTGCCCAATTTATTGCTGGATTAGGGGATTTCCCCTTTGATATACTATTATATAATATTATATATAGACTTAGGCCTATATTATGAATTTGAGACAAATGCAATTTTTTATTTTTTATTATTTTTTATGTTAAATATGTTGACCAAATTTTCTTTTGTTGTTTATATCAATAATTTTATTTAATAATTATTTCTCTTTTTCATGTGACCCCATGGGGGACATGTTTTTCTTGATCCCTCTGCGATCGCATGTGCTGAGAATGGTAGACCATGTTAAAGATGCCTGGCCCTGTGGTCCTGGTTGAGACATTTTTGGTCTCCTTGCTGCAATGCCACTTTTTCCTGTTCTGTTCTCTCTATGACCACTGGATGGCGAACATCGGTGTTTGAGCTCTATATTAAGTGGTACACTAAGTGTGATTGCCTCATAATGACTCATGAGTATATATGCTAATGTAGATCCTTTTTGCTCTATGGCCGATTGCCTGGGCGCTTGTGCTAATTGTGCCTGGTTTTGGTGTTGTGGCTTCCGTCCTGAGGTGGGCGGTTTTGTTTTCCCTATCGCTGCGAGATGAGTGTGTGGGCATCTATGCGCAGGCGCCGCTGTTACGCTAATCCTCCCTGTACACGTCCCCCCTGTTTCTCGCTGGTTGCTAGGCATTAGGGGCACGCTATGTTACTGGCCCCGCCCACTGCCTAGCTCACCGCGAGTATCCCAACGCCTAGTTATGACGCCAGCCTATGACAGGCAATGTGCGGACAGGCGCTCTTTTTCGGATGTGACTTTTTGGCGCGATCCGGTCCTATTTAAACATAGGACCTGCTACCGCTCAGTGTGCAGATGATCCCCGACTACCGAGGGCTGCTACCTGCAAACGGAGGCATACTTATCAACATCTAATCTTAAGGTAACTAGCTTCTTTTGTGCTATTATGGGTCAGTGTCTTTTGCCCTGTTGTTTTTATCTGGGGATGACACCTTACCAGCCCAGCAATCTGTTACTTTTTACTAGATATTCTCACACCTACACATTTTATTAATTTTTTCCTTTCCCTTCTCCCCCCCCCCCCTTTTTCTAGTCCAGACTGGGCAAAACTGCAAGTCATGACAATACTGTTAGCATAATTGACACTGCCAGTACCTATATCCATTGTGACAGCAGGAAGGTAAAGTCACCTGGTTGCATCCAGGGGGGTAGATATATTTCGCCCAGATTCAGGCTTTACGCCGACTTATACAACTAGGTGGAGTGTTGTATAAGCCCAGCTGAGGCTAGTGGGCTCATGGATGACTCATACCTCTAGGGAGAGTGTGGGGCGTCGGGCAGACAGGGAGTTGATGAGACCAGCTGAAGCTTGTCAGCTCATTTAGGCCTCTATAAAAACTCCCAGCTTCATTAGATGTTAGCTCATGCCTGGACCCAGACCTGTGTGGACTGTCTAGGGAGAGTGAACCCCTGTGCGGTGAGACAAAGCCTGTGTGGCTATTTGCTTGGACATTTAAAACCAGGGACTTAGGGACTAGGACAGCACTAGGCTGATCCCAGTTGTTAGTTAGGAAACCTGTATGTTTAGTCAGAGGTCAAGTTGACCAGGATTTATTTTGTTTATGTTTCTTTTGGCTTTGCTGTGTTTTGTCACTGTAAATAGAAAATAAACCGCACCTTTTTTTGATTTTGAAAACCACAACCTCCGTTTGCTGGGCCTGTTTTTGTGTGGGGAGCCCATCTCGGGGGTCACACACACCCGCTGCCGAGCTAACCCCCTCACACCATGTACCAATTTACTTTCTCCTCTGCAAGTGGGATTTAAATACGGATATTGGGCTTTACACCGCAGCTATATATTATGCTATCCAGGTAAGCAGAAGCAAGCCTCTCTATATATATTGAATTGGTCAGTTTTCAATATGCTGGCAATGCTTCTAAACTATATACATGTTGTATATTTGGATATAATCATATGATTGATCCACATGTGTTTGTTCATGTTTAGTTTGTTCAAGATACCCAGAGGCATTTTTCTACTACTACTGCCATCTTGACCATCTATAACCTCCGTTTTTACTTGGAAAACCTTTGAACCCATGTAAGTTATGGTAAACGATTTAACCATCCAGTTGACTTCTCCAATCTGTGAGGTTTTTCTTATTTTCCTGGTTTGTTTCTGGTTTTGTTCTGCTCTGTTTCCAAAGGTGGTATTGCTGTTGGGGGATCATATGTTTCTGGATGCACTTGGTCAGACATACAGGTTCTCTTGTTTTGTTTTGTAATTTATTTACATTGTTCTTATGTTATGTATTTGTATTCATAGACATTCAAAAAACTCCTGAAGAAGCGATCTATGTCGCGCAACATGACGGGTTTAGGAATGAATTTCTGACGACACATCACCAATCAATGCCACTAGCGTCTATTGGTATCCAATATACTGAAAGAATTGACCTTGCTGTCATCTTACTTAGTATAACCCTATTTCTTTATTGAATTTTGGTCATTGGGTGATGTGTTTAAGTGTGTCAATATTAGGTTGATGAATAGTTTTGTATACTATTCATTTTTATTTGTATGATTTGTTATTTTCTTTTGTCATTTTTTAATAAAACTTGAGTAATTTTATACTAATTTGTCATGCCCATAAAGTCCATCTTTTCCTCTTAAATTATTCAATTTACAATTTCGGGACGTGGCAATTTTCTATCACATCGTATCCCCAGTACCACTCTGGGTGGATATGATTTCCAATTTTCCTGTACAGGTAAGTGTCCTAATATTAAAAATCAGCAGCTGCAGTATTTGTAGCTGCTGGCATTAAATACTTTTTTTTTAGGAGGACCTCCACTTTAAAGTGATTGTAAAGCTTGTTTTTTTTTTAAAATAACAAACATGTCATACTTACCTCCACTGTGCAGTTCGTTTTGCACAGTGTGGCCCACGATCATCCTCTTCTGGGGTCCCTCGGCGGCGCTATCAGCTCCTCGTATAACCCCCTAGGAGAAGCGCTCTTCCAGGTGTTACCTTGCAGGCAGAATGCCGGACTCAGCCCCGCCCCCCCGGCGCCTGCGTCATTGGATTTGACGGGAACCAATGGCTGTGCTGCTATCAATCTATCCAATCAAGAGCCGAGAACCCCGGGCAGAGAGGAAGAGCATGTCTCCGCCGTGGGAATTACAGGGCTCAGGTAAGTTAAACAAGGGGGGGGGGCGGTCACTGTCAGATGTTTTTTCACCTTAATGCATAGGATGCATTAAGGTGAAAAAACATGAGGATTTACAACCCCTTTAAATAGAGTAAACATGTACACCACTAGAGGGCAGCAGTTAAGCTGGCTTATACCTGAAGTGAGGGGTGAATACTCACTAACGCGTGTACAGGCCTTGAAAGGTCATAATATCTGGTAAGAAGATATTTTTGACCTATCTATTCCTTGGGGAGTACGAAGTGATACACCTGTTGTTAATTGGAAGAACACCACCGTTTTTTCACCTAAGGATTTATCTGGTGTTTGGACACTTTCATCACTTTAACATACCTAATGGTTTTTGGACTATTCGATGGACTTTAATGGTTTATATCCTCTGATATCACTATATTGAGGAAAGGTTGTATCAATATTTTGACAGCGCAACATATTCTTTATTTATTTGTTTATATGCTGTGCACATATTTATGAGTGCTGCTGTTGTGTCATATAATATCAATCATAATTACCTCACTAGGCGCAATTTTCCCATTTATATTACTTAGGAAATTAGACACATAATTTAAGCTTCTTGAAAGCCCAAAGGTGCTCCTTGGATTTTGGGCTTCTCTATGCATTTAGGCTGTGAAAAAGTCTCAGCCATATCTTATCCCCATACTCAGGAACCATAGCAGAATGTGTTTTAGGTTGTAATTGTAAGTATTCCTATTCTGTGTGTGAGAAATAACCATCTTTGGCAAAATAATGATTTCAAATGAATTTGGATACAGTGTTACATGACTGGGTAATTGCAATTCAAATTGTGACTGTGTTGAAATCTGAAAAATGGCCTTGGCAGGAAAGATTCTGGTCTTGAAGTAATTAAAGTTGATTGCGCTGCTTCAGAATATGTAAATAATTTAGTGTGCATTATGTTGGCACAGTTTCACTATAAGGTTAGGAGACAGAGCATGTAGAGTCTTTTTTTCATTTTTTGTGGTGGTAAATCTCCATGCAAATACTCTGAAATGTTCTACTGACACCAAAAATATTTGTTTTTTATATCGGCATAAATTGTGCGCCACCATTTTTTCACACTGCTCTATATTGACTTGTGAGAGTTTGAGTTGTCACTGGCTGGCTGAATGACTCATTTGCAGCAGCAATAGTGTATGATATTGTAGATTTACCTAGAGTACCTTTTAAAAATGAAATATGAAAATTAATACCTGGGAAATGCATTGAGATTTGCCCTCACTCATCTGCAAGAATCAGCTCAAAAGACTGTGAATCAACTTGTATAATAATGGATTTATACTTGTAGTAGCCGAACAGTGGGTTGTGAGGTTTTAGAAGGCAAATCTAATTTATGCATTTTAGAATTGGATTCAATATTTGCACAACTTAAGTCATGTTTTAATTAATGTTTTAAGATTTTAAAGATTTCATGTCATGGTATAAACTCTGGTACTTTTAAGATCCCATTAACAATATTGAACAATAGGGGCCGCAAAAAAAGTAAGAGGAGTAAAAGTGAGGATGAGATAGACAGTTTTATTTATTTTTTTTCATTTTTTTTTTAAATCCTTCTAGTTGTCCTAGTTCATTGGCCACTGATACACCAACTAAAAATAAACAATGGAAAGACTGAATAAAACTGACTTGAAAGAAGGATTAGAACCAAACTGAACACTGAGCAAAGACGAATTTCAAATAAAAATGGCTAGAATAGATAACGGCTGCACAGATTTAATGGGTGTTCTGTTATTGGTAGGCTTCGAATTCACTTAAAATGCCACAATCTTTACTGCTGTTAAGTTGTGCTGTAAACCATTAATATTATTATTTATAGAATCTGTAGCAAAAATTGATAAAACTTTTGTAATAGAAACATTGATAAAATGTACCTAAATGTGTAGGTATGAAGGTGTGCAGCTTTATTTAACCTAATTTTTGATATTACCGTATATACTCGAGTATAAGCCGACCCAAATATAAGGCGAGGCACCTAATTTTACCACAAAAATCTGGGAAACCATATTGACTCAAGTATAAGCCTAGGGTGTCCATCTGCATGCCTCACTGTGCCTCACTTTGCTTCACTGTGCCCATGTGCATGCCTCACTGTGTCCATGCCTCACTGTGTCCATGACTAGACTGACGTTTAACATAGGAGTCTATGGAAGGGGTGCCTGGTTTGAAAAATTGGTGTTCCCCAGCCCTAGGTCCCCCAGACAACAAACTTTGCACACTTGTAAAGGAGAAATGGGGCTACATGTGTGCCAAGTTCCGGGTCCAGGGAACCTATGACCGGCCGGTACCGGGTCCCCAAATCACCGGAGAAATTACCGTTTAACTTGGGAGTCTATGGAAGAGGTGCCCGGATTTGAAAAATCGGTGCTCCCCGGCCGTAGGTCCCCCGGACAGCAAACTTTGCACACTTGTAGAGGAAGAGTGTGGCTACATGTGTGCCAAGAATGGGGCCAGTACCTGGTCCTCAAAGTCTGGGAGATCAGGCGCAAAAGGTGACTCAAGTATAAGCCGAGGGGGGCATTTAAAAAAAATGTGCTGAAAAACTCGGCTTATACTCGAGTATAGGATGCTTTCTAAAATTGTTGATATTAAGTTGTAAAGCTATAGATCAACTACAATATGAGGGAAGATGTATTACTCATTGCTTTCACTATTTTCCCAATACTTTATCATATGTAAAATTACATAATGCAGAATATAAATTGATTGTTTAAGCACCAAAAATATAAGTTTTGAGTTGGAAAATACATTTTTTTTAAATCGTAAACATTTAACTTCCAGTCTGTTTTTGCAGGCAATGTAATGAATCACATGCTGTTTAACATTTACCTTGAAAGAAAAATCTTTTCAATGTTTTAAAATTCACTGACAAGCACCTAACCTTTAATAAAACAAAAAACAAAAAGCAAGACCTTTATGTAAGATGGAATTTGTACTTTAATTAGTTGTAAACAAATAAGCAATGGTATAAGGCCCCTTCCACACGGTGACAGATCCGCTTGCAGCAGTCCACCAGCTCAGCGGGAGATCTGTCCACTGATCTCCGCTGAGCCGGTGGATGACAGGTCCCTCTCTGCTCACTGAGCAGGCAGGGGCTTGTCCAGCGCCGCTGTCTCTTATGGAGAGATCGGACGAAAATGGACAGCATGTCCGTTTTCATCAGATCACACCCGATCCAATCCGCCATGGACGGATGGCGACGTATCGCCATCCATCTGATTTTAGCAGATCTGATTGGATCAGATGTCAGCGGACATGTCACCGCTGACATCCGACGCTCCATAGAGAAGCATGGAGCGGCCGTTCAGGTCCGCCGAAAAAACTGACAGGCGGACCTGAACGGTCTGACCGTGTGAAAGGGGCCTTAATGAAGATTATGGAAGATACAAAACCTATTTCTTATGATCAGTAACAATTTGCAGGCTAGCCATAGGCTTAATAGAGGGTAATTATATAATGCTAAGGATCCACATTTCCAGCTAGTGATCCTATCTGTGTACCTTGTTCAAGCTGGAATGAAAAAAAGTTAAAAGCATTTAAAAACCCCAAAAAAAAAATGTTATATACTGTATTGCAGCTTACCATTGCTTAGATGTGCCGGTAGCAGGAATTCGGTACCAACAAACAACAGCAGTTTTTGCCACTGAAACTCTTAAGCAGCACATTTTCTGCTAGACATAAAAACATGGACATTTTAGAAAGAGTAATATTGTTACTGAGCTATCCATTTGCAGACTGAAGTGAACCTTAGAGTCTGCAAGCTTTCCCACACTTACAGTAATTTCAATGATTAATTGACACATCTATTGAATAAAACAAATGTACAAAGGGTTGCTTAGAAATTCAAAGTAATAGTATAGAAAAAAAAACATAAGTTATAATTATTCAGATTTTACAGAAATGAAAACAAAACTTTATTCTGAAGTGACAATATCTTAACTGGTAATGCATTCTATTCAGTACCTAATAAGAAAGGACATTTTTAATTTCATTAAAGCGTAACTAAGGCCATCAATTCAACAGCTTCAAAAAACAGTTACATTCTCTGCAAATGCCGGGAATGTAAGTGTCACATTTGCTTATGCTCTCAACCAAACTGTCAAACCATCAAATGGCTGGTGCCATACAGTAAATAAATAAAAAGAAAATTTCCGTGCCAAAAATAATGAATTATGTGAATTGAATATAGCAATACTAAGCTGCTCCCCTAGATGATGAAGTGTGATTCTTCTATCTAGTTATTGTGCAAGTGATAGGGGGCGCTGGGATAGATTAGTTTAGATTAATAATTAGTGATTGATAGTAGTGAAAACTATAAACCGAAAACAACAAACCTATGCTCCACATCTCATCCGGTATCCATGAATAGAGGAAGCTGACGCCTAAACGCACGCCGCCATGGAGGTGGATTAGCCTGTGTTACAATCCAAGCCTGCAGCTCCAGTGCCGGGATGGGCACTTTTTAATGTAAGTGGCCAATCGGCCTACTTATTTTACTTCATATTTTATTTTAATAAATTGGGTTGCACTATGGAAGTTGTTTGTTTATATTTCATGTCCTATACTTGATCATCGGAGGAGAGAGGTACTACATTTCGTCCAGTATATCGTATGTGTGCAGGCACAATCCTCTCAAGCGAGTGTGACCTTCTTTTTAATTAAAGAGGTCCAAACTTTGTGGTAAGCACATTTCAATTACCAGTGCACTTTGGGTGTCGCAAGTCAGAGCATTTTGGTGAAGGAATACAAATGCACGTTTTGTTGAAGGAATCATCTGTTGCAGCAAGGCTTCTGTCATTTGTGACTTTTCTGCTAATTGGTGACTCTTCACATTAGATCTGAAACATCTCATTTGTTTCTTGGGACATTTTTTTCTGAACCATTTGACATTTATTTTTCGTTTCTGATCAGCATGGTGCCATACAGTGCCTTGAAAAACTATCCATACCCTTTGAAATTTTCTACATTTTGTTATGTTACAACCAAAAACATAAATTTATTTTCTTGGGATTTTATGCGATAAAACCAAAACAAAGTGGCACATAATTGTGAAGTAGAAGGAATATGATAAATGGTTTTCAATTTTTTTTTACAAATAAATACTGTATGTGAAAAGTGTGGCATGCATTTGTATTCAGCCCCCTTTACTCTGATACCCCTAATTAAAATCTAGTGGAACCAATTGCCTTCAAAAGTCACCTAATTAGTAAATAAAGTCCACCTGTGTGTATTTAACATCAGTATAAATACAGCTAGTCTATGAAGCCCTCTGAGGTTTGTTAGATAACCTTAGTGAACAGACAGCATCATGAAGACAAAGGAACACACCAGACAGGTCAGGGATAAAGTTGTGGAGAAGTTTAAAACAGGGTTAGGTTATAAAAAAATATCCCAAGCTTTGAACATCTCATGGAACACTGTTCAATCCATCATTTGAAAATGGAAAGCGTATGACACAACTGCAAACCTACCAAGACATGGCCATCCACCTAAACTGACAGACCAGGCAAGGAGAGCATTAATCAGAAAAGCAGCCAAGAGGCCCATAGTAACTCTGGAGGAGCTGCAGAGATCCACAGTTTAGGTGGGAGAATCTGTCCACAATACAACTATTAGTTGTGCACTCCACAAATTTGGCCTTTTTTGGAAGAGTGGCAAGAAGAAAGCTATTGTTGAAAGAAAGCCATAAGAAGTCCTGTTTGCAGTTTGCAAGAAGCCATGTGGGGGACACAGCAAACATGTGGAAGAAGGTGCTCTGATCAGATGAGACCAAAATTGAACTTTTTGGCCTAAAAATAAAATGCTATGTGTGGCGGAAAACTAACACTGCACATCACCCTGAACACACCATACCCACCGTGAAACATGGTGGTGGCATGGTGGTGGCAGCATCGTGTTGTGGGGATGCTTTTTCTCAGCAGGGACAGGGAAGCTGGTCAGAGTTGATGGGAAGATGGATGGAGCCACATACAGGGAAATCTTAGAAGAAAAACGACTTGGGACTGGGGCGGAGGTTCACCTTCCAGCAGGACAATGACCCTAAACATACAGCCAGACCTACAATGGAATGGTTTGGACATGAAGGCTCCAATAGTGTAAAACCTTAAGATTTATTTGTATAAAAATGTAAAATCACACTTACAATCAATCATGATCTAGAAAGCAATAAAGGGGTTGTAAAGGTTCGTTTTTATTTTCTAAATAGGTTCCTTTAAGCTAGTGCATTGTTGGGTCACTTACCTCTTCTATCGATTTCCCTTCTAAATGTTTTTTTTCTTTGTCTGAATTTCTCACTTCCTGTTTCTCCTCAGTAAACTTCACACCATCATCCGAGCGGTGTTTAGTCAGCCAGAACAGCTTACTGAACAGCTTACTGAGGAGGAACAGGAAGTGAGAAATTCAGACAAAGAAAAAAAACATTTAGAAGGGAAATCAAAGGAAAAGGTAAGTGAACCAACAATGCACTAGCTTAAAGGAACCTATTTAGAAAATAAAAAACAAACCTTTACAACCCCTTTAAGTCTGATGTGCCGGCCGGTGCACAATCAGACAAACCCGTCCGTCTGGGTAAGCGAGCAGTATCACAAGGTGACATCAGCACGTCGCCCTGTGCGTTTTGTAAGAGAATTATGTCTTCCAGGGGCACTGGAAATGATCTGAATATCCATGAAGTGATATGATCAGTGGTGAAGCAGACTATAGACGCTTTGAACACAGGCTGTGTTAATTATACGCTTTCCCTGATCCTCTGTCACAGGGGATCACGGACCTCTGGTAAGCAGTGATTCTTTCCATTGGTTGTGGATTTCATATTTACTTTTGTTCACCAGCGCTTGAAGAGTCTTCATCCTGGGATGGACTTTAAGAATTTTGCATGGGTGGACAGTTATTAATTCCAACTCATATATGGACTTCACTTTTGCTTGGGCATTAATGAATTTATTCACTCATTGTTTATAGTATTTCACATTCCAGCATTTAACCATTTATGATCCATTTGGTGTATACTAAGATTATTTTTATTTATGTATGCTCCTAGGTAGTGTGATTCTATATTTTCCCTATCACATACAATCCCAATAAAATACATTTATGTTTTTGGTTGTAACATGATAAAATGTGGAAAATCTAAAGGGGTATGAATACTTTTTCAAGGCACTGTAAATGATCACATGTGCAGTATCATGGCAGTTAAAGATCAAAGGCTAAGATGGCAGCTTCCTTGGCTAAAAGATAGGAGGGTTTAGTAGTGCTTTAAAAACACAAGTACATTTTCAGACAAAAAAAGAAAGTTGTTTTGCACAGAATAATTTTAAACACCACACTAATGCCGCGTACACACGATCGGAATTTCCGACAACAAATGTTCGATGTGAGCTTTTGGTCAGATATTCCGACCGTGTGTAGGCTCCATGGGATATTTGCTGTCGGAATTTTCGACAACAAATGTTTTAGAGCAGGTTCTCAATTTTTCTGACAACAAAAGTTCTAGTCGGAAATTCTGATCGTGTGTAGCCATTTCCGAAAACAAAAATGCTGCGCATGCTCGGAATCAATTTGACGCATTCTCAGAATCATTGTACTCAGGGCCGGCCCAAGACATTGTGCTGCCTGGGACCAAGAATGAAATTCTGCCCCCCCCCCCCCAAAAAAAAAAATCACGCCCACCAAAAGGCCCCCACATTCATTATTTTATATCATGATAACTAAAGGGGACCCGTCATGGCTCTATACATGTATAGGAGTAAAAAGAGGACCTGTCGTGGCTCTATACATGTATAAAGAGGACCTGTCGTGGCTCTATACATGTATAAATGAGTATAAAGAGGACCTGTCATGGCTCTATACGTGCATATAGGTGTATAAAAGGACCTGTCAGGGCTCTATACATGTATATAGGAGTATAAAGGGACCTGTGCATGGCGGGCGGCCGCAATGTCTTTTGCGCAAACTAATCAATGTACGCTAATTATGTTTTTTTTGGTACCAAAAATATGTAGAAGAATACATATTGGCCTAAACTGATGAAGAAATTATTTTTTTATACATTTTTTGGATATTTATTATAGCAAAAAGTAAAAAATATTGTTTGTTTGTTTTTTTTAATTGTTGCTTGTTTGTTGTTTATAGTGCAATAAATAAAAACCGCAGAGGTGATCAAATATCACCAAAAGAAAGCTCTATTTGTGGGAAAAAAAGGACGCCAATTTTATTTGGGTACAGTGTCGCATTACCGCGCAATTGTCAGTTAAAGCGACACAGTGCCGTATCGCAAAAAATGGCCTGGTTATTAAAGGGTTTGTAAAGGTTCGTGATTTTTCACCTTAATGCATCCTATGCATTAAGGTGAAAAAACACCTGCAATGACTGCCCCCCAGGCCCCCTGTTATACTTACCTGAGCCCGTTCACTTGCTGTGCGCGTCCCCGGGCGTCCTCTTCTCCACGGAGTCTGGCCGTTAATTGGCTAGATTGATAGCAGTGCAGCCATTGGCTCGCGCTGCTGTCAATCACATCCAATGACCCGGGCCCTGGGGGGGGCGGGAATGAGTCATACATGTTGTGTCTATGGACGCAGCGTGTATAACAGGGAGCGCGCCCGCAAGCTAACCCCCTTGGGAGAGTGCTTCCCAGAAGGGGGTTAGCTGATGCAGGGAGGAGCCAAGACAGCCGCCGAGGAACCAGAGAATCGGGGCCACTCTTTTCCAAACGCACTGCACAGTGGAGGTAAGTATAACATGTTTGTTATTTAAAAAAACAAAGCCATACAACCGCTTTAAGTGGGCAAATCTTTCCGGTCCTTAAGTGGTTAATCAGGGCTGGGCAAGGCAAGTCCCTCTCAGAGGCTCTCATGTCTCATACAACTTGTGATGTGTGTTTGTACTTACAGTTTTGCTTCGGACTCCACCACCAGATGCGGGTTGTCACCTGCCACTCGTTGCGGATTGTCGGCTGCCACATGTTGCGCATGGTCACTTATGTCACCTGCCACACGTTGCGGGTTGCCACTTGCCACACGTTGCGGATTGTCACTTGCCACGTCACCTGCCACACGTTGCGGATTGTCATCTGCCACACGTTGCGGGTTGTCTCTTGCCACGTCACATGCCACAACATCACCTGCCACACGTTGCACATTGTCACTTGCCACAACGTCACCTGCCACACGTTGCGGATAGTCCCGTGCCACACATTGCGGATAGTCCCGTGCCACACATTGCGGATTGTCACTTGCCACAGCGTCACCTGCCACACGTTGCATATTGTCACTTGCCACAACATCACCTGCCACACATTGCGGATAGTCCCGTGCCACACGTTGCGGATTGTCACTTGCCAAGCGTCACCTGCCACACCTTGCGTATTGTCACTTGCCACATGTTGCGGATTGTCACGACGTCACCTGTCACACGTTGCGCATTGTCACTTGCCACAACGTCACCTGCCACACGTTGCAGATTGTCACTTGCCACAACGTCACCTGCCACACGTTGCAGATTGTCACTTGCCACAACGTCACCTGCCACACGTTGCGGATTGTCACTTGCCACAGCGTCACCTGCCACACGTTGTGGATAGTCCCGTGCCACACGTTGCGGATTGTCACTTGCCACACGTTGCGTATTGTCACTTGCCACACGTTGCGGATTGTCACTTGCCAAGCGTCACCTGCCACACGTTGCGTATTGTCACTTGCCACACGTTGCGGATTGTCACGACATCACCTGTCACACGTTGCGGGTTGTCACTTGCTGTGTCCCAGAGTGAAGGCAGGCAGCAGAGAGATGATATAATCTCTCTGCTGCCCATGGCTGCACAGTGAGGGTGAAACTGTGGTGATGCAGGGCGGCGGGGAGAGATGACATCATCACTCTGCTCCGCTGCCCGCTCACTTGCTGACTGATCCCAAACCCCCCCCCCCGGCTGCAAGTGCTCTGCCCGCCCCTGTCACCAACAGCAGCGGCGCCGGGCTCCTCACAGGGAGCGGTGCCTGCAGTGCTCACTCGCTGACTGCCCCCTCCCCCCGCCTGTGAGTGTCCTCACAGGCAGCGGCGCCGGTACACCGGGCTCCTCACAGGCAGCGGAGCTGGCTGGCGGGCGTCAGTTTGCCGCCCCCCTAACAGTGCCGCCTGGTACCATGGTACCACCCGGTCCCATCATAGGGCCGGCCCTGATTGTACTTCGTTTTTCTCAGCTCGTCGTAGTGTTGTACATCTCGGCGTTCTTGGCAATTGGAATTTCAAAGCAACATTTGTGCGACCGTGTGTATGCAAGACAAGTTTGAGCTAACATCCGTCGGAAAAAAAACACGGTTTTGTTGTCGGAAATTCCAATCGTGTGTACGCGGCATTAAAGTTTAACGGCACATTTTAGGCATTTACATTTTTAGCTTGCTGTGCACTTAGTCCCCCTCCCCCCATTTCTTCCAGTCTTATTATCACCTGGCCTGTCTGTGCATTTTCATTCATCCCTAAGGTGAGAAATGGTAATTTTTTTTATTTAGCTAAGTAGAACAGTAGTGTTGCACCAGATACCTTAAGTGCTTTTCCTTACCTTTCAAGCACTCCCTCGCTCCTGATACACCAGCCAGGCATTTACCTTAGGGGAACAAAATGGCTATACCAGCATCAATGTTGACAGTGGGATACAAAACACCAGTGGCATTTGAGATATGGAATTAGCCATCTCCACTATTTATTACAAGTGCTCTTCTGTAGAAGTGCCAGTCTCAACTCAGCACAGTAAAGCCCCGTACACATGATCGGATAACCTATGGATTTCCGTCCGATGGATTTGACCATCGGAAATCCGATGAAATGGTTTTTCATCAGTCTTGGCCACACACCATCAGTCAAAAAACCGACCGTTCCAAACGCGGTGACGTAAAACACTCCGATGAGCCGAGAAAAATGAAGTTTAATGCTTCTGAGCATGCGTCGACTTGATTCTGAGCATGCGTGGGTTTTTGATCCGATGGACTTGCCCATAGACGATCGAAAATTACCATCGGTTTTTGATCCATCGGAAAATTTTAAAACAAGTACTATTTTTTAAAACCGATGGAAAAAAGACCGATGGGTACCATACGCGATCGGTTGGTCTGATGAAAACCATCCATCGGACGGTTTTCATCAGTCAAACCGATCGTGTGTACGGGGCTTTAGAGTACATAAAAGATGATCTGCGATGCATAACAGATTGCAGCTGCAGTAGGATTGTTATTAACATTTTACTTACAATAAATATGATGGTGGATAGGATTTAAATGATAACTGAGCTCCTAGGTAAGGATGAGCTTCGAGTTCGAGTCAAACTCATGTTCGACTCGAACATTGCCTGTTCGCCCGTTCGCCGAACAGCGAACAATTTGGGGTGTTTGCGGCAAATTCGAAAAGTCTATGGGAGAAATCTAAAGTGCAAATTTTAAAGGCTCATATGCAAGTTATTGTCATAAAAACTGTTTGGGGACCTGGGTCCTGCCCCAGGGGACATGTATCAATGCAAAAAATAGTTTTAAAAACGGCAGTTTTTTCGGGAGCAGTGATTTTAATAATGCTTAATGTGAAACAATAAAAGTGAAATATTCCTTTAAATTTCGTACCTGGGGGGTGTGTATAGTATGCCTGTAAAGTAACGCTTGTTTCCTGTGCTTAAAACTGTCCCTGCACAAAATGTCATTTCTGAAGGAAAAAAAGTCATTTAAAAGTACTCGCGGCTGTAATGAATTGTCGGCTCCTGGCAATACAGGGAAAAGTCATTGAAAGTCATTGATAAAAAAAATAAAAAAATGCGTGGGGGTCCCCCCAAATTCAATTACCAGGCCCTTTAGGTCTGGTATGGATATTAAGGGGAACCCTGTGCCAAATTTAAAAAAAAATAACGTGGGGTTCCCCCCAAAAATCCATACCAGACCCTTCAGGTCTGGTATGAATTTTAAGGGGAACTCCACGCCAAATTAAAAAAAAAAATGGCGTGGAGTTCCCCCCCCAAAAAAAATACCAGACCCTTATCTGAGCACGCAACCTGGCAGGCCGCAGGAAAAGAGGGGGGATGAGAGAGCGCCCCCCCCTCCTGAACCATACCAGGCCACATGCCCTCAACATGGGGAGGATGCTTTGGGGTCTGCACCCCAAAGCCCCATGTCCCCATGTTGATGAGGACAAGGGCCTCATGCCCACAACCCTTGCCCAGGGGTTGTGGGGGTCTGCGGGCGGGGGGCTTATCAGAATCTGGAAAACCCTTTTAACAAAGGGACCCCCAGATCCCGCCCCCCCCTATGTGAATTGGTAAGGGGTACATTGTACCCCTACCATTTCACAAAGAAAGTGTAAAAAATTTAAAAAAAACACACAGACACAATAAGTCCTTTATTAAAAATAAAAAAAATAAAAATAAAAAAAGATTCCAGTGGTGGTAATCCACTCTCGATCTCCACTCTAGTGATGTCGGTATCCAGCGATGGATGATCTGCAGGCTCCAGCGATGATGTCCAGCGAGGAACAGCACACGATCCTGTCTCCACTGCAGACACCCTGAGAATGACGTTGCGGCAGCCTGACAGGTCTTATGTAGCTGAGGACGGGGCCACCAGTCACGTGACCCCGTCCCCCTCTGACGCAACGGGAAACCCGGACTTTCCCAGTGACGTGCGGGTGACCCCGCCCCCTCTGATGCAAAGGGAAACCTGCGTTACATCAGAGGGGGGCTGGGTCACCCATCACGTATTGTAGGGCAGCAAAGTTTTTTAAGCATACCTCTATAGTGTGTATCAATAATGTTTTTGAAAGGTTGGCCTAGTTATTGTACTTACTACATATAAAGCCAGACGACTGAAACTCAGATAGTTTCTCTCTTTTTTTATATACCTAATATATTTACTTATATATGTTACATCAATACATAGTTAGTCTGGTTGAAGAAAGACAAGTCCATCTAGTTCAACCAATAATAGGGGAAAAAAAAATTATACAATCCTATATAAAACCATACTATACCCATAGTTGACACAGAGGAAGGCTTAAAATCCCAGCAAAGCATGAACCAATTTGCTCCTGCAGGGGAAAAATTTCCTTCCCGATCTCCCGACCTATAAATGTTAATATCCAGTTATATTATGTACATTTAGGAAAGAATCTAGAATCTAGATACCCATCATGTCAAACCTAAAAATTTGTGTGCTCTTGAAATGGCGACAAACATCAGTACTCCATATTTTCTATAGGCATCACTTCAAATAGGTCATATAGGACTATAGGTCATCAGTTTAGTGTTACTGAGTAGGTCTTGAGCTAGAATTATTGCTCCCACTCCAGCAATATGTAACATGTGTATCGCAATCAATGTTTTCACCCATAGGTGCCCCGATGCATGCGTTTACAATGGTAGGTGCGTATATGTGGGGGAAATTTTATGTGCTTAGCTGTAACTTTATTTTTTTTACCCCAAAAATTGTTTTTTCTTAACTTACGTAACTTTACTTAACTTTTTTTTCATCACATAGGGGACAAAAAGTCCCCTATATGATGATTTTTAGGTGACAGGTTCTGTTTAATGGGCTTCACTGAATGTATTGCAATGCAGAAGGCATTGCAATACAGATCACATTGCAATACCTCCCTTCCTGGCTACGCTAGCCAGGAACACTGAGAAGCTGACCCAGTAGTGACGTCATAGACGCCGCTTTCCAGGTCACAGCAAGAAGGGGAGAAGAGCAGAGGTGTGTCCACTTTTCTTCCTCCTCTCTACCTGCTGGCACCCGCCATGTCAGTCCTGGGCCCGCAGATGGGCAAAAAGATGTTCGGACCTGGCAGCAAATGGGTTAAACTTATTGTCCATGGGAATATACTTTGCAGTGAGTTCAGTCTTTTTTTTAAAGAACTCCCATTTCTCTTCTGTGTTCATTGATGCCAATGAGAACTCCCCGTCTTGGAGAGCAGCCCTCATCCTTGCAAAATTTTCTCTCTTAAAGTGAAGTGTTTTAATATTTCCCATATGTGTTTGTTGCTTACAGCTAAGATTAAATGAAATCATGTTATGGTCACTGCTATCCAGATGTTCATTTATATGAACATTAGTAATATGCTCTGCATGGTTTGAGATTTCCAGGTCCAGCAGAGCATTTCTAGTCAAGACCTCTATGAACAGTACTATAAAATTGTCTCATAATAGGTTTAAAAATGTTTGCCCTTTAACTGTTCCTGCAGTGCCATTACTTCAGTCAATTTCTTGGGTAGTTAAAATCCCCCATTATTATCACTGTCCCATCCCTTGTAGTCCTTTCTTTATGTGCAAGGAGCTGAGTCTCCACCTCATCATTAACATTGGGAGGTCTATAACAAACTCCAATGATTACCTTTGTAGTATGCAGTTCCACCCATAATGCTTCAGCCTCATCACACTCTCCATAAACTAGGTCCTTATTCACATTCTCTTTGAGATCGTGTGTGTGTGTCATTTATTTTCCAATACAGTCTAAAAATCTTGTTAGTTCATGGAAAATCATGCAGTTAAATCTGCTACTGTATTTTGGTATGACCTATACTGAGAACTTCCCTGTATTGTCACAGATTATCTCTATTGTTTCATGAGCCCTGAAAACTAAAGCTGGGTTTACACATATCTAAATTCAGCCAGTTCAGCAGGAACCAGCTGAATTGCGATCTATGTGTAGCCCTGCCTGTTCAACAGAAGCCAGTTGTTTGACCATCTTCTGTCAAAGGGTCCTGCTTGAAAACCAGAATTAAATCAGCTGATGGCTGCAGCACTGATCTGTGTATTCTGATGGGAGAGGTTCCCACTGTCAGAATACAATAGCGCAGCGAGGAATATCCCTGCATCCGCATCACTTATGTGGCTACAGAAATCTGTGAGGTGTTTTTTTTTTTTTTTTTTAACTACTGGTGGATGTGAATACCAAGCTTTGACTGATGAAGTAGCTGAATAATGTACCTGTAGGCTTAATCAGTGGTTTTGAATGATCCAATCTGCCCTTTGAGATGAAAGTATTGACTCATAACCAATAAAGTTAATGTGCAGTCAATAAAAGTAATTGCGGTGGATCTCAGAGCTCTGCTTTTGTGTTTGATGTATTGAGAATGGTTAGGATGAGCTGCTAAAGAGCCTCTACCTGTGGTAAAGGAACAAGAGGCAAAGAGACCTAAGGAACTGATTTTTTACTATTGCTATTACAAAAGCACGAGTGACATACTAAGTTGCAAAGACCAAAAGAGACACATTCCTGAAACTGTGGAAGACTGTCACAAAACTTGACAAAGCAGGCATTTTGTAATGTACCTGAAGCTTTTTGATGATGTGTCAATTATGTATTGGCAATCCAAAGCTTTAAATTGATTAAGCATGCAGATCTTCGAGTTTTTAAGTACAAAACTGAGAGCTGTAGAAGGTTCAAGGTGGCATACGTTTGAAAATGACAGATTAAGCCAATTTTTGTTCAGAAAACATAATCAATGTACCTGACTCAAACTGAGTTGTCACCAAAAGAAATAGGGGATCGGGGGCGTGGCTTGGACGGGACCCGAGATGGCAGCTTAAGACAAGAGCTCCCACACAACGAGGACGAAAACGAAGCTAAGCTACGGGTACATCAGCCTACAAACATGGGCAAATCGACCAGGAGCTCGTCAACACCCCGCACACTGAGAGATACTGGGCCCCAGCTAAACAACAACATCCCGGAGATGTTCCGGAACCGGCCGCAGGGACAACACGCGGACGTGCAGGCCGCATCCCCGGCCTCAATTAGTACCGCGGAGGAACCGCTGACAGACGGCGACGGCGCCGCAGCTCCAAATCCGACCCTGTTGGACCTCCAGAGGGACCTGCAAAGGGTGGCGTTGGACATTAAATCCACCATGATGTCCTCCATATCGGAGCTCAAATCGGAGCTCCTGGTGATCAACCGCCGCGTGGCTGAAGTGGAGGACACGTCTCACCTGCAAGCAGCTGCAATCAGGCAAGTGCAGAAGGCCTATGACATACAACTGCCACACATGTTTGAACTCCACAGGCATGTGGAAGACTTAGACAACAGGGGACGTAGACACAATATCAGGGTGAGGGGGGTCCCTAAAAACATAGACCAGGCAACCCTGATGCAGACTGTATGCGCCATTTTCAATGACCTGCTCGGCCGGCCGGCAGATACTCCAATTGAAATGGAGAGGCTCCACCGCGCCTTGAGGCCCCTTCCCCGAGACTCCGAACCCCCAGAGACATTGTATGTTGCATCATGAACTACCCCCTCAAAGAGGAGATCCTTAGAAAGGCCAGGGACAGGGGACGCATTGTGCTCAATGGAGCTGACATTAAACTATTTCAGGATCTATCGCAGATTACCTTACAGAATAGACGCTCTCTCCGCCCCCTGCTGGATGTCTTACGGTCACGCAACATACAATATAGGTGGAAGTTCCCATTTTGCTTATCTGCTACCTACAGAGGGCGCACAGCTCTTCTCAGAACGCCTGAAGACTTACCGACATTCTGTGAGCAGGTAGACATCCCACCGATCAAGCTGCCCGACTGTTACTCTTTCTAATTCCCCGCGGAACCGTGGAAACCGGTTTCCCACATCTCCTCTCCAAAGGCTCAACGACAACGATCCAGATGCCGCAGGCTGGATCCCACCTCGCCGAACGATCGCGACATGAGACGGGATCATCCCTCATGCGATCGGGAGAGAGCAGACACCCCCCGAAGAGGTCGCCAGGGCGACTGATTGTTACTCCTTCCATGCTACTACACAAAAGTAGATGAGAGACACTTTTCCCCCCCTTTTTTTTTTTCCCAGGAAATTCCTCTCTATCTCACAAGCATGTCAACATCTACTCGGCCCCTTAAGCAATATCTGATCTGCGGACCCTATACCTTGAGGGACCTGACCGAAGTACATTCCTGGAGACTTTGGAGACTTATAGGACGCTTTGATCGATCCACCCAAGGTACTAGTAGAGTCTTACTGAATTTCTTTTGCAGATAATCCCTCATGGATAATCCAAACTACTCTGGACACTAAGCGATCTTCCTTCCCCTTAGTCCCCATTTTCTCCCCCAAGGACCACACTGTACACCGCATTCAGGTGATATTGTCTTCTAACTTGCGAATGTTGCTAACAAGTTTATATGAGGTAGTTGGCGGGGAGGTATGGAGGGGTTTGTGGGAGGAGAGCAGACCCTCTAGCCCTGATTGGGGAACCTCCCTAATATTGTTCACCCATATTCTATTGTTTGGGAGCTTAGAACTTAAATTGCCCCTCGGTAGCATTTACTTATGCTGATCCTCACCTGGGAAGGTTTATACCAAATATAGCGTAGGGGCGGAGCAGTTTATCAGAAAACGCAAACCCCCTCCCCTCCCCCTTTTTTTTTTTTTCTCCCCTCTTCTGTCTTATTATATGTAGGCGGGAGGGGAAGTGGGCGCCCAAAGCTTTTTGAAGGTACTAACCTACCTAGGTGCTGGTAACCTCAGTTTATCAGACGGATGACTTAGCTATCTGTCAATTCTCGCAATTCAACTGATAGACGGCACTGAGCAGGTGGCAGTTGTAGTCTAAGACAGTCCTGAATTTAATTTAGCCTTGTTTGCAATTATTTAACGACTTCTTTGCATATGGTACGCGGATTTAGACAAATTGCGAGCACCCACCGGGCCCCAATTGGGATTTGTATTCACACCTGCTATTGTTCTCTTTACTTTTATTATGAATACCATGTATACGTCTGATATTTCCTGGTCACGATTCACTAAGTTAACTGTTAACAGATACCCCTAAAGGTTTTTTTTGTATATATCCTTTTTCATCCTCCTTGTTGCGTATTCTCGAGTTATAGTCCTGGTTTATTGTCCCCCACCAGCTATCCTATTGGATAATTGCTGAACCTCCGGAACTCCCCCCCTCAGGTGGTTGGGAGCGTTCTCAGCCACCTCCCGTAAACTCCTTGTACTAGTGGCCAAAGAACCCCACGTACGTACAAGACCTACATATCTTACCTACACCCCCTACGCTCCCCTGGGAGCGAAACACTGTGTCCCTGAACTCTCCCCCCCATCTTACCTCTCAGACTCCTCCCCCCCTCTACCCCCCCTACTCTTTCCCTATCCCACCCCCCCTTTTCTTTTTGCCTCCCCCTTTTCCTATTTTGGTGGGGGCCACTCCTCGCTCGCTTCCCTTAGGGGAACCTATCAGTGTACCACCAGTCTTCCAACAATATTCTAGAACCCCCACAAATACCTCTTACACTTGCTCTTACTCTTTGACCCCCACCTGCGTGTAAGATGCAGAAAGACTCCACGACCAGGCAACAGGTTTCTCTAAAATGTCTCTCTCTAAATGTTAAGGGTCTAAACCTGCCAGAAAAAAGAGCACAGGTGCTTTCGGTACTAACCAAACACAGAGCTCACTTCCTTATGCTACAAGAGACCCATTTTCGATCAGACGCTATCCCTAAACTAGGGAACCATGTATACAAAAAGGCAGTGCACTCCACGAACCCAGACTCCAAAACCAAGGGAGTGTCCATACTCATCTCTAAGCACACAGACTTCAACATGTCAGACTCACTGATCGATCCCAAAGGCAGGTATGTCTTCGTTAAGGGCACATACGCGACCAGGCCGATTACGCTGGCAAATGTGTACTGCCCCAATGAACACCAAGTGTTGTTCTTTAGATCTACCTGTGCGGAGTTGGCATCCTTTCAAGAAGGCATAGTAATCTTAGGAGGAGACTTTAATGTCCCGCTGAACCCGCCTCTTGACTCCTCCACAGGTACATCGAGTCTCCCATATCGTGCCCTGCGTCAGATTAAAAGAGAATTACAAACTCTAACACTCCACGACACATGGCGTACCATGTTCCCTACAGTTAGAGACTACACCTTTTTCTCTCCCCCTCATAATAAATATTCCAGGCTAGACTATTTATTCCTCTCGCAGCCTGACTTAGCCCTCCTCACCCATGCTACTATTGAACCAATGTTTCTCTCTGACCATCACCCCATAACAATCACCCTCACGTTCCCAGACTCGAACAAAATGACAAAATCTTGGAGTCTAAACCCCTCCCTACTGAAAGACTCAGAAAATCTCAGACAGATAGGCGAACAAATTAAGTTATACTTTCAAGAAAATTCCACCCCTGATGTGTCACCTGTCACGATTTGGGAAGCACACAAATGTGTGCTACGAGGGAAGCTGATTTCCTTGGCAACGATTGCCAAGAAAAGACAGCAAGAACACATCAAATCCCTTATCGTAACAATTAATAAACTGGAACTAGCTCATGAACGCTCGGCCATGCAATCCACATTACAGGATCTTTTACACGCTTGCTCCGCCCTAAGGGAGGAACTGGGAAAACACACTAGGAGACGGTATGTCCTCAGACAAAAGGTATTCTACGAACATGGTAACAAGAGCGGGAGACTACTAGCACGGACGATACAAGCAGCTAAGACCACCTCAGTGATCCACCACATCAGAGGTGGACAGGGTACACTCCACACTAAGAATGAAGACATAGCCAAACAATTTGAAAACTTTTACAAAAAACGTTATAATCTTTCGCCTGGGACGGGAGGACCGTTGACCCCGGTCGACCGTTCCTCCCAATTAGCAGAATTCTTAACAGAATATTGCCCCAAACCCCTCACCACTCAGCAGGCTGAAGCCCTGGAGAGCCCGCTCTCCATGGATGAACTCCGTGTAGCGATTAAACAAATGAATGTTGGTAAGAGCCCAGGACCCGACGGCCTCCCGTTGGTGTACTACAAATGCTTCCAGGAAGAACTGACACCTCAGATGCTTCAAACCTTTAACTCACTTGCAAACCCTCACGCATCCCTTGGCAGGCTCTTAGAGGCACATATAACTGTTATCCCTAAAACAGATAAAGATCCCTCATTGGTATCCAGCTACAGACCGATATCCCTTCTCAATGTAGACATCAAGCTCTATGCAAAAATCTTAGCTAACAGAATGGTACCTCTGATACCCGAACTTATAACATATGATCAGGTGGGCTTTTTTTTTTCCATAAATGATTTTATTGAAAGAAAAGTAAGGTTACTTGTACATACAAGACATACAGGCTCATGGACATTTCAAGACTAACCAACGTTAAAACAGAGCAATAACCAGTAACTGAAAGAGAGCAAGTAAACCCATGTAAGAGTGCAAGGACCCACCGTAGGCCAATATCAGCAGGCCTATCCGGGGTCATGGTAAAACTTCTGAAATCGGAAACTGCACTGGTCGTATAGGTATTGGGAGCCCCTAGCAAGGCTCCAGGCTATCTTTTGGTCGGTTAATTCGTTATTGGGAAAGACAAATAGAGAAAAATAATAATCATATCAGAGGGGGGGGGGAAGAAAAAAAAAAGGGGGGGGAGGGGGGGGGCATAGACAGAGAAGAGGTTTACACTGACATAGGTGTGGGAAAGGGGTAAAAGGAGAAGAAGAAAGGTAGGTAGAGGGTAGCAGTCAAGAATAGAAAATAGAGAGAAGTGGGGAGAAATGAGAAGTGTGAGGTGGGGGGTGGTGGGGGCCGCTCTCCGTCCCAGGCCCCCGCACCAGATCAAAACGCAGGAAAGATTGCTGTGTGAACTGTTTTTACTTCAAATACTTCAGGACAGCATTCTAGAAGAAGGACTTATAGTAATCCGTAGTCCTAAAATGCGTCCAACAGGACCAGGTCAAACTAAACTTCTGTAAGCGGTCATGGGCTGTGTGTATCAATTCCTCCATCTCCTCTATCTTAGCGACTCTGATCAACCATTCTCGAATGGTCGGGATATCCTTTGAACGCCAATGTGTAAGAACGCATAGCCTGGCTGCATTAACCATATGCATAGCCAATGATTTTTGGTAATTTCGTTTGGGTAGAGTAGTATGGTGTAGAAGGTATTGAGCAGGAGTGTAGTCTAGAGTGAAAGTGGTGACCCGTTTAATGATGGAGTGGACCTCCCTCCAAAAAGGTTGGAGCAAGGTACACTCCCACCAAATGTGGATCATGGATCCTACCTCTTCTGTACACCTCCAACATGTATCCGGAATAGAGGGTGAGAATTTATGTAGACGAGATGGGGTCCTATACCATTTCGTGATAATTTTATAACCGTTTTCTTGAATCGCAACGTTCATTGAGCCTTTATGCGCAAGAGTGAATATGGATTCCCAGTCATCATCCTCAAGTGTGATTTGCAGGTCCCTTTCCCAAGAAGCACGTATATTCTGCATCGTGGGAGTACCAGGGACATCCTGTAATAGGGCGTAAATGTGTGACACGAGGTGTCGTTGTGGTGTATTGCGTGAACAAAGTACTTCAAATGGTGTAAGTTGTCTATCCCACGTGACCTTCGCATCTTTGGAGGTAAGAAAGTGAGTCAGCTGTCTAAAAGACCAGAAAGGAAAAGTGTTAGTACGTGATTCAGAAGTAAGCTCCTCATAGGTTCGTCTTCGGCCTTTATGAAAGAAATGACACGCCAGAACCTCCTCGTGTGGCCATTCCGTGTGGAGGAATGAGTTCGAATCTCCCGGAGGGAACTCAGGGTTGCCTCTCAGAGGGGTTAGTGGACCCGGTTGTGAGGAGAGGTTAAAGAGAGCGACCGCTTTCCTAAAGTCCGATAGGGAAGGTGCAATGAGCGGGTGTGTCTTGAGGGTCAGGGGCCAGCATCAAGCTGACAGCCAAGGTAATGTGGGAATCGGAGTTTGCGTGAGAGAATTTTCTAGCATCACCCATGCTTTCCTTAGTTTGTGAAGTTTCCAGTCCACCACTCTAGTTAGGTGGCAGGCCAGGTAATATTTATAAAGGTCTGGTAAACCAATCCCACCGGTTGTTTTGGAGCATGTCAGCCGTGAGTATTTAATTTGTGGGGCATTATTCTTCCAAATGAAGCTAGTGCAGGCTTTTTTATATGCCGCAAAGAATGAGGGGGGTAAGTGAATCGGGATTGTCTGCATTAAATATAATAGGCGGGAGAGAACAACCATCTTAATGAGGGCCGAGCGCCCAAACCAAGAAACGTTAAGGTTGTCCCAATCCTTCAAATTTGCCTGGAGCTTAGAGAGGGCGTGGAGGAAGTTGTGGCTATAAAGATCCGTTATGTTCTTAGTGATCTGGTTGCCTAAATAGGTAATGGCTGTCTTCTGCCAATGAAAGGGAAAGGATTCCTGACAATGTGTGACTTCATGAGGGGTAAGGGATACATTTAGGGCATGTGATTTGGAATAATTGATTTTGAGATTTGATAACTCGCCAAAGTGTTTTATGTCTTTCAAAAGATTGGGTAGCGATATCCGAGGGGATTGCAAGGACAATAGGATATCGTCAGCAAAGGCCGCAACTTTAAATTCTCTGTGGGCAATGGAGATTCCCTTGATATCCGTGTTGGACCTCAGTCTGTTTAGTAGGGGCTCCAGAGTCAAAACAAAGATCAGGGGAGATAACGGGCAGCCCTCACAGGTACCATTGCTAATCGAGAAGGCGTCTGACAGGAGGCCATTAGCCCTCACCCTCGCGGAGGGGTTAGTATAGAGGGCAGTGATATGTGCAAGCATACGTGGCAGGAGGCCTATGCCTTCCAAGACCGCCCGCATGTAATCCCATGACACCCTGTCAAACGCCTTCTCAGCATCAAGGGAGAGGAGGAATCCCTCGGTCTTCGATGAGGCCAGCCAATGCTGAACGTTTAAAGTGCGGATAGTATTGTCCCTAGCCTCCCTACCCGGGATAAAGCCCACCTGATCAGATGGTATGAGGCCAGGGATCAAGGGGAGTAACCTATTTGCTAGCATCTTAGCGTAGATTTTTATATCCACGTTAAGCAGGGAGATCGGCCTATAGTTAGAAACTTGTGTGGTATCTTTCCCATCTTTCGGGATAACTGCTATATGGGCTTCCAGTAATCTGCCTAGGGAAGTGTGGGGGGACGAAAGGGAGTTAAATGTGTTTAGCATTTTGGGAGTAAGGTCCTCCTGAAAGCATTTGTAGTACAACAGTGGGAGGCCATCGGGGCCTGGGCTTTTCCCCACCTTCATCTGTTTGATTGCTAAGTGAAGTTCTTCCATGGAGAAAGGGCTCTCCATGGCTTCAGCCTGTTGGGGGGTAATAGGTTTGGGGCAGTAATCCGCCAAGAAGTCCGATATTTGAGAGGAACGCCTGGCCATATTGGTCACCCCTCCCCCTTCTTGCGCCAAATTGTACAATTTGGAGTAGAATTTTTCAAAGTGTTTGGTTATTTCTTCGTTCTTTGAAAGGAGTGTACCTTGGCTGTCACGAATATGATGAATCACTGACGAGACCTTAACTGCCTGTATCGTGCGAGCCAACAGTCTCCCACTTTTGTTGCCGTGTTCGTAGAACACTTTCTGTCTGAGGACGTATCGCCTTCTAGTGCGCTTCCCCAACTCTCCCACCAAATCAGAACGCGCCTGCAAAAGCTCCTGCAGTGTAGCTTGCATGGATGACTGTTTATGGGCTCTTTCCAGGCGGTTAATTTTTTCAATTAATGATTTAACGTCTTCCTGGTGTCTTTTTTTGGCTATCGTGGCTAAAGAGATTAATTTTCCCCTTAGGACACATTTGTGTGCTTCCCAAAGTGTTATGGGAGAGACATCTGGGGTAGAGTTTTCTTGAAAGTACAATTGCATTCGGGTACGCACTTGTCTAACATTTTCAGGGTCTTTGAATAGCGTTGGATTCAGTCTCCAGGTTTTCGTTGTCTTATGAACTTCAGGAAACGTAAGAGTTACTGTTATAGGGTGGTGGTCTGATAAGAACATTGGCTCTATAGTGGCCTGTGAGAGAAAGGATAGGTCAGTCTGCGAGAGAAAAAAGTAATCTATCCTAGAGTATTTCTGGTGGGGTGGAGAGAAAAAAGTGTAATCTTTATCGGTAGGATACATGGTACGCCATGTGTCATGGAGCTTTAGGTATTGCATTTGGAGTCTAATCTGGCGAAGTGCCTGGTGTGTGAGGGTGGATGTGCCAGTAGAGGAGTCTATAGTTGGGTTTAATGGAACATTGAAGTCCCCTCCCAAGAGTGCAATACCCTCCTGGAATGTGGCAAGCAGGTCACAGACTTTCCTAAAGAACGACACTTGGTGCTCGTTTGGGCAGTACACATTGGCTAGTGTGATTGGTTTAGAGGCAAAGGTACCTTTAATAAAAATGTACCTGCCCTCCGGATCGATTATCGAGTCCGACAATCGAAAATCAGCGCGTTTGGATATCAGTATGGAAACTCCCTTTGTTTTGGACTCTGGGTTCGTAGAATGCATTACCTGCTTGTAAATATGGTTCCCCAATTTGGGGATTGCATCAGATCTAAAATGAGTTTCTTGGAGCATAAGAAAGTGAGCATTGTGTTTAGTCAATGCTGACAGTACCTGTGTTCTCTTTTCAGGGAGATTTAGGCCTTTTACATTGAGTGAGAGACATTTCAATGACAGCTGTTGTTTAATTATATTCTCCTTCTGCATGGTGTAATCAAACGGAGAATATAATATGTATGTGCGAAGTCAGATTGTTAGTGCGGTGATCAGGAGCTACCGCACTGTCCCTGACAGGAGAGAGGAAAGAAGAGCGGCCCCCACGAAAATGAAGAAAAGAAAAGAGAGAAAAAAAAAAAGAAGGGGGGGGTGGGGGGGAGGGGACAAGTAGGATCTAGAGAAAGATGGGAGGGAGTAAGTAAGGAAGTCAGGAAGCAGGGGGGGGAGGGGAAACGCACGGAGAAGAACAATGCACTAACGCTGGGAGGATCTACAGCGCGTGCGTGATAATACCGGAGGCAGTTAAATATAAATCTAACTGCCTAATAAGGGAAAATCCGGAGTGTCAGCTTCCCGCCAAGTGGGAGGCTGTGGAGGGGTAGAAAGACCAGGACGGGACACTGGAATCCCGCACAACGGTGGACGTAAGGAGATAAAACAGGTGCTTAAAAGACATTGGATGGCGTAAATGAGAATCATGGGATTAAAAACGAAAAGTACAAAAGGGAATCGAGAAAGAATGAATGAATATTGAGACGTGGAATTCCCCTGCACAGGTTGTTACTTCGGGATATACTGTTGCATAATGATAACAGGGGCGATCCAAAAGCCTATCCGAGTTATATGATAGACCTGTCTAAACCTATTGTGACCGGAATCTAAACGGAACCCCTACCTAGGGTTTAGGATGGGCAATATTCATCCTTAAACATTATCACACATTTGTGGAGATCGGTGTGTCCCTGAGCCCACAAATATGTAGGCCCCTGAACCCACCGATCCAGAACCATAGAAACAGATAAACAAATAAACAAACAGGCATTGAAACATTGCAACGCTGCTCCCCCCCCCGCCCCCCAAGGAGCTCGGACTGTGTGTCAATCCAGTTGGGCCTCAATCTGAAAATTCATTGTCCAGGTCTAGGACCAGTCTCAGGAGATACCCCAGGGTTGTGTTCATGGTAAGAGTATACTCTTCCCCTGAGACCCTATGTCATCCCGCTTAAACATGGGCGTAGTTCAAGTTAGGTCTTATTGTGAAAGAAGTAATTGCCTAGCATGGAGAGCTTATCACAAGCTACAGAATAAGTGCAGGTTCAACCCATAAAAAATCAAAAACGGGAAAGTGGAGGAGTGAACCCGGCCCCACCGTGAAAAACGGTAATCTGGTTTGGCGTTTCCCTTAGCATAATCCTACAGCAGGGGCCAATATAAAAGACAATATTTCTAGATTGTAGAGACATTCCTCAAGCTGTCAGGAGCCGAGTCCACCTCCCCAAAGTAATCAGCAGGCATAAAAACAAAGCGGTCTAAGTAGGCAAAGGCATATCCCTGGCAAACCATGCGTGTGAGCATCTGTTACCTTCTGGGTAGTATACATCACCTAGACCCTGGAAGGAATGGACCCCGAGAAGGCCCCCCGGAAAAACTGTAGGAGCAAATCAGAGTTAGTCATGTCTGGAAGAGAAAAAAAAAAAAGGGGGGGCACCGAATGTTTTTGGCGCGTTGGAAGGCATCAAAGGGCCACAGCTTAGAAATAACCGTCTAGGTGAAGGTGAAAACTCAATTGGCTGGAATCAAAGGGGGCAGTAAGTTCCAATCGGGCTTGGGGGGTGCGGTCAGCAAAGAGAAAAAAAAAGGGGGGGAGAAAAAAAATCATTTTCCTTTCTCTTCTCCTTCCCCCCCCTCCCCCGTGCCGGAACGGAAAACAAATTTAAACAGCAACAGAACGTTTCTGTGTAATCTCAACTAGGTAGTGTAGAGGCTTGTTGTAAAAAGGAGCAGAGTTAAGCATCTTGAAGTCCCCTTCTCGGGGGTTCCAGCCGGGTCCGGGTATTGCAGGAGGTTGTCTCGGCGGGCATAGCGGTCTCCTGGTGATGTCGGGTCCAATCTGCGGCGTCTGGAGCGTTGTCGCTGAGCTTTTGGTGAGGAGTTGTGCGAGACAGGTTTCCAAGGCTCTGTGGGAAAGTAGAAGGAGTACCAGTCAGGCAGGTCAATCAATGGTATGTCTAGTTGTTCGCAGAATACAGGCAAATCTTCCGGGGTCCGTAAGAAGGCTGTACGGCCCCTGGTGGACCCTGAGAGGCAAAACGGGAACTTCCACCTATACTGTATATTGCGGGCCCGCAGTGTATCCAACAGGGGATGCAGAGTGCGCCTATTCTGCAAAGTTATTTGAGAGAGATCTTGGAATAATTTAATGTCTGTGCCATTAAACAAAATTCGACCTCTATCTCTTGCCTTCCTCAGTATCTCCTCTTTGAGGGGAAAATTTACGATACAGCACACAATGTCCCTGGGGGGCTCAGAATCTCAGGGAGGGGGTCTCAGGGCCCGATGCAGTCTTTCCATCTCGATGGGGGAGTCAGCCGGGCGGCCCAAGAGGTCGTTGAAAATGGAGCAGACCGTTTGTGGTAGTGTAGCCGGGTCTATACCCTCAGGGACCCCCTGCACCCTAACATTATGTCTGCGACCCCTGTTATCTAAATCCTCCACATGTCTGTGGAGTTCAAACATGTGAGACAGTTGTGAGTCATAAGTCTTTTGTACTTGCCTGATTGCTACTGCCTGAGTTTGGGTGGTTTCTTCCACCTCGGTGAGGCGGTGGTTCATTGTGTGAATGTCCGACTTCAGATCCGCAATGGCCGTTGTTAGAGTATGTTTGATGTCTAGTGCCACTCTCTGCAGATCTCTTTGGAGGTTGAGTAGGCTCGGGTTAGGGTCTGTGGCTGATCTCAGACCAGCGGTGTTTTCAAGCGGGATCAAGGATGAGGCCTGTGAGGCCTGTGAGCTCTGTGAAGTCTGCATCTCCCCGTGGTCCCCTGAGGGCCGATTCTTGAACATCTCCGGAATATTGTTGCTCAATTGTGCCCCTGAGTCTTTGAGAGTGCGTGGTGTGGAGGAGCTTCTAGTGGATTTCCCCATGATTCAGCTGATTGTGGTGTCTAAAGAAAGCGTTTCACATCCCCGTCATGCAGGAGTCCTATCTTCATGCCGCCATCCCGGCCGCCGTCTGAGCAGATCCCCACCTAAATAAGTCTTCTAGCATAGCAGAGCATAGCAGCCCGGTAAACCCCTCTTGCAGGCGGGGTGTCAGGATTAAGCCTTGATGTTAGTGCAGGGGAGGACGGAGAGGCTGTCTGTAGGCCTGAGGTGTAGCAAGATGGCCGCCCTTCCCCTGCTTTAAACAGCACTATTGGGTGCCTCCACCGGCCTTCTGAACTCCCCCTCTCCAGCCTGACTGTCCAAGAGAGGTGGGATAGCTGTGGCCAGAGATGTTCCCCGCTCCTCCCGTAGCCGCCTTACCCGAGTCCTGGGGATTCGGAGGGCCCGCAGGCCTCAAGATGGCGGCGGATCTCACGTGGATGGGATCAGCCCAAAAAGTTCTTTAAGTGCCCCCGGCAAAGACAGGGCCCAGGATGGGGGACCGGGCGGGTGCCGAGTGTAGGACCTGGCCCCCAGAGATGGATCGGGCCGGCCGCACTGCGATCTCGCGGGGGTGCAGCCGCAGGAAAGACCGGGGATTCAAGGCCTCAAAAGGCCGCGCGGAGTCGCGGCCACCACAGATGGCTCCGAGAGTCGGCTCTGTCTTCGGGCTGTTCCAGGTAGGAGGATGGGTGGCGGGTGGGGATGGATGGTGGTCTCTTACCTCCAAGAATGCCGGGGTCTGGCTCCTCCGGGAGGCCTTGGGCCTACAAGATGGCGGCAGCTGCAGAAGCTGGCGGCTACGGATCTCGGGCTTCCCCTGGTCGAATCGCTCCGCAATAACGGCCCAGGACACTGCGGTGGGGCAAGGTGAACAGGCTGGGATGAGATTGGGACGTGGATGGTCGTTTTAGCAACCCGGATGGCGGTGGATGGAATTCGGGAGTCCTGGAGCTCCCCTGAAGCACGTCCGCCGCTGCACACGTCAGGACACGCCCCCCATCTCAGGTGGGCTTTATCCCGGGAAGGGAGGCAAGGGACAATACCATACGCACTCTGAATATACATCATTGGCTCTCCTCTTCGAAGATCCAGGGCTTTCTCCTCTCCATTGACGCTGAGAAGGAGTTCGACAGGGTAGCATGGGATTATATGCAGGGGGTACTGAAGGGCATAGGCCTGTTACCCCGGATGCTAATGCACATTAACGCCCTTTATGCCAACCCAGTGGCAAGGGTGAAGGCCAATGGCCTCCTGTCGGACGCCTTCTCCATAAGCAATGGGACACGCCAGGGTTGCCCCCTTTCTCCATTGATCTTTGTCTTGTCTCTTGAACCGTTATTAAACAGATTGCGCGCCAATGACAACATCAAAGGAATTCCCATACATCACAAGGAGTACAAAGTCGCAGCGTTCGCGGATGATATTATGCTGTCCCTGCAATCTCCTCGAGTATCCTTGCCTAACCTATTGAGCGACATTAAATACTTTGGCGAGCTGTCGTACCTTAAAATTAACTTTTCCAAGTCTCACGCCTTGAACATATCTTTAATCCCGCAGGAAGTTTCTCACTGCCAAGACTCTTTTCCATTTATATGGAAGAAAGACGCTATTACATATTTAGGGATTCAGATACCTGGGAAACTTTCAGATCTGTATAGTCTCAATTTTCTTCGCGCACTCTCCAGAATCCAAGCGGATTCGAAGGAGTGGGCTAGTCTGAATGTGTCCTGGTTTGGCCGGGCGGCACTCATTAAGATGGTTATTCTCCCTCGCTTACTGTATCTAATGCAAACGATCCCAACACACCTTCCCCCATCCTTCTTCTTGACATATAAGAAAGCATGCACAACATTTCTCTGGAAAGGTTCAGCCCCACCTATTAAATACTCTCGCCTGACTTGCTCCAAGACGTCGGGGGGTATTGGTCTTCCGGACCTCCATAAGTATTACCTGGCCTGCCACTTGACTAGAGTGGTGGACTGGAATATTCACAAAGTGGGGAAAGCCTGGGTCACATTGGAAAACGCATATACGCCAACATCGACTTGCACACTTCCATGGCTGGCTCCACGATCTTACCCCCAGGATATCAAACTACACCCTCTGATCATGCCCTCGCTGTTGGCCTTTGGGAAAGCGGTCGCCCTCTTCAACATCTCCTCTCAACCGGGCCCCCTGACCACAATACGGGGTAATCCTGAGTTCCCTCCGGGAGAATCCAAAGCTATCTTACATAGGGAATGGCCGCTGGAGGAGATTCAGGCACGCCACTTCTTTCGCGGAGGCCGACGGCGATTGTATGAGGAGTTGGTTGCGGATTCTCGTACCAACTCCTTCCCTTTTTGGTCGTACAGGCAGCTGTCACATTTCTTTACCTCTAAAGGCCCCACCGATGCTTGGAGTAGACAACTTACTCCCTTTGAAACCCTATGCTCAAGCAAATTTACCGCAACGACACCTTATATCATCTATATATGCCATGTTGCTGGAGACCCCTTGTCTATCAGCGACACAGGCTGTTCGCTCGTCTTGGGAGAGAGATTTGCAAATTTCATTCACAGATAAGGAGTGGGAATCTGTCTACACTATGGCACATACAGGTTCGTTGAATGTGGCGATCCAAGAAAACGGATACAAAATTATTACAAAATGGTATAGAACCCCAGCCCGTTTACACAGATTCTCACCCCAGATTCCGAATACATGTTGGCGATGCAACAGAGACGAAGGATCCATGATTCACATATGGTGGGAGTGTGCCTTGCTCCGCCCTTTTTGGAGCGAGGTTCGCTCCATTATAGAGCGGGTCACCACTCTTACCTTAGACTTTGGACCAGCGCAATTTCCCTTACATCACTCTACCTTAGCGAAACGCACTTACCATAGGTCGCTAGCCATGCATATGGTTAATGCTGCCAGACTATGCATCCCTACCCACTGGCGTTCGACGAATATCCCCTCCATTAGGGAATGGCTGCTTAGAATAATCAGAATAGAGGAGATGGAGGAATTAATCTCTGTCTCCCAAGATCGCATTCAGAGATTCACACTAACCTGGGCCTGTTGGCTATATTTTAAAACCACTGACCAGTTTAAATCCCACTTTTCTTCTCAACACTGAGATCCTAAACCTACACAATACCCTACCCATGAGACCCGGAAGGGAAACGGGGGTTCTGAGACGTGGAGTGCCCCCCCCCCTGCCCCCTCTCTCCCCCCCTCTCTACCTCCCTGACCCCCTGCCCCATCCTTCCTCTTTCTACCCTGACTACCCTTCCCCCCTTCCCTTTTCCCTTTTATCTCGCATCCTTCATTTTTGCCCCATAATTTCATCATCACACGGCCGCAGCTCACCTAGCATTTGCTGGGGTCCTGGTCGGGGCTCCACGCAACATATCTGCCCTCCGAGCTGTCAGGTATACTATAATCTTATTGGCCACGACTAGACCGGTTGATAGGGGTCTACGGGGCCTATGCTTTCATGAACGGGGTGCTCGCATGTCACCCAGATACCTGACCCTGCTAGAAGGTGATGCGGTCAACCCTTAGTATTACATAGGCCTTGTCTTGTATACACTTGTACTAACCCCTGATGTCTTACTTTTTGCTATTTTTTGTTATATTACCGCATAAAATGTTCGTTGCATGTTAATGTGCTATGGTTCCATTTGCAGATGGAGTATCTTTCATAATGTATGTACAACCATATTCTTTTCTCTAATAAAAATTATTTGTGGAAAAAAAAAAAGAAATAGGGGATCATAAACAGATGCAGGCATAAAAGCTACTCAATATTTTATGCTGAGTTTTGGTTCACCAGTAGTGTGCAAGCTGGAACCTTTGTTAAATCCCCATATGGCTGTCAGTGTGATAGATTGATGTTCTGATGCCACAGCTTTTGCCTAAAGTGATCGCTGGAGGTGCACAGTGCCTATAGCAATTCTTATGGGCTTTTGTTATTGCATTTTTTTTTCTTGCATTAGCTTTTATTTGTATGGTTTGGCAATAATGCTGTGTAATTAATGATATGTACCACATATAGAAACAATTTAGGGAGATAACCAATGACAGCACCCATGATTGTGGGGAGCATTATAAAAATTGTATAATGTATTTTTTTATTTTCCCCCATATACTTCCAGACAGGTCATATCTCAGAAATATTTAAGCCCCCGTGATCTCTCTCTCTACCTCTCCCTCTCTCTCTTTATATATATATATATATATATATATATATATATATATATTGTAAGATTGGGGGTTGTTAGTAGAGTTGAGCGGACACCTGGATGTTCGGGTTCGACGGTCAATGGGGACCCGGACTTCTAAGGACTAAAAAGGCTCTAAAAAAGTAATGGAAAGGGCTAGAGGGCTGCAAATGGCAGCAAAATGTTGTTAAGAGCATGGCAAGTGCTCTGCAAACAAATGTGGATAGGGAAATAACTTAAAATAACATAAAAAAATAAAAATAAAAAATAATAATCTTGACCTAGGAGGACGAGGTCCATATGGTGTAGGAGGTTGAGGTGGCGGTGGATGTGGCTGTGTAGGTGGAAGCGGCGGTGGAGGAGGACGAGGTAGCCAACACTGATTCAAAAATACAACAATGGCTGGGTAAGGCCGGTGATGTGTCGAATTCTGTCCCCCGTCAAATAGTGTCCACCCTGTACTACGCTTGCTCAGTATGTAGGACAAGGGGATTTCTAAAATCTCCCAAGACGAACGGCGCCTGCGTGGTGAGTTCAGGTGAAGGCCACACCATCCGTGGTTCAAGCCGAGCCAAGTGAGGCCGTGCCCGAAGCGTGGCGATCGAACCGAGCCCGTGAGGGGCCCTGTTACTATGTGCTACCGTATGTCCACTTGGATGGTGGGGCTTGAACCTGCACTCACAGTGCAGGCGCCGTTCATCTTCAGAGATTTTGTGAATCTCCTTGTCCTCTGTACTGCGCAAGCGCTGCGCCTTCGCAGTATGGGCCGGACACAATCCGATGGCAGGACAGTTTTTGTCACAACACCGGTATACATGTCTATTCTGCACAAGGTACGGACAAGTCCTGTGGGATCCATGCCTGGTTCATTTTAATGAACGTGAGCTTGTCCACATTGGCTCTGGACAGGCGGCTGTGCTTGTCTGTGATAACGCCCCCTGCCGTGCTAAATACACGTTCAGATAATACACTGGCTGCAGGGCAGGCCAGCACCTCCAAGGCATAAAGGGCAAGCTCAGGCCATGTGCCCAATTTGGAGACCCAGAAGTTAAAGGGGGCAGACCCCTCATCCAGTACGTGTAGGCCTGTGGACACATACTGCTCAACCATGTTGGTGAAATGCTGCCTCCTGCTAAGACGTTCCATCTCAGCTGGTGGTGCTGGTTGTTGTGGCGTGCTGACAAAGCTTTTCCACATTTCAGCCATGCTAACCCTGCCTTCTGAGATGCTGCCGGTGCCCCGGCTGCGTTAGCGACCTCTTCTTCCTCCTCTGCCTTCGCCTTGTGCTTCCACCGTACGCCCGCTGTCAGGTGGGAATGCCACCAGCAGCGCGTCTACCAGCGTGCGCTTGTACTCGCGCATCTTACGATCCCGCTCCAGTGAGGGAATTAAGGACGGTACATTGTCCTTGTAATGGGGATCCAGCAGGGTGGCCACCCAGTAATCAGCACCAGTTAAAATGTGGGCAACTCGGCGGTCATTGCGGAAACACTGCAGCATGTAATCGAACATGTGTGCCAGGCTGCCCAGAGGCAAAGAAAAGCTGTCCTCTGTGGGAGGTGTATCGTCTGTGTCCTCTGTATCCCCCCAGCCACGCACCAGTGATGGCCACGAGCTGGTCTGGGTGCCACCCTGCTGTGAAAATGGCTCCTCCTCCTCCTCCTCCTCCTCCATCTCCTCCTCCACCTCGTCATCCTCCAGAACTGTGCCCTTTCTGCCGGACAATTGTGTACCTGGCGTTTGTTGGTGCAGGAACCCACCCTCGTAGCCACTTGTGAAAGACTGCCCTGAAAGCCTTTGAAATGATCCCGCTTCCTCCTCCTCCTCCTCATCCTCCTGTGCCACATCCTCTTCCATCATCGCCCGAAGGTTTTTTTAAGGAGGCATAGAACTGGGATAGTAACGCTAAGAACGGCGTCATTGGCACTGGACATGTTGGTGGAGTACTCGAAACAGCGCAACAAGGCACACAGGTCTCGCATGGAGGCCCAGTTATTGGTGGTGAAGTGGTGCTGTTCCGCAGAGCGACTCACGCGTGATTGCTGCAGCTGAAACTCCACTATCGCCTGCTGCTGCTCGCACAGTCTGGCCAGCATGTGCAAGGTGGAGTTCCACCTTGTGGGCACGTCACATATGAGGCGGTGAGCGGGAAGGCCGAAGTTACGCTGCAGCGCTGACAGGCGAGCAGCAGCAGGGTGAGAACGCCGAAAGTGCGCACACACAGCCCGCACTTTCTGCAGCAGCTCTGGCATATTGGGGTAATTTTTAAGGAACCTCTGGACCACCAAGTTCAGTACATGCGCCAGGCAAGGGATGTGCGTCAAACCGGCTAGGCCCAGAGCTGCTACGAGATTTCGCCCATTATCGCACACCACCAGGCCGGGCTTGAGGCTCACTGACAGCAACCACTCATTGGTCTGTTGTTCCATGTCCCTCCACAACTTCTGCGCGGTGTGGGGTTTTTCCCCCAAACAGGAAAGTTTTAAAACTGCCTGCTGTCGTTTACCCCTGGCTGTGCTGAAGTTGGTGGTGAAGGTGTTACGCTGACCAGATGAGGAGACGGTAGAGGATGAGGAAGCGGAGTAGGAGGAGTTAGCAACAGGAGGCAAACTGAAGCGCCCTGCAATCCTCGGTGGTGGAAGGACATGCGCCAAACTGCTATCTGCCTCAGGCCCAGCCGCCACTGCATTTACCCAGTGTGCTGTTAGGGAGATATAACATCCCTGATCGTGCTTACTGGTCCACGCATCCGTAGTTAGGTGGACCTTGCCACAGATGGCGTTGCGCAGTGCACACCTGATTTTGTCCCCTACTTGGTTGTGCAGGGAAGGGATGGCTCGCCTGGAAAAATAGTGGCGGCTGGGCACGACGTACTGTGGGACAGCCAATGCCATCAGGCTTTTAAAACTCTGCGTCTCCACCAGACGGAATGACAGCATTTCAAAGGCCAGGAGTTTTGAAATGCTGGCATTCGCGGATGGCTAGGGGGGTACTTCCTCTTCCGCTCCAATGTTTGGGAGATAGAGAGCTGAACGCTTCCATGGGACATTGTGGAGATGGTTGGTGACCCAGGTGGTAGTGTTGCTGGCAGATCCTCTGTTTGCGGGCTGGCAGGTGCCACTGTCACTACAGAGGTGGATGAAGAGGCCGAGACTGCAGCAGAAGAGGAAGCAGGAGGAGCCAGAGACCTTTCTTGGTTTTTGAGGTGTCTACTCCACTGCAGCTCGTGCTTTGCACTTAGATGCCTGGTCATGCAGGTTGTGCTCAGGTTGAGAACGTTTATGCCTCGCTTCAGGCTCTGATTGCACAGCGTGCAAACCACTCGTGTCTTGTCATCAGCACATTGTGTGAAGAACTGCCACGCTAGGGAACTCCTTGGACCTGGCTTTGGTGTGCTCGGTCCCTTGCTGCGTTGGGCAGTAGCAGACATACTGTCTAGCTGACAGACGCTCCGCTTTTGCACCCTGCTCCCTCTTCTGCTGTGCTGGTGGCTCTGTGCGACCACCGCCTCTTCCTCCAAACTACACTGGTCACCTGCATAACGTTCATTTCATGTGGGGTCGAGGACCTCATCGTCCTCCACATCATCTTCCACCCAGTCTTCACCCCTGCCCTCCTTGTCTGTCTGCACAATTGCGAAAGCAGCAGCAGTTGGCACCTGTGTTTCGTCATCATCGAGACGTACTGCGATGGTCCTCCCATGTACTCATCATGAAACATAAGTGGTTGGGCATCGGTGCACTCAATCTCTTCCATTTCTGGGGCAGGGCTAGGTGGATGGCCCTGGGAAACCCTGCTAACAGAGTCATCGAAAAGCAGAAGAGACTGCTGCATGATTTGGGGCTCAGACTGCTTGGCTGATTTGCAAGGGGGTGAGGTGAAAGACTGATGGACATGGGTTTCAGGTGCCAACTCTGTTCTTTCATCAGAAGAGTGGGTGGGTGACAAAGTGAAGGAACCCGAGGCACTGTCAGCAACCCAATCTACTATCGCCTGTACTTGTCCTGGCCTAAACATTCGTACAGCCTCATTAAGCGCGACAAAATACCGCCGCAGGCTCGGTCGCCTACTCGCACCTGAGGAAGGTGTTTCACTTGTGCGTGTATCTGGCACAGATCCACCACGTCCTCTCCCTGCAACAGGAGCCCCACCAGCAGCACCACGACCGGGGCCACCACGTCCCTTTGACCTTCTCCTCATATTTTCCAAATTTAGGATCTTGCCCTAAATGGGTGTTTTTGGAAGAGCAGAACACACCAACAGTACGTAACCGCTGAATCGCACAGCTACAGAACTGCAGAAAATGCTATTCAAAAAAAATGTTGTTTTTTTAGTATAGCACAGTAGGAGAAAACTATATAGAAATTGTTTATTTCACACACCTCAAAATATGTATAACACACTGCAAACTTTTTTTTGTGCCCCTAAACGGCATTTTTTGGAAGAGCAGAACACACCCACAGTACGTAACCGCTGAATCGCACAGCTACAGAACTGCAGAAAATGCTATTCCAAAAAAAATTTGTTTTTTTAGTATAGCACAGTAGGAGAAAACTATATAGAAATTGTTTATTTCACACACCTCAAAATATGTATAACACACTGCAAACTTTTTTTTGTGCCCCTAAACTGCGTTTTTTGGAAGAGCAGAACACACCCACAGTACGTAACCGCTGAATCGCACAGCTACAGAACTGCAGAAAATGCTATTAAAAAAAAATGTTGTTTTTTTAGTATAGCACAGTAGGAGAAAACTATATAGAAATTGTTTATTTCACACACCTCAAAATATGTATAACACACTGCAAACTTTTTTTTGTGCCCCTAAACGGCATTTTTTGGAAGAGCAGAACACACCCACAGTACGTAACCGCTGAATCGCACAGCTACAGAACTGCAGAAAATGCTATTCCAAAAAAAAATTGTTTTTTTAGTATAGCACAGTAGGAGAAAACTATATAGAAATTGTTTATTTCACACACCTCAAAATATGTATAACACACTGCAAACTTTTTTTTGTGCCCCTAAACGGCGTTTTTTGGAAGAGCAGAACACACCCACAGTACGTAACCGCTGAATCGCACAGCTACAGAACTGCAGAAAATGCTATTCAAAAAAAATGTTGTTTTTTTAGTATAGCACAGTAGGAGAAAACTATATAGAAATTGTTTATTTCACACACCTCAAAATATGTATAACACACTGCAAACTTTTTTTGTGCCCCTAAACGGCGTTTTTTGGAAGAGCAGAACACACCCACAGTACGTAACCGCTGAATCGCACAGCTACAGAACTGCAGAAAATGCTATTCAAAAAAATGTTGTTTTTTTAGTATAGCACAGTAGGAGAAAACTATATAGAAATTGTTTATTTCACACACCTCAAAATATGTATAACACACTGCAAACTTTTTTTTGTGCCCCTAAACAGCGTTTTTTGGAAGAGCAGAACACACCCACAGTACGTAACCGCTGAATCGCACAGCTACAGAACTGCAGAAAATGCTATTAAAAAAAAATGTTGTTTTTTTAGTATAGCACAGTAAGAGAAAACTATATAGAAATTGTTTATTTCACACACCTCAAAATATGTATAACACACTGCAAACTATTTTTTGTGCCCCTAAACGGCGTTTTTTGGAAGAGCAGAACACACCCACAGTACGTAACCGCTGAATCGCACAGCTACAGAACTGCAGAAAATGCTATTCAAAAAAAATGTTGTTTTTTTAGTATAGCACAGTAGGAGAAAACTATATAGAAATTGTTTATTTCACACACCTCAAAATATGTATAACACACTGCAAACTATTTTCTTGTTCATACATCACGGGACACAGAGCAGCATAGTCATTACTATGTGGGTTATATAGAATTACCTTCAGGTGCTGGCACTGGCAACTTCCAAAACAGGAAGTACCCTCCCCTATATAAGCCCCTCCCATCCGGGAGTACCTCAGTTTTTTGCCAGTGTCTAAGGTGTTGGCCAAGGTTAACATGTATTCATCTGGGCTTGTGTACAGGTTCTCTGGGCCTTAGCAAGCTATTCCGGATCAGACCAAAAAAGCTTCATAGCTAAACGGTCGGTACCCGGGCCTTGCAGAGAAGAGCAGGGTTTTGCCTGTAATGCCTCTCTTAGGAGGGCTGGACCCTGGGATCCAGAGCTCTGGTCATACCCAAAACCAAGAGGCTATCTGTGCAGGGTGCTATACAGGTCCAGGGGAGTGGAATCCTTGGGAACCCGGTCCCTGAAGGTCTAGTACAATGCCTGCCGTGAGAGGTGAAGTTTGGGCTTCTGTGGACCAAACAAAGTCCTGCGGCGGGGAAAAGGTAAGTGGGGGCCCCTCAGGAACTTGGTTCTATTGAGGGGACCCCCAAGCCTAATATGTCTTTCTGCCTGTTACCTAAAGGGTATTCCCGCTAATAGCTGTATATGCCTAAGAAATCCTAGAAATGTTTTTTCATAAGGGAAGTTCTAAAAAAAACTGTAAACCTGGAAATGTTTTTCATAAAGGAGGTTTTAAAAAAAAAAAAAAGACAAAAGTGCGGTACCTGTGTTTGTCCACTAGAGGCCGCTGTGGAACGTCTTTTTTCTTGGGACTATTCCTTCCATGGTGAAAGTCCAGGCAGATGAGTGAGCTCTCTATCAGGGAAGCTGCATTCCTCTGTCATGCTGCCAAGTAGTTTCCTTCCATCCCCGAGTCCTGGTGAAACAGGGACCCTGGCTCCTCTCCCTACATGGCGCCAAGAGCGCACACGTGCACGCGCGCGCGCGAACACATGCTTTCTTTTTATAAGGTTTAGCTTCAAAAAAGGGGGCGGAGCCTGGCGGATGACGCGCTCTGTGCGCCCAGCGCTTCTGCGCATGTGCGGGCGTCCCAGCAAGATAAAAGGACTCAGTCCACGCTGCTTGCTATGGACACAGAGCATGAAAAGGAGCTGGTAGCATGGTATAGGGGCTTACAGCGGGCGGTTGATACAGGCATCCCCAGAAAGACGCATTAGTAGACACCCACTGATGTACATAGCAGCAAATTGCATTAGACTATTTCAGTAAGGGGTGTATTGCGGCTGGAATACCTCAGCTTTGAACTAAGGAATATGCCGCCTAAAAAACTCCGAGATATACCTCTCAGGAAGTGTAGGGGGTCTCCATCGGGCTCTGAGGATCTGGAGCAGTCATCTGCACCCTCCTCCCCTGAGAAATCAGAGGTTAATACCCATAAGGAACCCCCGGGAGTGCCAGGTACTGCGGCTGTCCTCAGTCCACCTGCTCCTGCATATATAACAGAGGAGGTTTTTTCCTCAACTCTGGAGGGATTGGAGCAGAGATTGGCTGCATTGATCGCTTCTTCTCTACAGAAAAGAAAGCGCGCCAGATCTCCATCACCTCCATTAGAGTGCCTGTTGGCAGAGCAACAGTCCCAGGAAGGGACCGACCTACCTGAAGGGGATCAGGAGGAGGTTAGCTCTGTTTTTGAGGAATCGACAGTAGATGAACCATTTTCAGCATCACAGACTGAAAGATTGTGGGTCCAGACCCTAACTGACATGGTTCGATCTGCATTTAAAATGCCTCTTGTTGAACCATCAACTACTGCTGTCTCCTCATTGGGGTCGCTAAAAGCTCCCCAGGTTAATTGCTCCTTTCCAATACATCCATTATTGGAAGGACTTATATACCAGGACTGGGAACATCCTGATAAACTATTTGTTCCGCCTAAAAGGTTTCCGGTGATCTATACCATGGAGGAAAAGTTCACCCAGAGATGGAATGCTCCTACGGTGGATGCAGCCATCTCTTCTGTGAACAAATCACTGACATGTCCAGTAGATAATGTTCAAATGTTCAAAAAACCAGTGGATAAAAAATTGGAATCTTTATTAAAATCTGCTTTTTCCACAGCAGCGGCTGTTACACAGCCAGCAGTGGCAGCTATTGGAGTCTGCCAAGCTTTAAAGGAAAATGGTCCTGAGGGATTTGCCAGACCAACAGGCCCAGGCTCTGGCTGATCTGCCTAGAGCATTATGCTTTGCGGTTGACGCCATCAAGGATTCTATCCATCAGGCCTCCCGCCTCACGCTGTCTTTGGTACATATGCGTAGGCTTCTGTGGCTCAAAAACTGGTCTGCTGAAGCTCCCTGTAAGAAGCTCTTAGTTAGCTTCCCATTTCATGGGGAACACCTTTTTTGGCGAAGACCTGGATAAGTATATCCAGAAGATTTCCAGTGGTAAAAGTACTCTCTTACCGAGTAAGAAGAGGTCTAGGGGTCCATCTTTTAAGAGGACTACCTCTCCTATCCCTGCGATGTCTGCTACTAAGCAGTTCCGACGGCCTCCTCGGTCAAACTCAGGAGGTAAAAATCAGGGACAGCCACAGGGTAATAAAAAGCCCTGGATCCGAAGAGGTACTAAACCAGCCTCCAAGTCAAGCCTATGAAGGGCTGCCCCCACTCAAACGGGTGGGGGGAAGACTTCAGTTGTTCGCAGAGACCTGGCGGGAGACGGTCAAAGACAGATGGGTGCTCTCCGCAGTAACTCTGGGATACAAGTTGGAGTTAAAAGAGTCTCCTCCATCCCATTTTATGTGGTCAGGCATGCCAAGAGACCCTCTGAAAAGAAGGTGTCTCCTATTGGCGTTAGAACAACTATTGCTCCAAGGAGTAATTATGGAGGTTCCTATGGAAGAGTGGGGGTTGGGTTTCTACTCAAACCTTTTCACAGTCCCGAAGCCAAACGGGGACATAAGACCCATATTGGACCTAAAGAGTCTAAACAAATTTCTAAACGTCCGGTCTTTCCGGATGGAGTCGATCCGATCGGTCACCGCTGCCCTACAATGGGAGGAATGGTTAGCCTCGATCGACATCAAAGATGCTTACTTGCATGTTCCCATCTTTCCAGGTCATCAAAAATTCCTACGCTTTGCAGTAGAAGGGCGCCATTTTCAGTTCAGAGCCTTACCATTCGGTCCGGCCACAGCACCACGAGTGTTCACAAAAATTCTGGCCCCACTGTTGGCCGATCTAAGAACACGGGGTGTAACGATAATGGCATACCTAGACGACCTGTTGTTGATGGACCACTCAGTTGCCAAGCTAGAAGTGGTAATTGTCGATACAATCAAGTATCTAGAATCTCACGGTTGGGTCATCAACCTGGACAAGTCAGCCCTACAGCCAGTGAAAAACCTGGTATATCTAGGGCTACGGCTGGATTCAGACCAGAGGAAGATTTTCTTACCTCTAGACAAGGTATCCTCTTTGAGGGGCTTGGTCCGTCTGCTTTGTGCAAAAAGACAGCCGTCCATACGCCTGTGCATGAGGCTGCTAGGAAAGATGGTAGCATCATTCGAAGCTGTGCCATACGCCCAATTCCACTCAAGGAATTTACAAAGGGCCATATTGTCAGCCAGGAACGGAAAAGTTCAGGCTCTAGACTTCCCGATGGCTTTGTCCCCTTCCGTTCGGAAGAGTCTCTGCTGGTGGTTGATCCCCCAGAATCTCCAGAAGGGAAAACCCTTCAGCCCGATATCTTGGAAGGTGGTCACTACAGATGCCAGCCTTACAGGCTGGGGGGCAGTACTGGAGCAATGGTCTCTCCAGGGCAGATGGTCAAATGTAGTAAAAACCCTGCCCATCAATCTCTTAGAGATACGAGCAGCCCGGTACGCCCTAGTAGCCTGGACATCCAGACTCCAAGGGTCCCCTGTCAGAATTCAATCAGACAATGCCACAGCAGTGGCATATATCAATCATCAGGGAGGCACCAGGAGTCGTGCAGCCCAGAGGGAAGTAAGTCACATCCTGGAATGGGCAGAAAAGCATGTCCCATGTATATCAGCTGTCTTCATTCCAGGGGTGGAGAATTGGAAGGCGGACTTTCTGAGTCGCCAACAGTTATGCCCAGGGGAATGGTCCCTTCATCCCAAGGTCTTCCGAGCAATATGTCAGCGGTGGGGAACACCGAATGTAGATCTGCTAGCATCCAGATTCAACGCAAAGGTGGACAGATTTGTCTCCCGGACAAGGGATCCCCTCGCTTGCGGCTCGGATGCTCTGGTGTTCCCTTGGGATCAGTTCAGACTGATATATGCATTCCCTCCGCTACAATTGTTGCCTCGACTCCTTCGCAGAGTCAGGTTGGAGAAGAAGCCGGTGATCCTGGTGGCTCCAGCGTGGCCCCGAAGGGCCTGGTACGCGGAGATCATCAAAATGTCTGTGGGGAGTCCTTGGACCCTTCCACGTCGTCCGGACCTGCTTTCGCAAGGACCGATATACCACCCTTCCTTACTAACTCTAAGTTTAACGGCCTGGCTATTGAGTCCCACATCCTAAAGAAGAGAGGTCTCTCTAACTCTGTGGTATCAACTATAATCAATGCCAGGAAGCCTGTATCCAGGCAGATCTACTATAGAGTTTGGAAGGCGTACATCACTTGGTGCGAGGCCAGAAAATGGCATCCACGTAAGTACGTTATAGGCAGAATTCTGGACTTCCTGCAGTGGGCTGTAGACAGGAAGTTTGCCTTAAGTACTATCAAGGGCCAGGTTTCGGCCTTGTCAATACTATTTCAAAGGCCCCTGGCTATGCATTCACTTGTCAAATCCTTTATGCAAGGTGTGACTCGTATTATTCCACCGATTAAGGCTCCCATATGCCCATGGGATCTAAATTTGGTTCTGTCGGTTCTGCAGAAGCAGCCATTTGAACCTTTGCGGCACATTTCCTTGGTTCTACTCACCAGGAAATTGATATTTTTAGTAGCCATATGCTCGGCTAGAAGAGTGTCGGAATTAGCCGCCATGTCCTGTAAAGAGCCATATCTGGTTATCCATAAGGACAGAGTAGTATTACGTCCTCACCCAGCCTTTCTTCCTAAGGTGGTATCGAGGTTTCACTTGAACCAGGATGTGGTTCTTCCTTCTTTTTTCCCCAAACCAAGCTCGGTAGAGGAAAAGTTATTGCATTCTTTGGATGTAGTAAGAGCAGTTAAAGCTTATCTAAAAGCCACTGCTCAGATTCGTAGAACGGATTCTCTGTTTGTTCTGCCGGAAGGCCCCAGAAAGGGTCAGGCAGCATCAAAATCTACTTTAGCCAAGTGGATTCGACAGGTCATAATACAAGCCTATGGCTTGAAAAGTAGACCGCCTCCGTTCAAAGTTAGGGCGCACTCCACGAGAGCAGTTGGAACTTCATGGGCAGTGCATCACCAGGCCTCCCTGGCGCAAATTTGTAAGGCCGCAACATGGTCTTCAGTACACACGTTTACTAGGTTCTACCAGGTGGACGTGAGAAGTCAGGAGGATGTCGCCTTTGGGCGCAGTGTGTTGCAGGCCGCAAAAGATCCTCATGCCTGATGGCGCCCAGCTTATGTATGGTGTATCCCCCCCCTCATGTGGCATTGCTTTGGGACGTCCCACATAGTAATGACTATGCTGCTCTGTGTCCCGTGATGTATGAACAAGAAAGTAGGATTTTTAAAACAGCTTACCTGTAAAATCCTTTTCTTGGAGTACATCACGGGACACAGAGCTCCCACCCCTCTTTTGGGGACACGTATTGCTTTGCTACAAAACTGAGGTACTCCCGGATGGGAGGGGCTTATATAGGGGAGGGTACTTCCTGTTTTGGAAGTTGCCAGTGCCAGCACCTGAAGGTAATTCTATATAACCCACATAGTAATGACTATACTGCTCTGTGTCCCGTGATGTACTCCAAGAAAAGGATTTTACAGGTAAGCTGTTTTAAAAATCCTACTTTTTGTGCCCCTGAATGGCTCTTTTTGCAAGCGTACATTAAAGTGCAAATTTTTTTTTTTGCCCTAAACGGGTCTTTTTTTGCACGAGGGTTTTGGAAAAAGTTTTGGAAAAGAGCACAATAAAGTGCCTTTTTTTTCCCCTAAAAGTTAGATTTTCTCTGACACTGGGCTCATTGCAGTGTAAAAAGACTGCACTGCAACACAAACAGGTAAACCTATGCAGATCGCTGATTTTAATCTCTGAATCTGGACTCCTATATAATATTCTCTCTCCCTGAAAGCACCAACACAGGAACCTGGCCCTACACTACACTATCTCTCTATCTTTTCCCTCAGATTGTAGAATCAGGACTACCTCATCTATTTTTCTATCTCTCCCTAAAAGCAGCAGCAGCAGACTAGATCCTCTCCCTATCTATTCTGAAGCAGAGTGACATGTGTGCTGTGTGCCTCTAGCTTATATAGAAGCTGGGTCACATGTTGCACTGACCAATCACAGCCATGCCATTAGTAGGCATGGCTATGATGGCCTCTAAGGGCACACCAGCTAATCAAAAGGTGATTGTTTGGCCCCTGAAGCATTTCTAAATGCGTAATTAGATTGCCGAACCCGAACCCGGACTTTTGGGCAAAGTCCGGGTTCGGGTTCGGGTTCGGGAAAAAGCTAAAGTTCGGTACGGACCCGAACTTTACAGTTCGGGTTCGCTCAACACTAGTTGTTAGTTCTCGTCGTAGATGATTCTAACCAGTCAGGAACAATTTTTAAGGGCATGGTAGCCCACTTTTATTTAAAAGCACAAAACGTTCACAAATACATCAGTAGCCCTCACAGGGGGTTCCACCATTACTGTATCTTGCATACTCAACAGTTTAGCCTTCTGGCTTTCATTCTAGCGATCCGGCTGTCTCAGGCCTTTAGCCTAGGCCTAAAGTCTGCTACTCAGAACAAACAGAGTTTCCTAGAGATAAGCTCACTCCTCGCTTACTCCTGGTCAGCACCTTCTTGCTTAATTCACCAATGACATCTGCCTCCTGCAGACATGCATACTCTGGCTGCACCCATGCAGCGTCTGACCCCTCTCAAAGGGATGGGAGTCCACCTGACTCCCATACACAGACTTCCTGTCTGTTGGGTGGGGCCCTGATCCATAGTCATGTCAGAACTAAATAGCCGAACACACAGCTGTTCAATTAGCATGTCTTTCTCTACCAAATCTGATGTAAACCAACACTCTTTAAGGACGCGCAGGGTCTCACCATCACATATCCTCCCCCCCTGTTTCGAACCGGAGGGAGGAACACAAAAAATCTGTCATCATAAATGGGACACCTCTGTGCCAGCCATTGGCTGTGTAGGCCCATTTCTTCTTCCCGGTATGTTTCCACCAGCACTTCTTCCTAAACCGTGGGCTCCCACTAATCTCTCTATCCCTTCTACCTTCTGGCCTCAGGATCCTCCTTTTTTCTCCCACAGACCTACTCTCCCAGGACTGTTGGGGACCCCCTTTCACGAACTCTGTCAGGGACTGGCCATTCTCACTACCTGATGCAACATTAATCAACAACATTTGTTTCTCAGGTTCACTAACCCCTGTGTGGTTACTCTTGGCAACCAAACCATCTAGGACCAACACCATATCCTTCCGTTTAACCTCAATATTATCATTGGGACCTCTTGTACCTTTGTTTGCTAGGACAGTGTCTATGGAGGGACCACCTACAGGCAAGCAGTTACTCCCTATGGGACAGTCCCGCAGTTTCACATCGCCCCCTGTTGTCCAACACTCCAACAGCACTTGTCCTACCAACGCACATTTTTCACCACATTTTTCTATACCAATCTCTTTAGCCATTTCTGTGTCCATTGGTACCTCAACCAATAGCTCAGAGTTGTCTGACAGTGCTCTACAGTGCTTCTCATACACTTTTTCGTTACAGTTACCATCACTGTTATTTCCTGTCAAAGTGTCTCCGGGTACCTCAAACTGCACCTCTCTGCGCATGATGGACTGAATTCCCACTACTGCCACGTCCGTTCCGGGCCCTTCCTTTACATGAGGTGAAGCGGGTGAGACAGTACGCGTGCCACGTACCAACCACTGCTCAGCTGCACCTCGGACTGCACCAGCAGGAATACACCCCATCACACCAGCATACGGAGAGACTTCCCCTATGTCTATTATCTCTAATTTCTCCAAGAATTCCCCTGAGCGCATTCCGCACATAACCGCCGCTGGAAGCACTCTCGAGGAGAACTGCGAGACAACTTTCCACAAAAGAAACCAACAGTGTAGCAACCAATTTTCATCAACATTGCTTAACAACGCATGTATCACCTGCATCCACCGATTGGTACTATGCAGTACCATGTCGCCCTTCTGCTGTGGATACATGCAGTTGTACATCGGAAAGATTTTCACCAATTCCCACAACATCTCAGTTATTTCTAGACATGCCGCGTCTAAACACAGAACTCTAGGAACTTTTCTTTTACTAACGATGTGAAGGGGCTCATTTGCTAAGGCGTGAGAAGCCGAGACATTTAAAGAGACGTCTACCTCAGAGGCAACTGACAAAACTTGTGGCTTCCCCTGAGCACTGCAAATCGCATGTGTCACACTCATCGTCTCACTTTCAGCAACACTGAGCCCTTCCAAGTCGCTATCCATTACCTCATCAACCTGACGCTCAACATTACTCATCTCTTTTACTGTGGACAAAACCTCTGCCATGTATGCGCCCTTTTCAGATCCTTCCAACTGGAGAGGGTTAATTTCTGCAAAAGCCAACGCACCTGTGTCTACCGGCCCTGCAGCCTCTCCATTTAGCATAGCAGAAATTGGGTCCACCCCACTGTTACCCACTTAGCCTTCCTTGTTTAAATGCACTTGTGGCAAAACACAACAGGCTGCAATAACATAACTTTACCACTTTGCTCGGGTGGCGCTTCACTAAACCCAATAAGGACTTTCACTGTCAGCAGTGACAGACCGTAGCAACTCATTATCACTACAAGCAATTTCAAACATTTGCGTTTTACCATTTTTCTCATCACCAAGGTCAAGTACCCTCTTATCTATCAGAGCGGCACCACAGTAGTGATGTCGCGAACATAAAATTTTCCGTTCACGAACGGCGAACGCGAATTTCCGCAAATGTTCGCGAACGCGAATTCCCGCAAATGTTCGCGAACGGGCAAACCGTGAGAACCACCATAGACTTCAATAGGCAGGCACATTTTAAAACCCACAGGGACTCTTTCTGGCCACAATAGTGATGGAAAAGTTGTTTCAAGGGGACTAACACCTGGACTGTGGCATGCCGGAGAGGGATCCATGGCAAAACTCCCATGGGAAATTACGTAGTTGACGTAGAGTCGGGTTTTAATACATAAAGGGCATAAATCACCTAACATTCCTAAATTTGTTGGAATAACGTGCTTTAAAACATCAGGTATGATGTTGTATCGATCAGGTAGTGTAAGGGTTATGCCCGCTTCACAGTAACAGACCAAACTCTGACAGACCAAACTCCCTGTTTAACGCACCGCAAACAACCGCAAACAGTCCATTTGCACAACCGCAAGGCTTTAATGATCACCTTAGATGATCACAAAGAAAATTAATGTTTTTTTCTATGCAAAATTATCCAGCCAATCGCTTTTGGTCTGTTCACAATGAAGCAACGACCTTATCATCTGGGGTGTGCCAACATTGCCAACACACTCATAGAGGTGGTCGCTTCATTGTGATACGCAAGCCCCTTCACCACAACAAGGTAACGATCACGAAGGGGAATTGACACATGCAGCCACAGTGCAGCACCAGAGGCCAGAAAAATTAGGCATGTACACATGCCTGAAAAATTAGGTATTGTTGCAGCCACTGCTACAGTAGCAGTGGCCAGAAAAATTGATGTTTTCCAGGCAGAAACTGCCCTAAAACATTGCAGCTTGTACCCTAGTTGGAGGCGGATAAGTCACGCAAGTCATCCGGCATGCAGAGATAAAATACAGCAGCGTGTGGACCATTTTTAGCCCAAGGCAGCTCATCTCATCAGGCCTTTTTTAGTCAAATGTATCGCCCACTGTCAGTCCCTTCGGGATCCATGCCTCATTCATCTTAATAAAGGTGAGGTACTGTAATCTAGACTTTTTTGACCTAGGCGACTTCTCTTCTCAGTGACAATACCTCCTGCTGCACTGAAGGTCCTTTCTGAAAGGACACTTGAAGCGGGGCAGGCCAGAAGTTCTATCGCAAATTGGGATAGCTCAGGCCACAGGTCAAGCCTGCACACCCAGTAGTCAAGGGGTTCATCGCTCCTCAGAGTGTCGATATCTGCAGTTAAGGCGAGGTAGTCTGCTACCTGTCGGTTGAGTCGTTCTCTGAGGGTGGACCCCGAAGGGCTGTGGCGATGCGTAGGACTTAAAAAGCTCTGCATGTCCCTCATCAACAACACGTCTGTAAAGCGTCCTGTCCTTGCCGGCGTGGTCGTGGTAGGAGGAGGATTACTTTCACCTCTTCTCCTGTTAGATTCCCGTTGTGCTGTGACATCACCCTTATACGCTGTGTAAAGCATACTTTTTAATTTATTTTGGAACTGCTGCATCCTCTCCGACTTCCGGTAATTTGGTAACATTTCAGGCACTTTCTGCTTATACCGGGGGTCTAGTAGCGTGGCCACCCAGTACAGGTCGTTCTCCTTCAGTCTTTTTATACAAGGGTCCCTCAACAGGCACGACAGCATGAAAGACCCCATTTGCACAAGGTTGGATGCCGAGCTACTCATGTCCCGTTCCTCGTCCTCACTGATCTCACTGAAGGTCTGTTCTTCCCCCCAGCCACGTACAACACCACGGGTACCAGATAGGTGACAACGAGCACCCTGGGATGCCTGCTGTGGTTGGTCTTCCTCCTCCTCCTCAAAGCCACATTCCTCCTCTGACTCCTCTTCCTAAGACTCCTCTTCCAGCGTTGCCGCAGGTCCAGCAAGCGATGCTGATAAGGCTGTTTCTGGTGGTGATGGTGACCACAACTCTTCCTCTTCCTCTTCACGCTCATCTATGGCCTGATCCAGCACTCTTCGCAGGGCACGCTCCAGGAAGAAAACAGATGGGATGATTTCGCTGATGGTGCCTTCACTGCAACTGACTAGGTTTGTCACCTCCTCAAAAGGACGCATGAGCCTACAGGCATTGTGCATGAGCGTCCAGTAACGTGGCAAAAAAATTCCCAGCTGCGCAGAGGCTTTCCTAGCACCCCGGTCATACAAATACTCGTTGACGGCTTTTTCTTGTTGGAGCAGGCGGTCGAACATTAGGAGTATTGAATTCCAATGTGTCGGGCTGTCACAAATCAAGCGCCTCACTGGCATGTTGTTTCGCCACTGGATATCTGAAAAGTGCGCCATGGCCGTGTAGGAACGCCTGAAATGGCCACCACCTTCCTGGCCTGCTTGAGGATGTCCTGTAAGTCTGGGTACTTATGCACAAAGCGTTGTACAATCAGATTCAACACATGTGCCATGCACGGCACATGTGTCAACTTGCCCAAATTCAATGCCGCCAACAAATTGCTTCCGTTGTCACACACCACTTTGCCGATCTCCAGTTGGTGCGGAGTCAGCCACTGATCCACCTCTGCGTTCAGGGCAGACAGGAGTGCTGGTCCGGTGTGACTCTCTGCTTTCAGGCGAGTCAACCCCAAGACAGCGTGACACTGTCGTAACCGGGATGTGGAATAGCCCCTGGGGAGCTGGGGGGGTGCAGTTGATGTGGAGCAAGACGCAGCAGCAGAAGAGGACTCAGCCGAGGAGGTTATCGAAGAGGATGGAGTAGGAGGAGTGGAGGAGGTGGCAGCAGGCCTGCCTGCAAGTCATGGCGGTGTCACCACCAACTCCTCTGCAGAGCCACGCATTACATGCTTGGCAGCCCTCAGCAGGTTTACCCAATGCGCAGTGTAGGTGATATACCTGCCCTGACCGTGCTTTGCAGACCAGGTATCAGTGGTCAGATGGACCCTTGCCCCAACACTGTGTACCAGACATGCCATGACTTCCTTTTGCACAATAGAGTACAGGTTGGGGATTGCCTTTTGTGAAAACAAATTTCGGCCGGGTACCTTCCACTGCGGTGTCCCAAGAGCTACAAATTTTTTGAAGGCCTCAGACTCCACCAGCTTGTATGGTAAAAGCTGGCAGGCTAAGAGTTCCGACAAGCCAGCTGTCAGACGCCGGGCAAGGGGGTGACTCTGTGACATTGGCTTCTTACGCTCAAACATGTCCTTGACAGACACCTAACTGTGGGCAGATGAGCAGGAACTGCTCAAGGTGAGAGACAGAGTGGCGGATGGTTGAGAGGGGGCAAGGAGGACAGCAGTGGTTGACGTGGCTGAAGATGCTGGACCAGGAGGAGGATGGTGGCTTTGAGCTTGTGTGCTGCTTGTACTCGTCATCATGTGTTGATCCTATAGGCGTTTGATGTGCGATCATGTGCCTTCGCAAAGCAGTTGTACCTAGGTGGGTGTTGGATTTCCCACGACTCAGTTTCTTTTGGCACAGGTTGCAAATGGCATCGCTGTTATCAGAGGCAGACACACAAAAAAAATGCCACACTGCTGAGCTTTGCAATGACGGCATTCTGGTGGTGGCAACAGCATGCGTTGATTGGTGTGCTGTCTGGCTGACCCCGGGTGCCGATACATGCTGTCTGACTGTGCCACTAGCTCCTTGCGATGACCTCCCCCTGCTTCCAACTCGTCTCCTCCTCCTCTCTGTCTCCCCATCTGAACTTTCCCCCTGTTCTTCTTCTCTTCGAGCGGGCACCCACGTGACATCCACGGACACATCGTCATCATCAACCGATTCACTTGTATCTGACAACTCAGCAAAGGAAGCAGCAGCGGGTACAACATCATTATCTGACCGTTGGGACTGCTCCGGACTGATGTAAACTCCCCTTTAAGGCACAGGTCTATAGCCTGGCCATCGTACTAAAGGCCTTGTGGAGTGAGATATTCACTACTCATACATACACCAGGACTCATACTGGTGTATGTTAAGCCTTCTTCCCCTACTGTGATAGTTACAGCCCCAAAAGTCCTGGAGGACATTACCTGTCGCTGCATACAAGCAGCCTCTACCCAGCAGTATACCCAGCTGTTGATAATTGTGACTACTGTGCTCCTGAAGAAGCGGTAATTTGCGAAACTAGTAGAGCAAGTTAAGACTACTATAATAATGTATAAAAAGAAATCAACTGCCCTCTTCTTCCCTTATACACTCCACTGCGCTTTGGGAGCAGGTCTGCTAAATGCAGACCAAAAAATCTTACTAGCTAAAGTATTTTGAATAAACAAAAATAGTAGCGCTTCTGTGTATCACACCACAAATCTAGATACTATAGAAAATATATATATGTCCCGTAAAGAAATACATATAAGTGAAAAACTGCAAAACATATACAGGTCCTTCTCAAAAAATTTGCATATTGTGATAAAGTTCATTATTTTCTGTAATGTACTGATAAACATTAGACTTTCATATATTTTAGATTCGTTACACACAACTGAAGTAGTTCAAGCCTTTTCTTGTTTTAATATTGATGATTTTGGCATACAGCTCATGAAAACCCAAAAATCCTATCTCAAAAAATTAGCATATTTCATCCGACCAATAAAAGAAAAGTGTTTTTAATACAAAAAAAGTCAACCTTCAAACAATTATGTTCAGTTATGCACTCAATACTTGGTCGGGAATCCTTTTGCAGAAATGACTGCTTCAATGCGGCGTGGCATGGAGGCAACCAGCCTGTGGCACTGCTGAGGTGTTATGGAGGCCCAGGATGCTTCGATAGCGGCCTTAAGCTCATCCAGAGTGTTGGGTCTTGCGTCTCTCAACTTTCTCTTCCCAATATCCCACAGATTCTCTATGGGGTTCAGGTCAGGAGAGTTGGCAGGCCAATTGAGCACAGTAATACCATGGTCAGTAAACCATTTACCAGTGGTTTTGGCACTGTGAGCAGGTGCCAGGTCGTGCTGAAAAATGAAATCTTCATCTCCATAAAGCTTTTCAGCAGATGGAAGCATGAAGTGCTCCAAAATCTCCTGATAGCTAGCTGCATTGACCCTGCCCTTGATAAAACACAGTGGACCAACACCAGCAGCTGACATGGCACCCCAGACCATCACTGACTGTGGGTACTTGACACTGGACTTCATGCATTTTGGCATTTCCCTCTCCCCAGTCTTCCTCCAGACTCTGGCACCTTGATTTCCGAGTGACATGCAAAATTTGCAAAAAAGTACTTTGGACCACTGAGCAACAGTCCAGTGCTGCTTCTCTGCTTCTCTGTAGCCCAGGTCAGGCGCTTCTGCCGCTGTTTCTGGTTCAAGAGTGGCTTGACCTGGGGAATGCGGCACCTGTAGCCCATTTCCTGCACACGCCTGTTCACGGTGGCTCTGGATGTTTCTACTCCAGACTCAGTCCACTGCTTCCGCAGGTCCTCCAAGGTCTGGAATCGGTCCTTCTCCACAATCTTCTTCAGGGTCCGGTCACCTCTTCTCGTTGTGCAGCGTTTTCTGCCACACTTTTTCCTTCCCACAGACTTCCCACTGAGGTGCCTTGATACAGCACTCTGGGAACAGCCTATTCGTTCAGAAATTTCTTTCTGTGTCTTACCTTCTTGCTTGAGGGTGTCAATGATGGCCTTCTGGACAGCAGTCAGGTCGGCAGTCTTACCCATGATTGCGGTTTTGAGTAATGAACCAGGCTGGGAGTTTTTAAAAGCCTCAGGAATCTTTTTCAGGTGTTTAGAGTTAATTAGTTGATTCAGATGATTAGGTTAATAGCTAGTTTAGAGAATCTTTTCATGATATGCTAATTTTTTGAGATAGGATTTTTGGGTTTTCATGAGCTGTATGCCAAAATCATCAATATTAAAACAAGAAAAGGCTTGAACTACTTCAGTTGTGTGTAATGAATCTAAAATATATGAAAGTCTAATGTTTATCAGTACATTACAGAAAATAATGAACTTTATCACAATATGCTAATTTTTTGAGAAGGACCTGTACTCTAAAAATATATGTGCACATACAATAAATTAATAAGTGTTCATAGCGTTCAAATATTGTTTTCAAACCAGTTGTGGAAAAACATTTAAAGAAAGTCCATCAGTGAAATAAGTGTTCCAATAATAGTGACTTCAACTAAAATTTGCATAAAAATCTTCCTGTGTTCTCTTGAATAACCTTCACCACACCAACGTGATTAGTGACTCCACTCCCTAAGGACTTGCACTCACCAATAGGATTTGCCTCGCACTCTCATGCTCAGCTTCACAGCTTAAACACCCCTCAGGGTATAAAAGATAGATCCAAACGATGTTGCTAGGTCAGTCAAGTTTTCCCACATGAAAAAGCAAAAAGGTCTCCAATAGTGAAGTATGTAAAAACTTTTATTAAACACAGCACAGGTAACCTTCAATAGTTTCACTCACATCTAGCAAATCAAAATTTAGGCACTTCAGCAAAATCACTTCAAAAAGCCAGACAGGTATACGACAGGTAGCCGTGATGTATTGCGGTCTCGGCGGACCAATCAATCATATGTGTCTCACCCTCCTTCATATATGCCCGTCTCTCCACTCCAATCGAAAACAACGTGAACTTCCGTCCAAACACCGGACTGTAGATTTGATGAGCGGTCGAAAGAACCGAACGCCACACACTATAAAAGAGCGCCGTGTAGCTTCTCCCATACTCTGCTTAAAAATAAATACCCCTAGTTTTTTACAACATTTATCTATGTGCCGCCTAAAGTCCATGTTTCTAGTTTATTTATATTTCTCCTGTTACATCGGGACGTTGGCACATTTGTACGGTACTTGTGCATCCACAGTGTCACCCTATGAGGATGCACGTTTAAGCAATTTCTTCACAACATCATTACCATCACACCGTACGTCCATGTGTGTAATGCTGCCTGACTGAGACATATCCCTTTTATTTACATCCTCTGGCAATAATGGTTGCGCATCACTCATTTCTTCCAACTCATGTGTAAATAACTCCTCTGACAGATCAAGTGAAGCAGCTGTGGTGCTAGTGTTGGTGGCGGCAGGCGGGCGAGTGGTAACTTGAGAGGTGCCCGAAGCTGAGCTGGAGGAGGATGGTGCGTCCAGGTTCCGAGCGGAAGCTGTAGAAGATTGGGTGTCCTGTGTTAGCCAGTCAACTATGTCCTCAGAACTTTTCGAGTTCAGGGTACGTGGCCTCTGAACACTGGGCATTATTCTAGGGCCAAAGGGAATCACAGCACCACGACCACGACGGCCCCTGCGGGGTGGCCTGCCTCTGCCTGTCATTTTTTTTAGATTCGTTTAGTTGTACTATGCGTGCAAGCTACTGTGACACCAGATATGAGTGGCACTGTGCACTGGCAGAAGTTGGCAGAGTAGACGCTGTAGGCCTGACACACACGCTGGCAGGCAACTGACTGCTATTCTATTGGAGTCCAAATTATTATTTTTTTTAAATGTAATCTACTGTGACACAAGATATATGAGTGGTGGCACTGGGCAAGTGGGCACAGTATACGCTGTGAGCCTGACACACACACGTTGGCAGGGAACTGACTGCTATTCTATTGCAGTCAAAATTGTTTTTTTTTTAAATGTAATCTACTGTGACACCAGATATATGAGTGGTGGCACTGGGCACGTGGGCACAGTATACGCTGTGAGCCTGACACACACACGCTGGCAGGCAACTGACTGTTATTCTATTGCAGTCAAAATTGTTTTTTATTTTTTAAATGTAATCTACTGTGACACCAGATATATGAGTGGTGGCACTGGGCAAGTGGGCACAGTATACGCTGTGAGCCTGACACACACACGCTGGCAGGCAACTGCAATTAGATTACAGAGGAAAAAAAATAAAGCAGACTGATGTACTAGCCCTAAAATGGGCTTTTTGGGGTGCTGTCAGGACGCTGTCCTTACAACAGAGATCAGATGAGTCTTTCAGGACTGGAGTGGACACTGAATACACTGGCCTAGCTATAGATTTCCCTATTACATCAGCAGCAGCTACACTGTCCCTACTCTCACTAAGACTGCAGCTTCCGAATGAATCTAAAATGGATGCTGTCCAGGAGGTGGGAGGGTATGCTGCTGATTGGCTGGAATGTGTCTGCTGACTGTGAGGTACAGGGTCAAAGTTTGCTCAATGATGACGAATAGGGGGCGGACCGAACATCGCATATGTTCGCCCGCCGCGGCGAACAAGCTATGTTCGCCGGGAACTATTCGCCAGCGAATAGTTCGGGACATCTCTACACCACAGTTGTCCCAGGCAACCTCTGGCTCCAACACAGAGCTTCCTGGAGGTTTTTAAGGACACATCTGCTGCCTTATATACTGTTGCCAAGGCGAATCGCATATCCTGCTTAGCGATCTCCCCTTCCTCATTAAGCATCACATTACCATAAGTACATGTATCATCAGTATTCATAAACATAGCAGTTTTACAAGCTCTATCAAATTGTCCTTTGTCAAAACGCATGGCACCCTGCGTGCCACTCAGCACACCACCCTTCCTCTCCAAAGGAATTATTTTGCCCACTAGGGCATCTTCACAGTTGTCCTGGGAAACCACTTGCCTCACCACTGCAGGCTCCTTGGTGGTTTCCCTTGGCAACTGCGCAGCACCTGTCACTGTCACTAGGGAACATGGCATACCAACTGCTTTGGTCACCCCTAGCACATCTCTCCCAGCACTCTGCTGGATTACCTTAGGTGTACCCAGAGTCCATATGTCCTTTTCAATTTTTGACCTCGCTGCAAGCAGGGTTTTAACCTGTGTCTCCCCACTGATCTGGGTAGCACACTGCAGCAAGTTCATTTTTACACCTTCAGTGGATCTCCCCTCTGGGGTCACTTCCACTTCAGTGTGAGCAACCACACAGTCAGTCTTTCCCATTATTTTAACAGGAACAGTCTTACCAAAATCTTTAGCAGGGGTTGAAGGCTTCAATTGAGGGCGTTGTCCCTTCTTTGCTGTGCTCTCACAAGATGAGCCCCCTCCTGGACACAGGGTAACATTACATGCCTCTTGGATTTTCCAACATCGCCTGCAGGCAAAACAAATTTCCTGTTACCCGGGGTAACAGCAGACCCACACACCTGGTCATACCCCTTGCAGGATGCTGGATATGATAGGCTCTTCTCTGGGCTTGCAGGCAAAGCATTAAGCCCAACAACACGATCAGCAGCTGTATTCCACAAGCTTGGACAAGAAAATATCCCGTGACCCAGCTGACCACATTCAGGGCTTGGCACTTGGCGACTTTCTCCTGTTGCCAAGGGAGACGGCACTCTCCCAACATGCAGACTTTCACTGGTATCTCTATGAGGATGGTGATATACCTCCTCTCTGTAGCTCCTCCTTTCTGAAAACATACTTTCTCCCATTGCTATGGGAGACCACATTCTCCCCGCTGATCTTTTCCAGTGCTCTCCAGACTGGACTGCTCCTAGAAAATTGTCGTAGTCATCTCGGTTACTATACATCCCACGGTACACCTCCTGGTACTCCTCGATCAGAAAAGGTTGCACCAACTCAACCCAGCGATTTCTGGGCCATCCTCTGTAGGAAGCAATCAATGCAAACTCCAAAAAATCTTCAACATATTCCGAAGGTAACATAGGCCGTATGAAGTCAGCTGTACGGATTTCTGCTTTGTTGCCACAGGCAATCGCAACCATCTGCTCACTCTTTACACTCAGAGCAGGCTTCTCATACCTTTGCTTTACTGGAGCCTGGGACAAAGGGCACTTGGAAACTTTATGCCCCCACTCACTGCACCGAAAACAGCGCACTGGGTTCTTAGCACTTTGCTCATTGATAGCTGGCCATCTTGCACCAGCGTTGCTAGGGGCAACAGCATGCACTTCCCCTTTAACTTGGTTCAGTGCAGCCAAGTGTCGCCTGCACCAATCCACTGCAGACTCAGACTCTGGTGAACTCTCCATACTTGCAGTCACCTGTGCACTCCTTGCACCAGTGTTGCTCTGTCTCTCATCTCAGCAAACATTGCTTCCTTTTTGCGTTTTGACCACGCCATCTCTGCAGTCAGGCCAACAACGTTTTTTAACACAGTTCCTTTTAACACAGGAAAATTTGAGGTACTGTCTCCAAGACTTGCAAACAGCACACTTTCACATGCAGACTTCACTCTCTGCTTGAATCATTCATCCACTGGACCTTCCTAAGTGGACACATCCTCTCAAGCCACGTTGAGCTCACTTCCACAGGCACATCACCTGTATACAACACAGTCCATTAATTGAACTCCTGTGCAATGCAGTTCACCTGGCTGTCCCACACAGTATTGCTGCAAAACAAACGGTTTCTTTCTACTCACTGTTTTGGTATGCGCGGATCTGGAACTCTTCCAAAACTGCCCAACAATACCTCCACCATATGTAAGATTGGGGGATGTTAGTTCTCGTGGTAGATGCGTTTTTCCAGTTATTCTAGCCAGTCAGGAACTATTTTTAAGGGCATGGTAGCCCACTTTTATTTAAAAGCATAAAAAGTTCACAAATACATCAGTAGCCCTCACAGGGGGTTCCACCATTACTGTATCTTGCATACTCAACAGTTTAGCCTTCTGGCTTTCATTCTAGCGATCCAGCTGTCTCAGGCCTTTAGCCTAGGCCTAAAGTCTGCTCCTCAGAACAGAGTTTCCTAGAGATAAGCTCACTCCTCGCTTACTCCTGGTCAGCACCTTCTTGCTTAATTCGCCAATGACATCTGCCTCCTGCAGACATGCATACTCTGTCTGCACCCATGCAGCATCTGATCCCGCTCAAAGGGATGGGAGTCCACCTGACTCCCATGCACAGACTTCCTGTCTGTTGGGTGGGGCCCTGATCCATAGTCATGTCAAAACTAAATAGCCGAACACACAGCTGTTCAATCAGCATGTCTTTCTCTACCAAATCTGGTGTAAACCAACACTCTTTAAGGACGCACAGGGTCTCACCATCACAATATATATATATATATATATATATATATATATATATATATATATTAATATTGCTATCTATATATTTTTTACAGATTGTCTAGATGTCTCTCTGCTAATGCAAATAATCATTTATCATAGCCAGGGTAGTGGGATTGTATGTAAAGCCATAAAGCCATATACACTTGTCGGACTCTAACACCAGACATGATCTTCCTTCATTGCACTGAAATGCATAGAAAGCCAGTTATGATGTCACTGGATCTAAAATCAGGCATGTTTAATGTGTAAGGGAAATCCCTTTTTAGATAGCTGTCACCGGAATGTCTCTTTTGCAAGATCTCCCCTCTTTTAGATTTCTGCTGACCAATTCACAAATCAGGAATTACCTTTCCTGATGTGGATTTAAAAAGGCCCTTTAACTCTTGGCATGCCTAACCCAAAATTATAATGTTAAGCTCTATATATCATACTAGTTACAGCTAATGACAACTAAAAAAAGTGCAGGGTGGGAAAAAAGCAGAAGACAAGTGCATTCAAATTTTTTTTTCATGCTGTGTTCACATCGGAGTAATGTCATTCTATTAAGTGTAAGATGATTTTGTACCAAATGCCCACAGCCATTTTATTGAAAGGACTGCAATGGTTTATGTTTCTGTTGATCAAATTATAGCAGTTTGTTCTCTGAGTGATTTGCAGGTATGTTTAAATTCACAAAGCTACATCATAGTTGAGTTTTAGTTAAATCTTGCTATCAAGTACTGAGAAATTTGCATCTGTCATGTAGTTCCATTATCTTACATTTATTACCATTGGGATATACTGTAAATGTCTGTGGATTGTTTACTTGAGTTCCACTATATAATGGTTGTTATAACATCGCTGCCTCCTAAATGTTTAATACTTCTCTTTGGAAACATTTGTAATATTCCACAAAGAAAGTATTTCTTGTATATGTGTTGTGGTTGTGGAATAGTTTTGGGTGGAGCGTTCTTTGTCATATACACCCTTTAAAATTCTGTCGGGGCACCAAAATTGCAGATGTTTACGGCTGATTCATGTACCTTTCAGAGACTTGTCGTGCTGGACACTTCTTCTTTAGTGTGCTCTTCCATTATATCATCAAACTGGTAGGCACATGGCTAAGGTGTTTTGTACTGTGGTGGGTGGAGCTTCATTAGGTCCACCTTCCAGTTGATTGACCGCAGTGCACAGCAGTACACGGATCCGTAGCTGCTCTTCAAGTGATTGTAAAGGCTTGTTTTTTTCCTAAAAAAATAACAAACATGTTATACTTACCTGCTCTATTGCAGTGGATTTGCACAGAGCAGCCCAGATCCTCCTCTTCTCGGGTCCCTCTTCTGGGATCCTGGCCCCTCCCTCCTGTTCAGTGCCCCTACAGCAATCAGCTTGCTATGGGGGCACCCAAGCTGAGTCACAGCTCCGGGTGTTCATTCAGACACTGAGCCTCTCCCTTCTTTCCCCTGATTGGCTAGCTGACTTTGATTGACAGCAGCAGGAGCCAATGGCGCCGCTGCTGTGTCTCAGCCAATCAGGAAGGAGAATCTGGGACGGCTGAGGCACTCATGGACATTGATGGATAGAGAGGGACTTCAGGCAAGTGTTAGGGGGGGGCTGAGGTGGGCTACTGCACTCAGAAGGCTTTTTATCTTAATGCATAGAATGCATTAAGATAAAAAAAACTTCTGCCTTTACAAGCCCTTTCAGTCCAGTAGCAGCTTTTAAATCTGCTCACTACCATCTGCGTATGTAATCTCTCAGTTCCAGATCAGGCACTGCCATATTCGGGTAATGACATCACCACTATCCCCAGCCAGAGGCTCAAACATCTAAGTTAACACATGTATCTTCATCATTTACAAACATGTAAAGCCATGTTTCTGACTTACAGGTTACATTTATAAGAAGAATTAAATGCAAAAGGAATGTAGTATAATACTAAGCATAGGAAAAAAGGTGATAGCTGCGCCAACCCTATACTAATAATTATGTACTACCACTACTCTTCAAACAATAAATATTCAAAAACCCATCAATAATTAATAGAGGGCCATCAAGTGCATGTTAAGTGGACAAAAAAAAAACATCAAGTGATATTCCTTATATTAATAAAAAAAACATAAAATTGACAGAATAGTCATATTATTGGCGTGCGGTCCAAGCCTCGCTTTGGTGCGAGTTGGGGCAGGAAGTGACGTTGGCATTACCCAGAAGCCTCTACGCGTTTTGCATACAATCATGCATCTTCAGAAAGCCCACTCGCACCAAATCAAGGCTTGGACCGCACGCCAGCCCCAGGGAACCAAACGGTACATGCTAGCCCCAAAAGCATTGCTGGAAAGACTCTGTGCCGGTCCTTAGGCACTATACTTGTATGAATGAAAACCCTTTTATATTTTTACTAAATAAAAGGATAATATATTGCGCAATGATGGCTGTTTGGTTTATCCCAGGGTATCATAGAAAGCAATGTGGAGGTGTATGGAGTGATTACTGGCACACCGGTTGGGAAACTCTTCAGATTTACTCATATATGTGGAGTGGTTAACCCTGACATAAACCAAAGGCGCTTGTATATCTTGTTTCTGGTAAATGCATTTTCAAAAGGTTATCACAAATTGGTGGATAAGAGCCTATTTCAGTCACGGATGTGTATTATTTCTGAAGAGAAACACTGGGACTATTTTTCTGAATAATATGACTATTCTGTAAATGTTATGCTTTTTTTATTACTAAATAAGGAATATCACTTGATGTTTTTTTGTCCACTTAACATGCACTTGATGGCCCTCTATTAATTATTGATGGGTTTTTGAATATTTATTGTTTAAAGAGTAGTGGTAGTACATAATTATCAGTATAGGGTTGGCGCAGCTATCACCTTTTTTTTCCTGTGAAATTTTACCCCGCAATATCTGTGGGGAACATATAACTGCAGCAGACCTATTATTTAAAACGTATTGACACATTATAAAAATTTTTTTTTCTGTGCCGGTGACACACATATCACATAATACTAAGCATGTTGAAAATTAACTGGAAATAGAGATTTGGGTTTCAGATGCTTGATGTCAGAGTTCAAGTTATTTTGAAAATTGTGTTTTATTAGCTCTAAATCTATCTTTCTTATCACGAAGATCACCCATATCACAGTTTCAAAAGCTGATGACTCATTTCATTTTTTTTTTCAAATTTATTTTTAGTCTTACAGGTTTAATACATGTGTTAGTTCCTGTTCATTTACTGAAAATAGAGATTATTATCTTTTTTATACTTGGAATTTTAAATCGAATAATAAAACAATGTATTCAGAGAGCATTACAGGGATTTAGTTTGTCTGAGCTGAGAAGTGTATGGAGTATTTGATGATTGCCAAATTTAAGTCTGTACTAATTAGATCTGCAGTTCTGGGAATATTTTGATGAGTAGGACAGTCTAATTAGGAGAACTCATGCCGAGGGTATCACACATTTCTTTGTCAAAATACTAAAAGATTTATTGTTTATATATTTTTTTTATATCTTATTATCTTATTATAATACATTTTGAGTGGTTTATACTGAGACTGTGATCCATGACTTACCAAGAGTTCAGTTCCACAGATATAAATCAGCCTCCCACAGCTCACTAGAGTGGAATCACAACAAATATCCAAATAATCAATAGCAGGCAATGAGGAGTGCTAATAGTCAAAGGTATCCTGGGATCTAAAGTTTTTCCTTACCATGTGAAGAGAGAAAAGCAGCTGCCCAGTTGAGCAATGGTTTTGCCTGTCTACGGCAGATGGCTGTAACAAATTTGGATCCACTATAATAAATATAACCCTGAAGGGCTTAGAATTTTTCAGAAATTATACTATTATTATTATTTTATAGGTTTGTTCTAATGTTATGGTTCTTACTGGAGTTCCTTTTTAACACATTAAATAGCATTATGTAAAGTGTAGTATATCATACCACACATTAGAAATGATTTTAAATTATCTAATCTTATTGCACTAAAATATAATCTCTTACTCTGTGTTACTGCACTTTATTAATTTTTGTTTCTCTTTGCACTGTCAAAAAAGTGTAAGATGTTTGAGAAATTGAGCTGTGACAGTTAAATCGGTTAGTACAAAAAAAGTACTTAGGGGGTTATTTACGAAAGGCAAATCCACTTTGCACTAGACATGGGAGCCGTCAAAAAATTTGTTTTGTTCCGTTCCGTTTCGTATTAAAAAAAAATCGTAATTCGTAATTCGTGTACGGAATTCAATTCGGATTCGTACGAAATATGAATTTCGTACGACGCATACTGTATAACGAACGATTCGACCGGAACGAACAAATGATTCGACCGGAAATGTACTTCCCCCACCCAATTCCAGCAGCAATCTTCTCTCTATAATGTCGAATCTTTTCTCATTATAATGTCGAATCTTTCCTCTCTATGTCGAATCTTTTCTCTCTATGTCGAATCTTTTCTCTCTATAATGTCAAATCTTTTCTCTCTATAATGTTGAATCTTTCCTCTCTATGTCGAATCTTTTCTCTTTATGTCAAATCTTTTCTCTCTATAATGTCGAATCTTTTCTCTCTATAATGTCAAATCTTTTCTCTCTATGTCGAATCTTTTCTCTCTATGTCGAATCTTTTCAATTTGGAGCCGAATATGGTAAACGAAACTTCGTAAACGAAACTTCGTATTTCGTACAGAATTCGTATCCGTAAAAATTCGTAATTTGGATTGGTACAAATGTCCGAATTTCGAAAAATTCGTACGAATTTTCGATTCGTACGAAACTAATCGCACATGTCTACTTTGCACTACAAGTGCACTGCAAGTGCACTTGCAAGTGCAGTCACTGTAGATCTGAGGGGAACATGCAAGGAAAATAAGAAACAGCATTTTTGCTTGCACATGTTTGGATGATAAAATCAGCAGAGCTTCCCCTAATTTCAGAGCTTCCTCCTTAGATATACTGTGATCTAAAGTGACTGCACTTACAAGTGCACATTCAAGTGCAGTCGCTGTAGGGGACAAAAACCCACATCATTTTTGCTTGCACATGATTGGATGATAAAATCAGCAGAGCTTCCCCTAATTTCAGATTTTCCCCTCAGATATACAGCGATTGCACTTACAAGTGCACTTAAAAGTGCACTTGTAGTGCGGAGTGGATTTCCCTTTAGTAAATCAACCCCTCATGCCTCGTACACACGACCGGGTTTTCCGACGGAAAAACTGCGATGAAAGCTTTTGGCCAGGAATTCCGGCCGTGTGTATGCTCCCTCACAGTTTTTCAGACGGGAAAACTGCCAAAAAACACTGGCAAAAAAAAGAGAACCAGCTCTCTTTTTTCCCGTCGGGATTCCCGATGGACTTTTTCCCGTCGGAAATCCCGAGCATGTGTACGAGGCATGAGTCTTTTACTGGAGAAAAGAAAATGTTTCAGTCAACATGCTGAGCATTTTTCACAGTGTTTCCCAGTACATTTGTAACAGGCAGAACCATTGGAATACTCCCATCAACTGCCATAATGCCATCATAATCATTTATCAATTTCACAGATAGTTCACATGTTACTATGTTCAGTTAAAGGGTAACTCCACTTTCGTGGGGAAAAAAAATAGCAAATAAAAAAAATCTATTATGGTGCATATAATTGCGACACTAATCTTTTTGTAATTGAATGTTATTAACCACTTGCCGACCGCCGCACAAACTTATACGTCGACAGAATGGCACGGACAGGCAAATGGGCGTGCAGGTACGTCCCTTTAAATTTGCCGCCGCGAGCTCCGTGACCGTGCCCGCAGGACCCGCGGACTCGATGTCTGCCGGTTTCCCGCAATCGTGTCACGGAGCTGAAGAACTGGGAGATGTCAGTGTAAACACAACATCTCCCAGTTCTTCCTACTAACATGTCACTGATCGTCTGCTGATCGGGAGCAGCGATCAGTGATGTGTCACTTGTAACCAAAAGTGCTCTGGTCTTTGGTCAGCCAAATGGTCTGGGGCTGAAGTGGTTAAAAATTACCTTTCCTTTTCAATCTGCAGTCAATGTAATTTTCTAAGAATAAGTTGCAATATGGCTACCTGGAGTTGTTCTGTACACAAAGTGTGTACTGACCACACCCCAGAAACATAATTTCCTGCTTGTGTGATTGGCACACACATTTTCCCAAAAGTCTCCCTAAGATACAAGTCAGATTTCAGGCATCCCTTGCAACAAAAATGTAATTTTTTGAGAGATACTCCCAATAGGAACGTGTCTAAAGGGATGATTCATTTCCTCATTAGTGCCCTGTAGCTCCATACCGGACAGTTAATTATGAAGCCACTCCCATTAGACTCAGTCAGTACAGAGGCACAGAGAAACACACATCGATTTCTTCAGAATAACAAAAGGTAGGAATCTTCAACAAAGTTTGTTATAATCCTTGCAATGTACATAGATCACCCAGAGGGGAATGTTTTTTCTCAACAAAAGTGGAGTTACGCTTTAATAATTCTTCTCACCTGACCTTTTGTAACAAAGATGGCAGTTTTTTTTGTGTGGTAAGCTTCAAAGTAAATTCAACCAAAACTCTCATTCTTCAATAAATAGTATCAGTTAAAGAAAATAATATGAACAAATCAGAGTTTTTAATTATTGATGGCTAAGACCCAATAAACACTATGCAACTTTTGTTGTCTCATTTTCTTTAGATTTACCAAAACCATGTAGTGCAAGGGTCTGCCTGATTGCATACAAATTGAAACTCTTAAGCCGTGTACACACGATCGGTTTCACCGATGAAAACAGTCCGATGGACTGTTTTCATCTGACAAACCGATCGTGTATGGGCCCCATCTGTCTTTTTTCCATCGGTGTGAAAAAATAGAACATGTTTTAAATTTTTCCGATGGGAAAAACACCGATAGCAAAATCCGATCGTCTGTGTGGAACTCCATCGGATAAAAAACCCACGCATGCTCAGACTGAATTATGAGACGGTAGCGCTCGTTCTGGTAAAACTAGTGTTCGTAATGGGGATAGCACATTCGTCATGCTGTAACGAACTGAAAAGCACGGAGACTGAAAAGAGCGAATCAGCTCTCACCAAACTTTTACTAACACGCGATAACACAAAATCAGCAAAGGCAGACCAAAGGGTGGACCCATTGGATTTAAACTTCCCCTTTATAGTGCCGTCGTACATCACGGCGTTTGGGACGATCGTTTTTTTGACTGATGGTGTGTAGGCAAGACTGATGGAAGTCAGCTTCATCGGATTTCCGATGGAAAAATCCATCGGATTAGAATCCATAAGAAATCCGATCGTGTGTACAGGGCTTAAGGGTTTGACCTCATATTATATGGTTTTGGTAAATCTGAAGGAAATCTACAGAAAATCGTATCCAGCTTAGCAAATGCTGACTCCAAATTATTTTTCCAAATTCCTACATGAAATTAAACTGTTCAGTTCCACATTATTAGAAATGCAGTATTGGATGTAATAAGGATTTGGATTGCAAGTTATGCACAAATACACAAATAATATTTATTTTCATTTGTCAGGAGACAAAAAAAGAAAAACAATCAGGGTATGAGAAGAAATTTCAGTTGCAGTGTTGGTCAGGCAGTCCATCAAGTATTCATTCTCTTGATACTATGATTCTTCTGAAATGGGAGAGTGTGCCAGCATGGGCCTTTCAATCAATATCCTGGGAACTATCTAATAAACAGACTTTGCATAGAAACCATTATTCACAATTAACTTTGATCTTTGCAACAGGGCTTTAAGTTTTTGTTTCAATAATTGTTATTGTATTTCTAACTTTTTATAGATATGGAAACACGGGAACAGAAGTAGTACATAAGCTTCAGTGTATAAAAGAGGTCATTCATCTGTTTTAACATTTCAAAACTAAACTACAGTATAAATAACATAAATAAATACCTAGGGATATCCTATCCCAGGATTAGGGAGTGAGGGATGAAATAAGTCGGAAGGGAAAATATCCATAATGGAAAGCAACTAGGGGAATAGAGGGATGTAGGGCAAGAGGACTAGGCAAACACAAAGAAAGGAAGGGGGAGGTCAAATAATATGTGGGCAAAAGGAGAGGTGGACAAATATTGAATGGGAAAAATATATTTATGGAAGGGGTAAGGGGGGAGGAAGGGGGGGGGGGGGAATGCACACCAGTGTAGGACCCAAACACCATATGAACCCTCATACGTGCGATATCATGTTTACCATTTATCTTTCAATTCTACCATTTTGCTTTCCCTCAGTGACTAAATACACTTCTAATTGGGAACACAATCTGGAGTCTCCTATTTCTCCAGGGCTGGAAAGATATTTGGTTTGATGCTTTGAAAGGTTTAGTCTTAGCCAACTAGAAAGTGCTAATGCATTGGCACTTATTCATCTTTTGCCCTTTCTATGTAACATCTGCCTACGTCTCTCTTGAATTTGCCGCGATTGTTTGCTGCAATTTTTTACCGCAATTTTGATGCAACTTGAAGCAATGCCTGTGTATTCTTGAGGTCTATGGACCTCAAGTCGCATCAAAGTTGGACCAAAGTAGTGCAGGGACTGCTTTGAAGTCACTGTGACTTGAAGTCACACAGATATGAACAGTACTCATTCGAAATCTAGGGGTACAACTTGTCATGCGACTTTGCAGTCCCAAGTCGCAGGACAAGTTGCACAAGTGGAAATAGAGCCAAAAGGTTCAACTTTTTTTAAATAACAAACATGTCATACATTCCTGCTGTGTGCAATGGTTTTCACAGAGCACCCCATATCTTCCTCTTTTGAGGTCCCCCGCTTGTGCTCCTGGCTCTTCCCCCCTTTGAGTACCCTCCAGCAAACCACTTGCTAGGGGGGTACTCATGCAGGCTTGATCCTCACCTACACTTTGTGCATCTATTGACAGGTGTGGATCATACCCACCCCCTTCTCCATCGTCACTAGGTTTGGTTGACAGTAGAGAGAGCCAATGGCTCCCACTGCTCTTACAGAGCCACATAAGGAAGAAGATAGAGAGAATAACTGCTGCTCTTGTGCACAGTACTGGACAGAGATAGGCTCAGGTAAGTATTTGGGGGGCTGGGGGGAAACTGCACCTAAAAGTTTTTTTTACCTTAATGCAGATCATGCATTAAGGTAAAAAACCTTTAACCTTTAAAACTGCTTTAATTTGTACATATTCTAGGATTTCCTATCTTACAAGGAGCATCTAGAAATGTTGTGTTCAAACAGTATACTGAGAGTCTAAATATTTTTGTCCTTAACTCTTCCTGAATAATACCAAGAATTTTTCAGTTCCTTAAACCTCATATACTATTATTATGAAATTTGGGAATGTCTCTAGTGTGTTGCTCACAACTATCCTTGCTGCAATGGAAGCTATTTCTAAGGACCTACAAACAAGAATCTTCCTGCCTGTGCTTCATCTAACACTTCCAGTTCATGATCATTCTTTTCTGTGCCTGGATACCTGCTTAAAGGATAACTCCATTTTAATGCCAAAAATTTACAGCAAATAAAAAAAAGTAATATAGCATGTGCAATTGCTACAATTGCTACAAAAGTAAGTACAAAAGTATCCAATAAAATACATTTACGTTTTTGGTTGTAACATGACAAAATGTGGAAAATTTTAACGATATGAATACTTTTTCAAGGCACTGTAACTTTTCCAGAAATATTGTTTCCTGCTTGTATGATTGGCTCACTGATTCTGCACTAATATACAAGTAACATTTTAGGCATTCTCTGCAATAGGAATCATATTTTGGGTTAAATACTCCCTAAGGGTTAATTACTTCTAAAGGAATGCAGACACTGCAACTTTCCTCATTGGAACACTGCACGTGCATCAGCTGATTCAAATAAACACAGACACTCCCATTCAAGGAACCAATGGAGTATACAGCTTTCTCTTAAGAACAAAAATAGGTAGGACTCTGCTACAAAGTTTGTTAGAATCCTCTCAGTGTACCTAGATCATCCAAAGAGGATTATCTTTTTTTAACAAAAAATGAGTTATTCCTTAAATGTGCTTTAGTCTGTGATTCTAAGCCTGTGTTCCATGATTCCTCTGATGTGACTCATTTTGTGACCGGTTTTGTCCTGGGGCCCATTATTATTTTGTATTATGACCTGGCTTGCCTTTTGACAATGCTTCTGTTCACTGATTTGCTGTGCTGTTGCATGACTTATATTGCTGCCTTTGGCTTGTCTATTCACGATAACCTTATCTTCTCTTTTACCATGGTGCTTTGATACGCCTGCTGCTGACTTTGGCCTACCCACTGTTTATGATGTCATTGCTAATTCAGTGTAAATTATTAAAGTGACTCAAGCGGTGATGTGAATTCTTAAATGCAACCAAAAAATAAATAGAAGATGAACAAATGATTAAAGCCGCAACTAAAAAAATGTGCTCTGACACTGTGAAAAAGTGAAAAAAAAAGTGTAAAGTTGCGCTAAAATCAACCTGCTAATTATAAATCACAATTGATAAAATCCAACTAATTGTCATGTGATAAAATCCAAATGATCACATATAAAGGCGTACTCTACCAGAGAGAATAAAACATAGAGCAATAAGCTAATGCTGACTTCTATGCCTGAAGTATACAAATTAACTCGCATTCGGTCAATGAGACCAGCGCATTTGTACGATCAGATACAATGTAAAGCTCCTCAGTCTATGCCTCCTGGGTATCGTCACTAGGCTCCTCCTCAACGCGTTGCATCACTTGTCATGTGACTTTTTCAAACAAAAGTCTTAAGCCATGTACACACGATAGGTTTTACAGATCAAAACACTCCGATGGACTTTTTTCATCGGACAAACCGATCGTGTATGGGCCCTATCGGTCTTTTTTCCATCGGTGTTTAAAAATAGAACATGTTTTAAATTTATCCGATGGTTAAAAAAATAATAGCAAATTACTATCGTCTGTGGGGAACTCCATCGGATAAAAAACCCACGCATGCTCAGAATCAAGTCGACGCATGCTCAGAAGCATTGAACTTAATTTTTCTCAGCTCATCTGAGTATTTTACGTCACCGCGTTTGGAACGGTCGGTTTTTTGACTGATGGTGTGTAGGCAAGACTGATGGAAGTCAGCTTCATCGGTTGTCTGATGGAAAAATCCATTGATTTAAAAACCATAGGAAATCCGATTGTGTGTACAGGGCTTTATTCTCTCTGGTTTATTTGAGAGCCATGCTACATGAGGCAATCCCGGAAGAGGAACATATGTGAAAGCACCTGAAGCCTCTACTAATTGGTCTGTGAATAGGATTGCATCAAAACAGCAGGGACCTTTGCAGTGATTACACATCATCGGGCAAGCTCATCTACACAAGCTTGTGGACAGTTTTTATATTTCCTTTGATTCTTTATTAGATTTTGCTCACTTATTAGTTTATTAGCATTTTATATGTGATCATTTGGATTTTATCACATGACAATTAGTTGGATTTTATCAATTGTGATTTATAATTAGCAGGTTGATTTTATTGCTAATTCAGTACTGTGTTGTGCTTCCTCTAATTCTGTCCTCAGCTACATTCTCAATAGAAGTAATAACTGATTACTCTTGATTCCCTGTACCATATTTGCTCCAGTCACTAACAGACTGCATACATTCCACACAAGTGACTGACTACTAGACATGTGCATTCGTTTTCGTCCGAATGCATTTTCGTCTGAATTTCAGCTATTTTCGTTATCGTTTTAACAAACGAAAACGAAAGCACAGAATCCGAAAACCGAAAGATCCGACATAAACAAATGCTTTATTTTTGTTTTCATTGCTACAACAGTTCGATATAGATAGGAGATTCAACGGGACACTGACAATAACAATCTGTGTCTATTGAACCTGTGGTCGAATGTGCCTAACCTTAACTCTATTAGTCCAAGATTATTCTACATAGAGAGAAAAGATTTGAAATTATAGAGAGAAAAGATTCGACATTATAGAGAGAAAAGATTCGACATAGAGAGAAAAGATTCGACATTATAGAGAGAAAAGATTCGTTATTATAGGGAGAAAAGATTTGACATAGAGAGAAAAGATCACTGCTGGAATTGGGTGAGGGAAGTAAAATAAAAATAATGTTGATGATGAATGTTATTGGCTGATTGTAACCAAAGAGGAGGAGCAGTAAAATAGCTAGAATGACGAAGATTCGACAAAGCATCGAAAGTGAGAAGATTCGACGGTGCAGCAAAACTGTACGACGCTGCAATCGTACATTTCCGGTCAAATGCATCCGCCCATAGGCTATAGAAGAATTCTAATGTTGGTTGACTAGTAATAGTAATTAATAAATATAATTACTACTAGTCATACAACATTAGAATTCTACTATAGCTTGTGGGCGGAACATTCGACCGGAAATGTATGATTGCAGCGTCGTACAGTTTCGCTGCTCCGTCGAATCTTCTTTGAACATTCGACAGACACCATAAGCCTTCAATGACAGATTCAACCTTAATTAATTCAGATTTTCGGACGAATGCAATTTCTAACGAAAAACAAAATAAATAAAAACGAATTTCGGGAGTAACTAAATACATTTATTTTTCGGAAGAAAACGAAATTCCGAAACGAAATATTTCAGTGTGCACATGTCTACTGACTACACATAGGATGACTTCTATATGTATTTTACATTTGCAGGAGTCTCTAATACTAGGTCTATTTTAGACAGTAATAAGGTCCACATAGACCCTCTTGCCACATATTTGCTAACTGTTAAAAAAAAAAATCAGCCAGATGAACCATCTAGGTAGCCTTAGCCACTGTTTTGGCAGTAGCATGGACCCATGCACATCGCAAGAAGTTGAAGGACATTGTCACATGTACCAAAGGTGTTATGACACTTCCAAAATCTTTGCCAGGACTTCCAGAATCCCTGCCAGCGTTTCCAATTGTACACGTAGAACACCTTCTGGGATTTCCAGAAAGCTTACCAGTGCTTCCAATGGCATTCTCAGAATCCCTGGCAGTACTTCCAATGGCATAGTAGAATCGCAATGATTAAGCACATGATACTGTGTGAAACATGTCTGTCTTGATGCCTTGATTGTTGTTTTTCCTGTGGTGTGTCACTTGGATGGATTAATAAAGGACTCATATTCATCATCTTGGAGTGCAGCCGTTTCATCTTTATAGCAGAATCCCTGCCAAGAGTTACAAAATCCCTGCCAGTACTTTCAACAACACTCACAAAATCCCTGCCAAGGCTTCCAATGGCACTCACAGAATCCTTAGCAGTAATTCCAATGGTACTTACAGAATCCCTGTCAGGACTTTCAGTGTTCAATGTAATTCCGCTGACTGTATCCCCTGACCAGACTTTTTTTAGGACCCGGCCTTTGAAGTTGCTGGTGCGGTGTCTTTAAACCAGCTACCAGTGACTAACAGATATTATACTGAAGCCTGTTACCTGTTGTTGCTTACCCAGATTGCCTTACTATTCTCTCATCTTCTCTCTTGTGTTCTGTCTTCTTCATTGTCAACCCAGACTGTCTGACCACCCTTTGCTTGCCACCTACCAAGACTCCTGCTTGAACTTGACTATTCTTTCATCTCCAACCTCGCTTACTGGCCACTTATTGCTGACCCACACTATCTGACTTCTCTCTGTTTGCTGCTTTCCAAGAAACTTGCTTAATTACAACTGTGCTTTTGTCTCCAGTCTCCCAACTGTCACCTTACTGTACCTGCTACACCTTGGTGGGGAAATCCCAGGGGCCTATGACCCAGAGCCAATTGCAAAAAAGCATTTTGGGGAACACTTGGGTTTCTGGCTTATCTCCACTATTTCTGGTGAAGACCAACGGAGATCCCATGGTTTGAGTGAGTCCACATCACCTTCTGGGGGTATCGTGCTGGGGATGTAGTTGTGGTCCTGCATTTTTCTGTGATATGCCATGAGTGCTTCAAAAGTCTAGATTTTCATTAACTTAAAGGCTGAATGACTGGGAGTGCACCATCATTTCCAGATATTCCTTGATAGAGGTCTGGCTATGGTAAAATTCAGTGGGAAACGTTGGAGGAAAAAGAAGAGTGTATGTCATACATCTAATGATTGACGTGAAGCTGATCTCATATTGAAGATAAGCCAGTGAAGTCCAGCTACCTTTATTTTGTAATGTGCTTTCCTCCATTCCTAGTGAAGGTCATGATAATCAAGCAGAAAGAAAACCTAGAAGGAATTGTGTGCATCTGCTGTTTACGGCGAGTTTGCTTTATGGCTTGTACACACGATTGGACTTCAAACAAACTTTTCCGTGGATTTTTGTCCGAAGGGAGTTGGCCGTGAACGCCCATAGCATACACACGCTCTGACTTTTTCAGCCAACAAACATGAACGTAGTGATGTAATTGACGTACTACGTGGTTTTCTGCTCTTTTCTGCTCTTTACCGCCACCCTTTGGTCAACTTCTGCTATTGTTGGTTGATTTTAACATTGGTTCTGAGCATGCGTATTTGTACTTCGGACTAAAGTCCGATGGATTTCTGTACACACGGCAAGACTTTGCATCGTAGGACTTTTGTTGCCGAAAAGTTTGTCAGTTTTCAGAGCGAACTTTTGCCTGATGAAAGCCGAAAAAGTTTGTCCGATGGAGCGTACATGCGGTCGGATTGTTTTGAAAACCTGCTCATTTTGAAGTTTGTTGTCAAAAAGTCTGATCGTGTGTATGGGGCTTAAGAGTTTCCCATGTTAAATTTGTATAAAAGCATATCTTCAAGTGTGTAGCATCAGATAACTGTATTGTCTATACTATGTGTACTAACAGAGACAAAGACGACTCTCTTTTTCCTCTCTACACAAAAGAAAATTGTTAAAGGGATTGTAAAGCTTTGGTTTTATTTTAATTAAAATAACTAACATATTATACTTACCTGCTCTGTGCAATGATCCTCCTCTTCCCTGGCACTTCCATCCCCCGCAGATTGTCCCTATAGCAAGCCGCTTGCTATGGGGGCACTCATGCGTGCTCGCTCCCGAGCCCTGCTCCCTTGTCACTGGCTGTGATTGACAGCAGCTAATGGCTCCCACTGCTGTATCTGAGCCAATGAGGAGGGAGAGAGGAGAGAGAGCGTGCCGACAATCAGCTGAGCGGCTGAGCCGTGCTTATACAGGTACAGATTGTGTGATTTTTTTACATTACACAAGCACATGGACACATGTTCTTATGATACAGAGGGGATAATACAATTTATTAGCAGATATGAGAGGAGCAGGAGCAAGGGGGGTAAAGGTACGAGCAGACAGACAGGGAGGGGGTGGGGGAGGAGAACAGAGGAGACACAGACACAGGAAAGCTGCAGATAGCAGGCTGCAGATGACGGAGGCATGCAAACGGACCACAGTGTCATGATTATCGTGGTCAGTTTGCAGAGGGGAGGGTATAGCCAGGCAGGATCAGTCAGGTTTTTTAAGGTATACAGGGGGCCAAATGACAGCACAAGTACTGTTTTTGGGTTAACAAATCACTTTAAATGTGTGTGGTCTTGAAAGGTTCTATTCAAGCCAGTGTAAAAAAGTTAAAAGTTCCCCTGGGTGGTAAATATTTAAAGCAGCAAAAACAATATTTTGATCTCACATATGCCACTTTATGGCTCACCAAACATATCCCCTTGTGAAACATCACTGGTATGTTGTTTCCTCTGAACTCTGAAGGTCTTTCACAAAGGACCCTAAACTGTACTTACCATTCCCCCACATGAAGAAGCAAATTGAAACCTGGGTTGGATTTAACTTTACATGCTTTTCTCCACAATTTAGAGGATTTACTGTCGTGTGAATCTATTTTTATTAGGGTGTTGTGGCTCTGCACACCTGAATAATTTTTTTTATTTCTATAATTGTTCTATATCAGCTTCCCTGACAAATTAAAGCTGCTGAGTCTATGAACAAACATTTGCATTGCTCATAATCTACTTTCTAAATGTGCATTCTATGCCAAAAACGCTGATACAATGTGGGCCTCAGTAAGCAGTGATTTTTCTTATATTAATGCTACAAACTATTACACATGAAACATTCCATTTATACATACTGTACATTATACAATACTCAAGATGAAACCTGAATGGAAGGGTCAGATCAGATAAACTGAAATGCATTATTCTCTAATTGTGACTTATATTGCTGTTACATATGTGACAATATACACAAATCAATGTGATTATGTTCTTTACCACATTAAACTTGTATTGTTAAAGGTTCCAGTATTTTATCTTTAGATGACCTTCACTTAATGGCCCTGCACAAGTATACCAACGGTTTTATTAAACACATTGATCTACATTTTTGGTCATCTTTGCTCTCTGAAATACTCATTTCATTGCGCACAACAGAGCTTTTTATCCTTGTATATCCTTTCTTTCCACCCCCAACCATTTTATTAATGCATAGCTCACAGATGTACATGTACTGGAAGGACTGTTCTTTTTTAAATTAAGTTCACCAGTCCTTCCTTCCTTCTGTCCTAAATACTTGCCCCTCTTTTAAATCACATGTAGATATCAATTATCTCAAAAATAATATTTACTTAACCACTTAACGACCGGCCACGGCATATATACGTCGGCAGAATGGCACGTACAGGCACAATCACGTACCTGTACGTCCCCCTTTAACTGCCTGCCGTGTCAGCGGCACACTCGCGACCCTGGCGCCATCCCCGTGAGTCGGACCGCGGGTCCCGCGGACTCGATCGCCGCGGGGATCCCCGCGATCGTCTCACGGAGGGATGGCGCGGGGAGATGTTTGTGTAAAGACAACATCTCCCCGCTCGCCTACTGACACTGTCACTGATTTCCGCTCTGTAATCAGAGCAGAGATCAGTGACGTGTCACTCGTAGCCACGCCCCCACACAGTAGTAATCACTCCCTTAGGCACACTTAACCCCTTCAGCGCCCCTAGTGGTTAACCCCTTCACTGCCAGTGTCATTTTTACAGTAACCAGTGCATTTTTATAGCACTGATCGCTGTAAAAATGAAAATGGTCCCAAAAATGTGTCAAAAGTGTCCGATGTGTCCGCCGTAATGTCTCAGTCATGGAAAAAAAAACGCTGATCACCGCCATTACTAGTAAAAAATAAATAATTAATAAAAATGCCATAAAACTATCCCCTATTTTGTAAACGCTATAACTTTTGCGCAAACCAATCAATAAACGCCGATTGGGATTTTTTTTACCAAACATATGTAGAAGGATACGTATCAGCATAAACTGAGGAAAAAAAAAGTTTTTTTATATATTTTTTGGGGATATTTATTATAGCAAAAAGTAAGAAATATTGAATTTTTTAAAAAAAATTGTCGCTCTATTTTTGTTTATAGCGCAAAAAATAAAAACCGCAGAGGTGATCAAATACCACCAAAAGAAAGCTCTATTTGTGAGAAAAAAAGGACGTCAATTTTGTTTGGGAGCCACATCACATGATCGTGCAATTGTCAGTTAAAGCGACACAGTGCTGAATCGCAAAAAGTGGCCTGTCATTAACTAGCCAAAATGGTCCGGGGCTTAAGTGGTTAAAGTGGTTGTAGGTGCTCAAGGTTCATTACCTTCATGCATTCTATGCACAAATTAAAAAAAACCTGTGTGGAGCAGCCCCACCCCCCCCCCACCAATACTAACCTAAGCCTTGCAATCCAGCGATGTGCATGAGAGCCTCGGCTCTCCGGGAACTCTCCCTTCTCATTGTCTGTGACTTTGAACACCGATTGCTGTGACAGTGACTTCCTCCATCTTTAACATATTCATCCCCAGCCGGTGGTCAAGGGTGCTGCCATTATGCTTTTATGCCATACCCATGTGTACTTTTGTGAGTGCATTTCTATTTTTCAATAAATTGTGATGTATTTTTTATGCTACACTATGGGATTGCACTGTTGTTTCTTTTGTTTTCTTCCAATGTGCATGCATGCCCCCTCTATGAAACACAGGAAGCATCATAACATCAGCTTGGAGCCTCTCTTCTTAGTGAAAAGGGTGGAACAAAAAGGGTGACACCATAGGACCCTGCAAGGCAAAAGAGGCAACCAAAAACCTGGAAGCTGGAGCAGACTACTGGGGTCTGGCTGAACTAAAAAGGCAAACTTTTGAAAAATAAGAAGCAGCACACAAGTATGTACTAGGGTTAGCTGCTGTAATTGACGTAAAAATGTTAGGTATTGGGGGCGGAGCTTGCTGCCGACAGCGATGGATCCCTGAGAGCAGAGCTCTGATATCACCAGGGACCCATCGGCACACAGCGGGCTGTAGTGCCACCATCCAGACACCCGAGTACCGAGATCTCACCCAGAGCCCCCGCCGATCATGATGAGGAAGAAGGACTGGAGGTTGCAGAAACCGACGCCCTTCTTCACCACCGGGCCTAGACAAGATGGCACCGGCTCCTCTGCACCAACAGCATCCAGCACTCCTCAGCAGGGGCTCCACAGTATCCATCCACCTAAAAGGGAATACACTACCTAAAAGCCAGCACTCTCCCCTTTCATATTCTTACCTCGGGGGGAGTCCGGAGAAGGCGTGCTTTAGGATGAATGGATCGGATCCTGGACATGAGGTGAGCTTGGGCCTAGATTTAGGGGATGACATCAGGGAGCTCCCTGATTCCATTGATCTTTTGTCCACCAGCAATCAGCCAGTACTAGACACAACTCTGAAGGAGCTCCTTACATAATGACATGCTGTGTGTACAATTGGAGTAGAGATACAAGCAGTAACCTCCAGGGTGGATCACATTGAAACAAAGATGGGGGAGTTTTCTACCACCATCGATGATGTGGTAGACACCCATGATAATAAAGAACATGAGATGGAGGCAGTTAAAGACAAAATTTCAGATATTGAGGACCGCTCTAGGAGGAACAATTTAAAGATCAGAGGAGTTCCTGAGTCAGTCCAGCAATAAGATTTGTGCAATTATGCTGCACAACTGTTCACCCCAATCCTACTTGATCTCACAGAATTAGACATTACGGTGGACAGGATCCATCATTTGCCTAAACCCTCATACCTTCCTGACAACATACCCATGGACATTATTCTACGCCCGCACTTTTTTCATGTGAAGGAGCACCTAATGTCCACGTCACGCAACAAATAATCTCTTTCCTCCACAAGATAAAGATCTACAATTCTTTGCTGATCTATCTCAATTCACCCTTCAAAAACAAGAGTTAAGCCGTGTACACACGATCGGTTTTACCGATGAATCGATCGTGTATGGGCCCCATCTGTCTTTTTTCCATCGGTGTGAAAAAATAGAACATGTTTTAAATTTATCCGATGGGGGAAAAAAAACGATAGCAAAATCCGATCGTCTGTGTGGAAATCCATCCGATAAAAAACCCACGCATACTCAGAATCAAGTCGACGCATGCTCAGAAGCATTGAACTTAATTTTCTCGGCTCATCGGAGTGTTTTACGTCACCGCGTTTGAAACGGTCCATTTTTTGACTGATGGTGTGTGGGCAAGACTGATGGAAGACAGTTTCATCGGATTTCCGATGGAAAAAAACATCAGATTAGAATCCATAGGATATCCGATCGTGTGTACATGGCTTAAGTGTAATATTTGTTCTTATCAGCCCCCTATGTTGTCACTTTTTTGTATTTTTTTATTGAATGTGTTGGATGTTTTGTCACTGTGTGATTAGTAGACATGTACACACTGAAATTTTTTGTTTCGGAATTTCGTTTTCGCCCGAAAAATAAATGTATTTAGTTACTCCCGAAATTCGTTTTTATTTATTTATTTAGTTTTTCGTAAAAAAATGCATTCGTCCGAAAATCCAAATTAAATAAGGTAGAACCTGTCATTGAAGGCTTATGGTGTCTGTCGAATGTTCTAAGAAGATTCGACGGAGCAGCTAAACTGTACGACCTTGCAATCGTACATTTCCGGTTGAATGTTCCGCCTACAAGCTATAGTAGAATTCTAATGTTGTATGACTAGTAATAATTATATTTATTAATTATTATTACTAGTCAACCAACATTAGAATTCTTCTATAGCCTATAGGCAGAGCATTTCACCATAAACGTCTGCTCGCTGCGATCGTATGTTTTTAGCTGCTTCGTCGAATCTTCATGTCTCTATAATGTCAAATCTTTTCTCTCTATGTCAAATGTTTTCTCTCTATGTCAAATCTTTTCTCTCTATGTAGAATAATCTTGGACTAATAGAGTTAAGGTTAGGCACATTCGACCGCAGGTTCGATAGACACAGATTGTTATTGTCAGCGTCATGTTGAAACTCCTATCTATATCGAACTGTTGTCACAACGAAAACGAAAATAAAGCATTTGTTTATGTCGGATCTTTTGGATTTCGGATTCTATGCTTTCGTTATCGTTTGTTAAAATGATAACGAAAATACCCAAAATTCGGACGAAAATGCATTCGGACGAAAACTAATGCACATGTCTAGTTATTAGTAGGGTGTGGGTCCTCGGGCCTACCCTGAACGTCTTGGGAGGGGGTGGACATGGCCTTCTGGCTTAGTTCGCCCTCTCTCATGGGGTCTCCCTTCGGGGTCCGTCTGGTCTCGGCCAGATGGACCTAGTGAGTACCTCAGTCCCTGTCAGGAGCCTAACACCCCGGGGGATCAGGGTAAGGTACTTCCTAGTGGAGGACACTGTAACACCCGCTGGACGTTTTCTGTCACTCTTTATGTGTGTGCACATTTTTTTTTGGCACCGGGTGGAGTTTTTGGGTATGTTTCACACGCCACTGGCTTTTCAAAAAAAAAAATGTTCTTATCAGTTGTCAGAGGAGGCACTATGCTACTCCCAAGTGTGGGGAGGGCAGATGCAAATCCAATGGTGTCATTGCACCTGGAAGGGCGGTTTTGGTAGGGATTCATGCCTGTGTGCCACAACAGATACTGGGGGCCAGCTGTGGTCGAGTCCGAGCCGTCCGGAAGGGTGCTCCTGGTGAGGATGGGTACTGCATCGGGTCTGGCCTTTTGGCTGGGTCTTTTTCCGACCTTCTGGCTGGTGTTGGTGTGGGTGCTGTTCCTGTCAGCGTCTGGTGGAGGAGCTGGGTGGCGCCATGCAAATCCCCCGGATTGATAGGGGCCTTGAAGGGCTAGTACTGGTGGAGGCTGAATCGGGCGGCTCTCCCTGAGAAAACCTAGAAGGGCTCTCTGTCTGGCAGGGACGGAGGGCTGCACTGATCCGGTCGGGGGGTCAGATAGGGAACTGAAAGCCTATGGTGTATGTGCCCCTGGAGTGTCAGGCCAGGGGTGCTGTACAATCACTGTGAGTGAGGGTCACTTTGATTTATGGCACCACGGTCACTGCACCATATCACACGCTTTTTTTTCACCTGCCTCCTGGGCCGGTCCTTTTGGTGGGAAACGGAGGAATTTTTTATTCCTGGCCGGAGGGCCTGGCCATTGTATTGCACAATGGCCACCTTTCACTCTCCACTTCACTTTCTTCAAACCCCACTTTATTTGATTTATTCCTTTGTGTGTCACTTTTTGTATTTTTGTCTTTATACACGTTTTTGCACGCGTGACTGGTAGTGTATAGGTCCTCGGGCCTGCCCTGAAAGTCTTGGGAGGGGGTGGACATGGCCTTTTGGCTTAGTTCGCCCTCTCTCATGGGGTCTCCCTTTGGGGGAGCCCCACCTAGTACTTGGGTGGGTCTGTTTCTGACCCTCCAGAGAAAGGGGTCCGTCTGGTTTCGGCCAGATGGACCAAGTGTAAAGTACCCTTGTCCCCGTCTGGAGCCTAACGCACTGGGGGATTCAGGGAAAGGTTGCACGTTGCACGTTTTTGTTTCACCTCTTTATGTGTGTGCACATTTTTTTGGCACCGGTTGAAGTTTTTGAGTGTGTTTCACACGCCATGGGCTTTCAATAAAAAAAATAGAAAATTGTTCTTAGTTTTCGGGGGATAGAATGTCAGTCCCCTTTCCCAGTTAGGGTGGCATGTTAGTAATCCCTGATGTAATAAGGTGGATATGGTGGGAGAGCTCTTTTCCTACCAGGTGGAATTTGGCTTGGTTTACCAGGCCTGTTCCCGATTGAAGGCAAAGCTCTCTATCAATATTTATGCTTTTCTGGTAGAAATGGTGCTGCATTTGTCCAGTTGGGCCCGGGCTGAGAAAAAAAAGTGGAGCTTTTTGCCCCTGGATTGGCAATCCAGGGGTTCCAGAAAAATTCACGGTGGGGTAATATACTTTGTTTTTAATACGGCATCTAAATCACAGTTTCCATTGCACGGTTTCTGCTTCATAGGTTGGGACTTTTAGCTGGGAAGACTAGCAATTGTACAGGACCTTGGCACAAAAGCACTTTCTCTTTACCCCTATCCCCTTTTTATAGTTGTATGTTTTGCACTTTTTGCCCAACATAGTACTTTCCTCACCACTGATTAGTAGGGTGTAAGTCCTTGAACTTGCTCTGAAAGTTTTGGTGGGAGGGCACATTACCTTATGGTCAGGTTCTCCCGCTCCCATGGGGTCTCTCTTTGGGAAAACCCAACATAGTAATTGGGTGGACCTTTCTCTGGCAGGTCTCCTGAAGAATAGGTTCTACCTGGTTTTAGGCAGGTAGACCACGAGTACCCCAGTCCCCATCAAGAGTCTTGCACCTTGGGGGATCAGGGACAGAGACTTTTGTCTTTGGAGGAGATCCATGTGTACTCCATGTGCTCACTTTTTTGCACTTGATGTTAGTTTTGAGTGTGCACCTTGCACTGTGTAGCTAAAAAAACAGGTTCACTTTATTTAATAAATGTATTGAACATTCATATTGCAAAATTAACATTATGACCTAATTTACACAGCTGTACAGAGACTGTACAGTGTGCAGAGCCTGCATACTGACTTTCCTGAGACCCGCTGCTCCGGTGTACAGCCACCCATTGAGAATTAGAAATGGCAGCTGTATGCTGTGGTGCACCAGTGGTTGCATAAAGCACCTGCATGTACACTGACATATGCTTCAAAAGCAGAATTGCATTTGGAACAAACATCACTGCGCATGAGTGGTAGGGATGAGCCCGATGTTTGAGCGTAAGTTTAAAAGTCTATGGGACATTCGCATGAAAAACCAAAAGTGCTAATTTTAAAGGCTTATATGCAAGTTATTGTCATAAAAAGTGTTTGGGGACCTGGGTCCTGCCCCAGGGGAGGGACATGTATCAATGCAAAAAAAAGTTTTGAAAAACGTCTGTTTTTTTTCGGGAGCAGTAATTTTAATAAAAAGTGAAACAATAAAAATGAAATATTCCTTTAACCACTTCAATACCATGCACTTTCGCCCCTTCCTGCCCAATACAATTTTCAGCTTTCATATCTGTTTGTATTTTTTTGTTTTTTTTCCTTCTTGTTGTGTTTTTTGGTTTTGTGTATCTGGGCTGATATGATTAAGAACCACTTGATAGCACTAACAAATTACTATGACAGCGCAGGATGTCCCAAGATGGTGCTGCCGCCGGCCTGCACGCGGCCTCAGAGAAGGATCAGCAGCACATCTCACCAGAGGCAAACAGTGAGTACCCTACACCCCTCTCAAAGGCAGATCTGGATGCCAGTCTAACCTACATATTCAACAAGCTGGTGAACAAGATAGAGAGTGAGGTACATAAGTACAACACTGCTCTGTCTCAGGAGATTGCAGGCATAGGCCATAGAACTGACATTCTGGAAACAAAGCATGACAAACTTTCACTAGCCCATAATGACCTAAGGAAGGATTATGAAACCTTGGCTGATAGTTTTGCCTTTATGCAGGCACAAGTAGAGGATTTGGACAATAGGAATCGCAGGCACAATATTAGAGTGTGCGGTGTCCCAGAGACTGTCACAGATCTTATGCCAGCGATCTCTAAGGTTTTTCATGGTCTCCTGCCTGACAAACGAGCATCAACTTTTATCTGCGATAGGATCCACAGAGCTCTTCGCCCCAAACCCTCACCAGATCTACCACCCAGAGTTATCATCATGTGCATGAAAGACTTCCTGGTAAAGGAAGAAATCATGCGTGCAGCCAGGAACTCCCCTAACATTGATTTGGATGGCAAAAGACTTCAGATCTATCCTGACATCTCCCCAGCTACGTTAGACAGGAGGCGCAGGATGAAGGAAGTCACTAATGTTCTGCAATCTGCAAGAATCAGGTATAGGTGGGGTTTCCCCTTCAAGCTCACCTTCCCACACAATGGATCTACATATACAGTATATAATGTGATAGAAGGAAAGGAGTTACTGGTCAAACTGGGCCTGCTGGACCCAGTGCCTCCAAACAGACCACCAGCCACCCCCAGCTCCTCCCCGATATGGTCTACACCATTCTCCCGTCATAATCAAAGGGATCAAAGACGTTGGCGTCAATCATTCCAAGACCAGGCTCATTGAATGAAGGTTCTTTTCCATGTAACAACGTAGATCACCTACAACAATCAATCTCCTACTTTGTTGCTGAACTTATGTAAACCCTGGATACCCTATGGTTTCCCTTCTTTTTTGCAAGAGTGGAAACAGGGTGGTGAGCCAGATAACATTCTGTTTAGTTTCCCCCTCCACGATCGGGAGATCTCTTTTGGCCCTAGGGGGCTTTTTAAATTTTTCTTCTTTCCTGTTTTTTTTTTTTCTTTATTGTTTTGTTTCGGGTTTGTTGCACAAGAACTAACGTTGGAAAGCTTTTTCTCAGATTCTGAGCAAACAAGTTGCAGATCTATGCTATTCTGACTCCTAACAGGAACTTTCCAAGACCAGGCGCATTGAATGAAGGTTCTTTTCCATGTAACACCGTAGATCACCTACTACAATCAATCTCCTGCTTTGTTGCTGAACGTATGGAAACCCTTGATACCCCATGGTTCCCCTTCTCTTTTGCAGGAGTGGAAACAGGGTGGTAAGCCTGATAACACTCTGTTTGGTTTCCCCCTCCACGATCAGGAGATTTCTTTTGGGCCTAGGGGGCTTTTTCAATTAATTTTTTTTTCCTTTTTTGTTTTTGTTTTTGTTTTGGGTTTGTTGTACAAGAACTAATGTTGGAAAGCTTTTCTCAGATTCTGAGCAAACAAGTTGCAGTTCTGTGCCAGAGTATTCTTAGCGTATTCTAGAGTATTCTTAGAGCATAGATTCCATATATAATATAATCTCTCTAAGAATTGTTAAGCAATAACTTTGCAATTTTATTTTATATTCCCTTTTACAATTTGGCAGCTATGTCCTTCTCATTTTCCTATTGTAAATGGTTGTAAGATGCATGTGATTTAATTTTTTTCTTGTTTTCTAGGATGCCTGCTACATCCGTCGTCGCTGGTTTGACCCCCATCCTGCTGTCACGGTTAGTGCCACTGTCCTTATTTTTTGATGGACAGTGCCTGGCTAGGGTTGCAGGATTAGGACGAAATTGTCCTTTTGACAAGTATATGATTTTTAGTGACAAGTTATACCTTGTCCCTATGACACTCTTTTTTGTGTAATTCTATTTTATTTTCTTTGCTATTTTAGCTAAATATGTTTTCACATTAAAATTGGAAGTCTTTACATATTTATACAAAAAGTGATTTACTGGAACTGGTTTTTAGTTCAATGTATCCACAATGTCTACACATGGTATAGTGCTCAGCATAACGCACAGTTATTATGCTCGTATTACATGAAGCCTCAGATATCACACCTAGTTTTAGTGATAGGACTCAATATTGAACCCTTATTGAACTCTTTTTTACCTTATACACTGCATACCCAGTATATCTATCTGCACCTATCTATAAAGCTCTACCTCTCTTTCACTATCTATGGGTATTAAAATAATTTTGCATAATGTGCAAGGATTCAATACACCGCACAAATGCAAAAAAGCCTTTCAGCATTATAAGAGATTGGGGGCAGACATAATACTCATGCTGGAATCCCATTTTTCATCCTCCAACCACCCTAAATATTTTCACAAGGCTTATAACCAATTTTACTATACTACATATAAGAATAAAACCAGAGGTGTAGCAATCTTTATTCGCAACTCGGTTGTTTTTGATGTTCAGAGCATACATAAGGACTCTGAGAGTCGGTTTATTATTCTCAAAGGTACGATTAACAACCGTGCCGTAACCATAGCTTCTATATATGCCCCCAATGAATCTCAGTCATCATTTTTTAACTACTTCTTTGAGACTTTAGCTCGATATAACTCACCCCACATTATTTTAGGTGGAGATTTTAATCTAGCCTCACATCCAGCTCTGGATAGAAGTAATATAGCCCCCTCCTCCAAAGCATTCTCTAAGTCCCTTAATCGCTGTATCAGCAACTTTCAACTCATAGACTCATGGAGGGCTCACAATGTTGGTGTAAGGGGTTTCACACACTATTCACACCCCCATGACGTTTACGCCAGATTAGATTATATCTTCTGCACTCCCATATTATTAGCTAACTCTTCTAAAGCTCTTATTCATCCCTGTCCCTGGTCAGATCACGATATCACCTTTTTCGAAACCTCTTATATTGGAATGACACCCTCTCCCTTCAACTGGCGTCTGAATGACGCTCTATTATCGGATCCTGTTGTGAGACATACTATTTCCACTCAAATAGAGAACTATTTCGCAGACAACATTAATGAAGATACCACGCCCTCAACTCTTTGGGTAGCTCACAAGGCAGTTCTGCGTGGCCACTTAATCAGCCTAGCGGCTAAAAAGAATAGGGAAAGACTAGCTGAGATTAGGTGCCTTACGAGAGAATGAGATATTTTATACAATAGACTACAACAATCCCCTTCACAAGATATCACCAATCAAATACAAAGCAAAAGCCAGGCCCTAGATCAGATTCTATCAGCAAATACAGAAAGGTCCCTCAGATTCTCTAAGGCAAATTTTTTTCTCCATAGCAATTCTCCCTCAGCCATGTTCGCCAGGAAACTCAACCAGGAACACAACCCCCCCATGTTTATAAACTTAGAGATCAGGCAGGGAACATAGTCACCCATCCACGTGAAGTGCTGGATATCTTCTCCTCCTTCTGGATCTCCTCTCAGGCCCTCAAACACAACCCAGCCAGACCTCAAAATTCTGGCTAGATGACATACAACTTCCTTTCCTCAATATCCAACAGATAGACTCTCTTAATGCTCCCTGTATGAACATAGAAATAATTTAAATCATTAAATCCCTTAAAACCTCTACAGCCCCGGGCCCGGGTGGTTTTTCCTCCTCATATTATAAGAAATATGCTTCCCTTTTAGCCCCCAATTTGACCAAACTCTTTAATCATGTGCTTGAGGGGGGTCAATTCCCGGAAGATATGCTCTTAGCCAATTTATCATTACTCCCCAAACCACTTAAGGACCACTCCCTCCCACAGAACTTTCGCCCTATCTCTGTTCTTAACAATGACATCAAAAATTTTGGTAGACTACTTGCAGACAGGTTAGCAGCGGTTATTAACAATCTGGTACATATAGACCAGACCGGATTTATTCCTGGTCGCCAGATAACGGACAATATAAGATTGGTCACTAACATCATACAGGATGCAAACTTACACTCCCGCCAGTTATGCCTCCTCATTCTTGACATTCATAAGGCTTTTGATAGCGTTAATTGGGCCTATCTTAACCATCTATTACCTAAATTTGGCATCTCGGATAAATTCTTACAAGGATTCAATGCACTTTACCACTCTCCCCAAACCCGTATTAGGATCCCAGGCCATAACTCTGAATTCTTCCCTCTGAGCAGGGGGACTAGACAAGGCTGCTCCCTATCCCCACTTCTATTTGCGCTAGCTATAGAACCACTGGCCCAAAGAATAAGGAATTGCATTAATATAAAAGGTTATACCAAAGGGGATAACGAGTTTAAAATTAGCCTTTACGCTGATGACGCCCTAATTTATCTTACTGAACCCCATACTTCTATCCCTTCCCTTCTCAAAGAACTAAAACTGTTTCATGACATCTCTGGCCTCAAAATTAATTAAAATAAATGTTCTGCTCTACCTATTAATCAACCTGATCAAATCTTGACCATGTTAAAAAAAAAAATTCCCATTTACATGGTGCTCCCAGTCATTCAAATATCTTGGGGTCTTTGTCTCCTCATCCCATAATCAACTATATAAAATTAATTATAATCCTCTATTCACTCACATTTCTGGCCTTCTTAAAACTTGGTCCACATATAACATATCATTTTTGGATAGAATCTGCGCCATAAAAATGACAATCCTCCCTAAGCTGCTTTATTTTTTTCGTACCCTCCCCATTAATGTTTCTAAATCTAAGCTTACCTCTCTCCAAAGAGAGATTAATAAATTCATATGGGCGGATAAGAAACCTAGATGTAGCTACACTCATATGCACAGATCACAGGCCATGGGTGGGATGGGACTTCCCAACCTCTGGCTCTACTTCCTTGCAGCCAGACTTACACAACTAACGCAATGGTTTACCCCCACCCAAGACACTCCATGGAAAATGTTTGAAGCATCTTCAATTTCCCAATTCTATCTACAAGGGATTCTTTGGTCTAATGTTATCCCCTACAACAAACTCTCCAAATATAATACTATAGTAGCTCACTTGTACCATTTATGGCAAAAAATTTGCCACATATATATCCTGGCATCCCCCACTCCCCCTCTGGCCTCCTTTCTTGGTGATCCCAGATTTGTCTTATACCATGATGGATGTCGCCCTCTCTCCTGTTGGATTGATAAAAATCTAACCACGTTAAAATCATTCCAAACTAAATGGGAGTTTTCCCCTTTTTCTACGCTGCAAGTCAGATATGACATACCAGCCTCTGAGATCCATCACTATAACCTAATCAAAGCCTTTTATGCAAAATGTTTTTCGCTCTCCACACACCCCCTTAACACATTATTTGAGCAGATATGTATATCCTCATCTAGAGACAAGGGTCTCATCTCCCGTCTATATAACTACCTCAATAACTTTAATTTACCTGAAAAATCTGGACAAATGCTCCATTGGGAATCTGATATGGAAATTTCCTTTACAGCAGAAAATTGTCAGATTATGTCTGACAACTTACGTAAAAGCAAAAAAGCCATCTCTTTCAGAGAGACGCCTATAAAAATATTCTCCAGATGGTACCTCACCCCTGCCAAACTCCATACCTTTTACCCTTCAGTCTCCCCAAAATGTTTCAGGGGATGCTCAGAACCGGGCACCATCCTACACACCTTTTGGAGTTGCAAACATTTAAGCAGTGTGTGGCGCATTGCAGTTGAGAGATTTGAAAACTCCTCCAAACAAAAAATCACCCTCACACCCCAGATATGCTTATTATATGCCAACATCCCTAATATTCCTCTGCCATACATGAGACTTTTCCACTCCTTATGCAGTTCTATCCAATGGATGGTTGCCTTTAATTGGAGATCTACAACTTTACTTTGGTCACAGGTGTTGGTCAGAATGGAGATGGTTAGAATCTCTGAGTGGATCTTTCATACCCTTCATGACTCTATACACTTATATGAGAATAAATGGTCTTACTGGAAAACAACCTAAATATATCCCTGATTATGTAACCCAACTTGTAATGACTCTTCCCAATACCAACCTTTGTGATTAATTTTACCTCTTCTCACCATAATATATCGCATAACTGCATACTGTATCCAATTTTCAAGCTACCATGTATGTAACATCAGTAATTTGTTCCAATATTGTGTTATACTGTCGATTACTTGTAATAACACTTTGTATGATTGTACGTTTGAACTTCCAAATAAAACTTTTGTAAACAAAAAAAAAGAAATTACTATGAAGGAATGGATAAAAATCTTTAATTATTTAGGATCTCTCTGTTTTGTATTTTTGTCTTTCGTTCTGATAGTAGTTATGCAATAGAGAGTAAAACTCTGGGTGATGTTTTGGGAATAATACTATCTTAAAACAGGTATATATACACATGATTAAGCTTTCTATGTGCTATGAGTGCAATCTGTATATAAATGTAAAAAAAATTGTAATAAAATTATGATTAAACAAAAAAAAATTTCAGCTTTCAGCGCTGTCGCAATTTAAATGACAATTGCGCAGTCAAGCAATACTGTACCCAAACTAAATTTTTATCATTTTCTTGCCACATATAGAGCTTTCTTTTGGTGGTATTTTATCATCTCTGGGGTTTTTATTTTTTTCTAAACAAACAAAATTTACCCAAATTTAAAAAAAAAAAAAGTTTTTCTCAGTTTCTGTCATAAAATGTTGTTTTCCCCTTTACTGACAGGCACTAATGAGGCGGCACTGATGGGCACTGATGAGGTGGCACTGATGGGCACTGATGAGGTGGCACTGATGGGCACTGATGAGGCGGCACTGATAAGGTAGCACTGATGGACACTGATGTGGAGGCACTGATATGTAGAATTGATTGGCACTGATAGGCGGCACTGATATGCAGCACTGATGGGCACCAATAGGCGGCACTGATATGCAGCACTGATGGGCACTGACAGGTGGCACTGATGGGCACTGACAGGTGGCACTGATGGGCACTGACAGGCGGCACTGATTGGCACTGATAGGTGGTACTGATTGGCACTGACAGGCGGCACTGATTGGCACTGATAGGTGGTACTGATTGGCACTGACAGGTGGCAATGATGGGCAGCACTGATAATGAGGTACTGATGTGTTACTGACAGGTGTTACTGCTGGGCACTGATTGGAACTGTAATGGGCACTGATTGGTACTGTGGTGGGCTCTGATTGGCACTGTGGTGGGCACTAGCTGTCTTTTATTATGGGGACACTGCTGGGCACTTATTGGCATGTGATTGGCACATATGAGGGGGCTGTGCTGATAATCAATGTGCTGATTATCAGCACAGACCCCCCCTCTGACAGGGAGAGCCACCGATCGGCTCTCCCTGTCAGTGCAAACCAAGGAATGCTGTTTACTGGCACTTCCTGGTTCACGCGATGATCAGCTGTGATTGATCACAGCTGATCACGTGGGAAAAAGCCTCTAACAGAGGCTCCTTATCACGATCGGAGATCGCGCTGGCATGTTATCCTGCTGGACGTCATATGACGCCCAGTCAGGATAACAGAGCCACTTCCCGGACGTCAATATGCTATTGACCGGGCGGGAAGTGGTTATATATTGTGTCTGGGGGGTGTCTATAGTATGTCTGTAAAGTGGCACATTTTTCCCATCTTTAGAACAGTCCCACAGCAAAATGACATTTCTAAAGGAAAAAAAGTAATTTAAAACTTATTGCGGCTGTAATGAATTGCCGGGTCTCAGCAATATAGATAAAACTCATTGAAAAAAACAGCATAGGTGCCCCCCCCCCCAGTCCATTACCAGGCCCTTTGGGTCTGGTATGAATATTAAGGGAAACCCCGAACCAAAAATGTAAAAAAAAATTGCGTGGGGGGGGGGGGCAAAATCCATACCAGGCCCTTCAGGTCCATTGTGCACAGTGGCAGCAAGTCCTGGAAAAGTCCACATTCAGGCTCTGCGCACTGTGTGTCCCCTGTATGGCCATGTGCACAAAGTAAATAGTTTTCACTTTTGTAGTAAATCAACCCCTTCAGTGTAAATGTTGCTATATCTCCCATTTACAGAACAAAATTGCAAGCAAACATACACTGAGCAAAATTATAAATGCAGCACTTTTGTGTTTGCCCCTATTTATCATGAGCTAAACTTAAAGTTCTATGACTTTTTCTATGTACACAAAAGGCCTATTTCTCTCAAATATTGTTCACAAATCTGTATAAATCTGTGTTAGTGAGAACTTCTCCTTTGCCGAAGTAATCCACCCACCTCTCAGGTGTGGCATATCAAGATGCTTATTAGACAGCGTGATTATTGCACAGGTGTGCCGTAGGCTGGCCACAATAAAAGGCCATTATAAAATGTGCAGTTTTACTGTATTGGGGGACCCGAAAACCAGTCAGTATCTGGTGTGACCACCATTTGCCTCACGCAGTGCAGCACATCTCCTTCGCATAGAGTTGATCAGGTTGTTGATTGTGACCTGTGGAATGTTGGTCCATTTCTCTTCAATGGCTGTGTGAAGTTGCTGGATATTGGCAGGAACTGGAACACGCTGTCATATACTCCGAGAGCATCCCAAACATGCTCAATGGGTGACATGTCCGGTGAGTATGCTGGCCATACAAGAACTGGGATGTTTTCAGCTTCCAGAAATTGTGTACAGATCCTTGCATAATGGGGCCGTGCATTATCATGCTGCAACATGAGGTGATGGTCGTGGATGAATGGCACAACATTGGGCCTCAGGATCTCATCACGGTATCTCTGTGCATTCAAAATGCCATCAATAAAATGCACCTGTGTTCACTGTCCAAAGCATACGCCTGCCCATACCATAACCCCCACGCCACCATGGCCCACTTGATCCACAACTTTGACATCAGCAAACCGCTCACCCACACAACACCATACACACTGTCTGCTATCTGTCCTGTACAGTGAAAACCGTGATTCATCCATGAAGAGAACACCTCTCCAAAGTGCCAGACGCCATCGAATGTGGGTATTTTCTCACTCAAGTCAGTTGCAATGACAAACTGCAGTCAGATTGAGAACCTGATGAGGACGACGAGAATGCAGATGAGCTTCCCTGAGATGGTTTCTGACAGTTTGTGCAGGAATTCTTTGGTTATGAAACTGATTGTTTCAGCAGCTGTCCAGGTGGCTGGTCTCAGATGATCTTGGAGGAGAAGATGCTGGATGTGGAGGTCCTGGGCTGGTGTGGTTACACGTGGTCTGTGGTTGTGAGGCTAGTTGGATGTACTGCCAAATTCTCTGCCTTTGGAGACGGCTTATAGTAGAGAAATTAACATTCAATTCAAGGGCAACAGCTCTGGTCGACATTCCTGCAGTCAGCATGCCAATTGCACGCTCCCTCAAAACTTGCGACATCTGTGGCATTGTGCTGTGTAATAAAACTGCACATTTTAGAGTGGCCTTTTATTGTGGCCAGTCTAAGGCACACCTGTGTAATAATCATGCTGTCTAATCAGCATCTTGATATGCCACACCTGTAAGGGTGGATGGATTATCTCGGAGAAGTGCTCACTAACACAGATTTAGATAGATTTGTGAACAATAGTTGAGAGAAATAGGCCTTTGGTGTACACAGAAAAAGTTGTAGATCTTTGAGTTCAGCTCATGATAAATAGGGGCAAACACAAAAGTGTTGCATTTATAATTTTGCTCAGTGTAAATATGCTGGAATTTTACATTGATACATTTAGTGTGTATATATATATATATATATATATATATATATATATATATATATATATATATATATATATATAATCTCTATCTCTATCCAAATTTTGTAGACAAAAAAGGACAGCTTTGAATGCCTAATGTTATTAGCTTACCCATGGTTTAATATTTTGTTGGATTTCCACTTTAATCCTGCAATGCACCACATTCAGATCTGCATGACCTATGTCTAAGAATAGTCAGTTACTTCAATAATATTTAAAACTTTTGCCTATAAAGACATACATATCAATATGAATATATTTCCAAATACTTGTATAGCTTAAGAGCTTTAACATCATTTGCTAAAATGAGAGTTCAGACTTTAGCACATCCTCTATTTCTATTATGGGATAAGCCATGCTAGAAAAAAACAGGAAGAAGGGTCAGACATCAAAAGTCACGTCTTTTCCTCTTGCGATTCCAACCTGTAAAACAATAAGTATGTAATCAAAGAAGTGTATAACTAAAATAAAAATATATAAATTATGAACTGAAAAAAAAAGGTATGTGTTCTTTTAAGAACAGAAAGAAAATATGAACCATCAAGTTTCAGGCAACATATGTAGGAGAATCAATGCAGTAATTACCATGTACATCTTTCTATGAACTTCAGTTGAAAATAATTTATGTGCTATTATTTAAACAACTGAAAAATAAAAAAATTACATTTTTAACCACTTGCTTACTGGGCACTTAAACCCCCTTCCTGCCCAGGCCAATTTTAAGCTTTCAGCGCTGTCACGATTTGAATGACAATTGCGCAGTCGTGCGACGTGGCTCCCAAACAAAATTGACGTCCTTTTTTTCCCACAAATAGAGCTTTCTTTTGGTGGTATTTGATCATCTCTGTGTTTTTTATTTTTTGTGCTATAAACAAAAAAAGAGCGACGATTTTGAAAAAAACACAATATTTTTTATTTTTTGATATAATAATATCCCAATTTTTAAAAAAAAAATATATTTTTTTCCCTCAGTTTAGTCCGATACGTATTCTTCTACATATTTTTGGTAAAAAAAATCGCAATAAGCGTTTATCGATTGGTTTGCGCAAAAGTTATAGCGTCTACAAAATAGGGCATAGTTTTATTGCATTTTTATTAATAATTTTTTTTTTTACTAGTAATGGCGGCGATCAGCGATTTTTATTGTGACTGCGACATTATGGCGGACACATCAGACACTTTTGACACCATTTTGGGACCATTGTCATTTTTACAGCGACCAGTGCTATAAAAATGCATTGGTTACTGTAAAAATGACACTGACAGGGAAGGGGTTAACACTAGGGGGCGAGGAAGGGGTTAAATGTATTCCCTAGGAGTGATTACTACTGTGTGGGGGAGGGGACTGACTGGGGGAGGTGACCGAGCTGTGTCCCTATGTACAAGGGACACAGCATCGGTCCCTCTCCCTGACAGGACGTGGATCTCTGTGTTTACACACAGAGATCCACATCCCTGCTCTGTGTACACGCCGATCGTTGGTACCTCGCGGACATCGCGGCCGCCAGGCACGCGCATCGGCATCTCAGTGATGCGCCGGGCGCGCGCCCGCGCCCCCTAGTGGCCAGAATACCCGAGGCCGTATAATGACGGCCTCCCAGATTTCTAGATCCACATTGAGGCCGTCATTCGTCAATGGCCCGGGTCTCAAGGGGTTAAACACTAATAATTAGAATATTTTTTCACTTGAGTTTTAAACCTGTCATATCTAAGGCAGGCATATGTAGGGCAGATTGGATTAACAGATTTTTTTTTTAACTCCATTTGTCTTTGGCTAAGTTGACAGAATTAGAACTGAGGACTTTACTTGTCTGTAGAAATCTCAATTTCTTTAACAAACAGACAGCTGTATAGGGTTGGTTTTTGACAGTATGTTGTGTCTGTTCATTGCATATAGGAATTCATGATACTGTAGCACTGATTCAGAAATAAGCACATTAGGCAGAAACATACTGTTAAAAAAAAAATGTGGAGGATTTTTAATGCAGAAGAGGCATGATTTGTCTCTTCAGCATTAAAGTTACTTACCTGCCTGTCCACCCTTGTACAGTGAACTAAACACGTGCAGCTGACTGTAGAAATTTGGCAATGCTGAAGTTGACTGCCCTTTATGCATTAACGCATGCTAAGGAGTGATGTCACCCCCACCTGGCCAATTGAAGCTGCCAGTGATCGAGAACCAGAAACTGGCTACCTGAGGATGTCAGCGGCTGGTGGGGAGCTCCAGGATGCCGCATTGTTAAATCCAAGGGGAGTATAGTTCTGCTTTAACTGACCAATTACTCTTTTCTGTTTACATTGCCTTTTTATATAACTGTTATGTTGTATTAAAGAAACTCTCACTGTACTAAAACAAAGAAACAGTTTTTATGTGTAAAGTACAGGAACCTAGAGATAATACCTACAACAGTCTTCGTCTCTCTAACATTATGCCTTAATGTCATGTTGTTCTCATAAGCAATGCTCTGTCACTGCCTGATAGTGTTGAAGCTTGCTTGCCCTTCCCTTCCCCCTGCAAATTTCCATCAGCTAATGAGGGCAGTCTATCGTAGTGATGAGTCAGAAGGTATATGTAGATTATGGGGGACAGTGTGAAAGCATAACATTACCTGAAATGTTGGAGCTTTTTCCAGTGTAATGGCAGGTACACTAATGCCGCATACACACGATCAGTTTTTCTGATGAAAATAGACGGATGGACTTTTTTCATCAGACAAACCGATCGTGTGTGGGCCCCATCGGTCTTTTTTCCATCGGTATAAAAAAATAGAACATGTTTTAAATTTTACTGATGGGAAAAAAAAATGATAGCAAATTCCGATCGTCTGTGGGGAACTTGATCGGAGAAAAAACCCACGCATGCTCAGAATCAAGTCGGGTGCATGCTCAGAAGAATTGAACTTCATTTTTCTTGGCTCTTCGGAGTGTTTTACGTCACGGCGTTTGGGACGGTCGGATTTTTAACTGATGGTGTGTAGGCAAGACTGATGGAAGTCAGCTTCATCGGATTTCCGATGGAAAAATCCATCGGATTTTATTGCATCAGAAATTTGATCGTGTGTACAGGGCATAAGAATGCTTCAGGTACTGTATGTGTAAGGCAAATTCAAGTGCTGGAACTTTATGCCATACAGCATTTTTTTTTTAATCAAGTAATGATTTTATTGAGGTTTACGTAAAGAATTGTATACATGACAATAGCTACATCAACTTATCAGAAAAAGCATATATGCAAATAGTTATAGCAAGGAGATCTAATAACAGTCAGAAAAATCATGCTTTACAAGGTAGAACCTTAACAATTCAAACTGCTCTGAATGGCATAATAAACACCAAAGAGAATCATGGACTCTACAAGAGCATGAACATGTACCCTCAGTAAACAATTGTGCAAGTAAAATAACATCAGTATCAAAAACCAACTGGGAAGCCCAGTATCGTGTTCCAATGTTACTATTGAGGTGAACAGGGGGCAGTATGATAAAATGTAGTAAACTCAAAAGGAAGTTAGGTTTGTAATAACCGTAGTAGTGTTAACTGTGAGGTGGGGGTCTAAACCTGGCGTGTCAAGCCAACATTGCCATATGTTCATAACTTTTTGGGGGGGAGTTTCTATGTTAATAGGTATTTTTTTCTTGTATTAGGATGGAGTTCACTTGCTCAATCTATTTGGGGCAGGTAGGAGGGTGTGGGAAAAGCCAGTACTTGGCTATTGATTTCCTAGCAAGGTAAAAAAGTCAAGCAAGTGCTATAAAAAGTAGCAGAGGTGTACAATTCCTCATCCAAAGTCCCAAGGAAGTATATCAATGAATGAAATGGGACTTGCACTGAATATGTCTGATCAATGACAGTAACAACATCCTTCCAATATTTCTCAAATTTGGGGCATTTCCATAGCATATGCAACAAGTCTCCATTCTCAATGTTATAATTGGGACATAATGGGAAAACTCACATGCCCCAGGCGAAGAGTTGTACCATCGTCCTGTAGGAATGGTGGAGAATAAGGAGTTGGGACAATTTATGAACAGCAGAAACAGACACCACTGGGGCTGATGCCAGTATCAGTTCCCAGTGCTCGCTGTCTATTGGACCCAAGTTTTGCTCCCATTTTCTCCTAGAAGGCAAAATTGCTGAGTCTTGTGAAAATGAGTGTAGATGTGATTGTATGTGGGAAATTATACCTTTATCTGACTTTGACATAATAGATTTTACCAACTGCAAGTTAGAATATCCCACCTGAGTTTGAAGTGTATGACGCAGTTGTGAGACTTGGAAAGAGTGATGACATTCTGCCTGCAGTTGGCCAAAAGACTTTAACACAGTACTATCATAGAGTTGGGAGCAGTATTTTAACACCAGCTGCTAACCACTGTTAGTAGTCCATTTGTTTAATCAGTTCCACATAAAATGTATTGCGCCAAATAATGGTACACTGGAGGAATCTCAAAAGACCAAGCCTATGATTAAGAGTCTCCCATAATTTCAGTACCAGGATTACTGTAGGGCACTGGTCAAGTACATTAAGGAAGCCCATTTCCAAATGTGAGAGAGCTGTGTAATCAGTGTCAGGATGAGTCAAAATTTTATGGGAGGGGTCAAATCAATTCATGGAAATTGATAGTCAATAAAGGCAAACCATTTTTGGGGGATCCACACAGGTGACTTGTGTAAAATATAAAGTAATTGTGGGGTCCACACCATCTTGATCATGTTGACTTGCCGAGTCACCGACAATGGTAGTTTACGCCAACTATTGCATTTTTGTTTAAAAGTATGCAGTATAGGTTTAAGATTTAGAATCAAGTATTTGCAGGGATAACAATAATACTCGGCATAACAATAACACCCAAATATCAGGAGAAATTTATTACAGCAATTTGTGAAGCTCCAGCTGGCAGTGGTTGGGAAAGGCAGTCCACAGGAAAAAGGACAGATTTGTGCAAATTTATCGAGAACCCCGATTACAGTCCAATTTTCTCAATACATTAATTTGCATCACAGTTGACAAAGAGCCTGCAGTATCACTCAAGTACAATAAGGTGTTGTCAGCGTAGAGGAAGATCTTATCTTCAAGACCCACTCTCTTAAACCCAACTATATCAGGCAATAAATTAACTCTGGCCACCAGGGGCTCCAATCAAAGGGCAAACAGCAGGGGCCACAAGAGGCACCCTTGTCTGGTGCCTCACTTCAAAGGTCGCCATTGATCTTAAGCCTTGCCCCTGGGTCCGTGTAAAGTAATTTCACCCACACTGTAAATATGGGGCCAAGGTTAAATTTATTCAAGACTGCCAAAGATAGTTCCATTCAATGCTGTCAAAAGCTTTCGTAGCAATGAAGGACAGGATGGCTCTGTTGCCCGGGTTATCCACAGGGATTTGAAGGTTAAGAACAAGGTGTCTAATTCTGAGGGCTGTGGTTCTAGAGGGAATGAATCCCGAGTGGTACACATGTACCAATGTCAGGATAACCTTTGCTAATTTAGAAGCCAAGATGTGTGCCAGTAGTTTCCCATCTATTTTCGATAAGGATTTGGGCCTGTAGGAGTCTGGCTGAAGGCCATTAGTACCTGACGATTTGCTATTAGCCATCTGCTCTTAAAATATTTGTAACTATAAAAATATATATATAGAAGAGCTTGTAATCATGTTAGTTTGAATGCAAAAAAGAGTAGCATGTTCTGGGGTCAGGACATGTACCTATAATTTTTTTCCTCCTTTTAAGTGTCCTGGATCAAGAACATAAAGTACATTTCTGAGATATGGAACCTGACTGCGACTGAGGCAATACAGAGATGGATAAGAATTTACTTATTCTCCAGTTCTTACATCAAGCAAAGCCTTCAGCCAAAAAAAATACTTACAACATAGAAATCTCTCCATGCAAACCAGTCTTCCCAATCCTTTCAGCAACTTCCTTAAATTAAACTTAAAATTGAACTCTTTTCAGATATAAATGGCTAAAATTTAAACAAGTATTCCAAGAAATATATTTTTTAAATCTAACTGCAGCCAGTTCCAAAATGTTTCCAGGGCATGGATAACACAGCACAATTCTTACCTTAATCTACTTTCCCACAGTCCTACCTTCCCACTAGTTTTGGTTGGCCACCCAAAGCCAGTATTCTTGCTGGTCTCAGAATGGTATTGTCACCACCCTATCCCTTATGCTGATTCTTTTTCCCTGCCCTGTGTGATGCACATACCTCAACACTGCACAATATGCACTCCTGAGTGCAGTATTCTATGTGTTACACATTCCTAGACCTTGCACCTTGTGCAATGCACTGGTTTTTTGGTGCTGCTTTACTTCTCTTCCACGGGGAACAGCAGTCTTGGGGGCATGGAGTTGGCCAAGGAGGGTGAGTTACTGCACCTTTTACTCTGTTAAAAAAGCCCTGCACATTGCCTCCCTTCAGTCAATTCTTAATAGCTATCTGTGGCAGGGGAAAAAAGCGAGATGCACATTTAGCAAATTGGTTAAAAGTAGATCAGCCGGGGGCATAGGTCATGTTGTACTGCAGGATTATTATTTTGCATCAATATTAGCTCAGATTAAAATATGGCTGGGGTCCACCTGTAACCAACTATGGAAAGAACTAGAACGTACGCAAGTCCCGAAATGTGACTTGGGAAACTTTTTAATGACAGCTCGTCACTATAGATCGCTGGACAGAAATATGTCACCTCCCATACTTGCTTCACTGAAGGCCTGGGCTCATCTTTGCACAGCACAAGCATGGGAGGAAGAGACGGTTCCCCTGAATCTCAACATTACAGCAGTACATCACATTGTCCCAGACATTAATCTTAATACATGGAAAGAACATGGCATACATCAATTAGAAGACATACTCATAGATTCCTAAATTAAACCATTTCATTCTATGCAACAAGAGTTTAGATTACCACCAAAGGAGCGCTACAGGCATATGCAACTAACTCGGGTGATAAAAAAGACCCCTCACCTACTTGCCCAACTTCCGAAGAAGATAGCCAAATTTTACCAACAGGATACTGAGGGGAACAAAGGTATATCGATCATTTACAGGGGATTACAAAATAAGGACATTCTGATTAAAACTCCGAACATTTTAGCCTGGGAAAAGGACATAGGACAGACTTTCACTACTTCACAATGGGAGAAGGCGATTAAATTGCAACTTGCCACTACCAAAAGCACAAACTTGTGGGAAATGCACCAGAAACTGCTTCTTCGATGGTACCTTACCCTGCACAGATTGTCAAAAATTTTCCCCGGCACCTCCTCGGGGTGTTGGAGAATGTGCGGACAAAGGGGCACGCTATCTCACATACTTTGGGCATGTCCAAGAGTCAAACCACTGTGGGCTCAGATTGAGAATCTGATACATATTATCTCTCCCATTACTACACCGCTGCACCCTGGAATGGCTATACTCTCCTTGGAATTGGAATTAGTCCCGGTTCCATCTAGAACTATAGTCGCGCACTTACTGATGGCTACACGCCTTACTATACTCAGACACTGGAAGAACATAGAAACCCCTAAATTCCCAGAAGTTATAACCACAGTGCAAACACATAGCACCTACGAGATTCTCCATGCGTCAGCAACAGGACAATATGACAAAATTTCCAAACTATGGGCTCCCTGGCATAATTGGTATAATGAATAAAATAAAGCAACGCTGTCTAACTAGGGCAAAGGTTCCAACTCTGGTTACAAATCTGGTTAAAGTTCTTGTTATTTTCTTTAAATGATTTTATTTACTTTCTCAGTTTCTGATCTTGATGATACGGTTACTAGGCACAGGGAATGCATCGGAAAGATGTCATAGAACTCTGATAGTGCTGAATAACAACGGATGGGACTTTAGGGTATATAGAGAGTTGATCACTGCGACCATATTGAGAGATTGCTAGTGATTGACATAGCATATTCCCCGGTGAGGGAACTAACAAAAATCCCACTCCTACCATATAAAGTTTTACTAAATGTACCTATCGACACAACTGTCATATCAGGGTAACGGGTTCCTATTCAACTCTGTTCTACTTTATATTTTATTTTGTATTACTTACTATATTATTTATGTTTCCTTATCTTTTGTATAATGCATACCTATCTATCCTTGTACAATGAAAATTTCAATAAAAATATTTGAATTAAAAAGCCCTGCACAGCAGAATTTAGAGATAGGGGGCATTCAACAAACAGCTTGCTGTTGGTGACCTCATCAGTGCATGCTGCCCATTTACTGTCCAATCACAGACTAGGGAAGAACCTTGACCAACCTATACATGTTAAAGAGAAGCTATGAGTGAGCTATTACACAATGAGGCTGATTTACTAAGTTCCATTTTTGGAACATGTTAATGTAGTGTGTTATTTCGCATGTTAACATGTATTGCATTAGGGCAGCCCAATGCAATGAAATGAATGGGCTGCCAATCCACCCTGATGTGCCAAAAATCTGATGTAACCCTTTCTTTCTGGTGCGGTCTACTGTAATTTACGCGTTGGTTGCTGCGCATTGTGGCATGCTGCAACACAGGTGAGTGCACTATGGTAATGCAGCTCGAGAAAATAAATGGACCCTAAAAGATTTGAAAATGTTCACACAAAAAATGGGTAAAAAATAAATCCCATTATTCAATCATATAAAATGAAAATACTGTACATGTTTATTTATTTCATCTGCACATGATTAAATAATGAAAGTGAATTTTTATTCATATTCATATGCATCCAATCTAACTGACTTATTACATAAACTTCTATTAGGTATTTCCAGGAAAGAAAAAGGGGACATACAGAAAATTCAAGAAATACTACTATAAAGGGGAAGATCAGCACTAGGGATGAGCCAAACTCCCCCCAGTTTGGTTCGCATCAGAACATGCAAACAGGCAATAAATGTGTTCGAACATCCGAACACCGTTAAAGTCTATGGGACACGAACATGAAAAATCTAAAGTGCTAATTTTAAAGGCTTATATGCAAGTTATTGTCATAAAAAGTGTTTGGGGACCGGGTCCTGCCCCAGGGGACATGTATCAATGCAAAAAAAGTTTTAAAAACGTCAGTTTTCTTGGGAGCAGTGATTTTAACAATGCTTAAAGTGAAACAATAAAAGTAAAATACTCCTTTAAATTTCGAACCTGGGGGGTATGTATAGTATGCCTGTAAAGTAGCGCTTGTTTCCCGTGCTTAGAACTGTCCCTGCACAAAAGGTAATTTCTGAAGGATAAAAAGTCATTTAAAAGTACTGGTGGCTGTAATGAATTGTCGGCTCCCGGAAATACAAAGAAAAGTCATTGAAAGTCATTGATTAAAAAAAAAAAAAAATGCGTGGGGGTCCCCCCAAATTGGATATTAAGGGGAACCCTGTGCCAAATTTAAAAAATAAAATGACGTGGGGTTCCCCCCAAATATCCATACCAGACCCTTCAGGTCTGGTATGGACTTTAAGGGGAACTCCACGCCAATTTTTTTTTAAAAATGGCGTGGAGTTCCCCCCAAAAATCCATACCAAACCCTTATCCGAGCACGCAACCTTGCAGGCCGCAGGAAAAGAGGGGGGGACGATAAATATGATGTCCAGCGAGGAACAACACACGGTCCTGTCTCCACCGGAGACACCCCGGGAATGACGTTGTGGCAGCCTGACAGGTCTTATGTAGCTGAGGACGGGGCCACCCGTCACGTGACCCAGTCCCCCTCTGACGCAAGGGGAAACCCGGGCTTTCCCAGTGATGTGACGGGTGACCCCGTCTTCAGCTACATAAGACCTGTCAGGCTGCCGCAACGTCATTCCCGGGGTGTCATCGCTGGAGCCTGCAGATCATCCGTCGCTGGATACCGACATCACTGGAGTGGAGATCAAGAGTGGATTACCACAGCTGGAATCTTTTTTTTTATTGTTTTATTTTTAATAAAGGACTTATCCCAACTGTGTCTGTGTGTTTTTTTTACAATTGTTTACACTTTCTTTGTGAAATGTTAGGGGTACAATGTACCCCTTACCTATTCACATGGGGGGGGCGGGATCTGGGGGTCCCCTTTGTTAAAGGGGTCTTCCAGATTCCGATAAGCCCCCCGCTCGCAGACCCCCACAACCACAAGGCAAGGGTTGTGGGGATGAGGTCCTTGTCCCCATCAACATGGGGACATGGTGCTTTGGGGTCCATTCCCCAAAGCATTCTCCCCATGTTGAGGGCATGTGGCCTGGTACTGTTCAGGAGGGGGGGCGCTCTCTCGTCCCCCCTCTTTTCCTGCGGCCTACCAGGTTGCGTTCTTGGATAAGGGTCTGGTATGGATTTTTGGGGTGAACTCCACGCCATTTTTTTTTTATTTGGCGTGGAGTTCCTCTTAAAATCCATACCAGACCTGAAGGGCCTGGTAATTGAATTTGGGGGGGACCCCCACGCATTTTTTTTTATTTTTATCAATGACTTTCAATGTTTTTTCTCTGTATTGCCGGGAGCTGACAATTCATTACAGCCGCGAGTACTTTTAAATGACTTTTTTTCCTTCAGAAATTACATTTTGTGCAGGGACAGTTCTAAGCAAGGGAAACAAGCGCTACTTTACAGGCATACTATACACACACCCCCCCCCCCCCCAGGTACGAAATTTAAAGGAATATTTCACTTTTATTGTTTCACTTTAAGCATTTTTAAAATCACTGCTCCCGAAAAAACGTTCGTTTTTAAAACTATTAGGGTATGGACCCCCCTTATCTACGCCCCTGTTCTATTTTATAACCTTTATCATTATTATCTGAGCACTGGGCAGATGTATATAACTAAAATGTAAACCAGTAAATACTGTACAACTAATTTAATATTATTACATTTTTAAAGTTATTCCATTTTTCAGAAGGTGGTGACCACCAAGAAGCCTCTATATATTACCATGGCAGATTTACTTTAGTAGTAAACCATTATTATTTATGTTATATATACCCTTTTTTCTATAAATATTGTAGATATCAACATTATGGTAATCTAAAAGGGCAATTTATATTTATTGTTTCCATTCCCTGAATGAAAATATTAAACCTCGAGGTTGGAAAAATGGCAGCCAGCAAGTAAAGAAAATTGACTTACACAATCATATTTTTTAGGATCTAGAAAGGACAGCTTTTTTTTTTCTTTTTTTACTGCAGGCAGAAATTAGATTGTACACAGGATGCACTGCATATTTATTTAACATAAGAATAGCATTTTATTTCCATTGTAATACAAGAGATCACACAAGTACAGTTACAGAAAACAGGAGGTTATCAGAGCCAATAGCACAGAGAGATAACTGGAACAGAGGCAAAACTGCTCATTCTATTTACAGAGTGAAACTGATTTACTAAACAGGTGGAGACAGTTCACTTTGCAAAGTGAATATATACAGAGCTTACCACATGATGTAATTATTATCTGACATACATTTTCTTGTTCAATATTTTTATTGAAATTTTCAGGAGTAGGACAGCAAGTATACATACATTCAGATGGACTTGAACAAAGCAATCGATAAAGGATCAAAACAATTGGACCCCAAAAAACTGGAACAGAGGGACTCTAACAGTCCCTGAGAAATGCCGAATATGCCTCCGGTCCACCCGAACACCCCTGATGGGAACAAACTGTGAACAGGTGGGGGCATGTCCATCATGTTCCATTTGAAACCTTGTCCAAAAATGTAGGTGTGGTATAAGAGGCATGTAAGTATAGAAATAACAGGGAACCCTCGTAAATCTATTGTTTAAAAGAACAGTCGTATAAGCAATCTCGCCCTCGACAAGAGTGATCAAAAGAAAGAGGGCTTATAGGGGTGTGCCACGTGTACCACTACCTATGCTTATTTATCGTACCAGAGTGTGTAAGTATCAGTCGATAATGTGGGGTAACTTGGTAAGTGTTCAACCTCATTAACAGGTTATAACTTGGAAGATGAAAGGATATCTCATATAGATGTGCTATATGGTTGAGGATAGAGTAGGAAAGTAAGGGGGTGAAAGAAGGAGGTGCGAGTGTGTGCCAGGTTAGGGTTCCACTAAATATCTGACATACATTTTTATACCACTGTCAGTGGAGATCTGGTAGCTGGTCAGTAGCTGCTTTACATATAAATTATACCATAATATAAACTGACATGCTTTCCTCAGACGGCACTCAGTAATGACTCACTCTTTGGCTGCCAGTTGCATTCTTCCAACTATTTTTAAACTCTTATGTGAATTACAACATTTTCCCATTCCCTTCTTTTTCAGAATCTGCAAGCCCCAGGTTTAAAGACCAGGAATCCTATACCAGCTTGCTGATATAAGTATTGCTGTTTTAATTAAGAGCTAATGATGAACTCTCTCCCAAAACATTTCTTTATTTGAAATTTGAAATGTTTTCAACCCTGCTGCATGGTCACGTCAGTAACGTCAAGACTAAATAAAGCAGGCAGCGGGGTGGGGGTAGTTGGCTTTAGCATCAAGCATAGAGCCTAAAATGCTGTCTTTCTCAATGCAAATGAGCAAAATGTTTCTGCCATAAAAGCAGAATTCCTGTGGGAATGTAGAAAAACAAATAAGTAAAGCTCACTTATTCTCTGCTTATATTGCAGATGTAAAGCTAGTTACTGATAAGGTTTCACCTTTCATCAGTTCAGAACAGTCAGGTGAATAATGAACAATCATTACTGATTTCCTAAGTTGCTACATTGTACTTTCCACATTGTTGTTTGCCATTGCCACAATGGGTAAACCTGAAAGAAATAGATGAAGGCTGAAGAGTGGATTTAGCATGGCTTAAATATGGGCATAAAAACAATATAAAGGAAGGCGCTACTCCTTTAACAATTTTTATTAAGATACTCCGAGGATTTTTGATACTCAAACAAGCAATGAAAGCTATGGGAAATGGAATTGACCCAATACCTACCAAACCTCTCATGACAACCTTTATTTATTTTTCTTGCCTCTATTTCTCTATTTTTTTAGATCTGCTATCTATTATGGCTAATATATGTCTGGGCACTCCATGTGCCCACTTGGTCTGATTTTGTAAGAGATATGCGACACTAGTCTAAAACTCCAAATTATATACTTGAAGGATTAGAATTGGCGAATACCTGAAAAATGTAAGCAATAAGTGTGATATATTTATACATCTTATTCTGCCATTCTATCATATAACAAATGTATCCCACTTGGCTTTTACATATTTTAATTATTTTTATATTTGCTACAAAATCATTTGTAACATTGCTCAAATTATTGCAATAAAATGTACTGTTTAAAAAAAAAAAACTGTTTTGATTATACCAATGTGCCATAGAGCATAACAATCATGTATATCAAACATTTAAAAAGCCCATAAATGAAATGTCAGCCCAAACACCGTGCTGTGAAGTAAGTAATATTTTCTTCCGTTACATCCCAACAGACTGCTTCCACCACATATTTGTAAAATGCTCACTTACCAACTACTGTATAAATAGCCCAAAAGGCCTAACGAGGCTTGCAGACACAATCCAATAGATGGGATGGATGAGATGGACATGGTGGACTCAATACCTCTTTTGGTCCAATGCTAGTCCACTCTCAATATTACCATACACCAAGGTTCCAAAGAGAGAACAATTGTATAGTGCAGCAAGCTTTTTTTAATTTAAAATGGACACACTTAAAACACAAATGTATTGCACTTACATATTCAGGGTGCCTGAGAGACACCTACACAAGCCACTCTGTCAGTACCCAAGCGAACGCTGCTCGTAACTAGAAATAGGATGAATATGTGGACAGCCGCACTCCAAAAAAGCCGTTAGGGTAGCCTTTATTTAAAAATTGCAAAGCACTACAAGTCACAGCAGACAAAAGGGGGGTGCAACTGACATGTTTCGCACTGGGAACTAGTGCTTAGTCACAGCTATGACTAAGCACTAGTTCCCAGTGCGAAACATGTCAGTTGCACCCCCTTTTTGTCTGCTGTGACTTGTAGTGCTTTGCAATTTTTAAATAAAGGCTACCTTAATGGCTTTTTTGGAGTGCGGCTGTCCACATATTCATCCTATTTCTTGCTACATGCATTGCCTGCACCCTTGGTATCCGAGAAGACATTGATTGCCGGATTGCACCCACCTGGAGCGGTATCTCTCTTTCTCTTGCTGCTCGTAACTAGTGATGAGCCGAACACCCCCCAGTTCAGTTCGCATCATAACTAGGAACAAGCTTTGAGTTGATGGGGCCCCATCGGAAAAATTGAAAACATGTTCTATTTTTTGACACCGATGGATAAGAAACCGATAGCAAATTCCGATTGTCTATGGGCAAGTCCATCGGTTAAAAAACCCACGCATGCTCAGAATCAAGTCGACGCATGCTCCGAAGCATTGAACTTAATTTTTCTCGGCTCATCGGAGTGTTTTACGTCACTGCGTTTGGAACGGTCGTTTTTTCGACTGATGGTGTGTAGGCAAGACTGATGGAAGTCAGCTTCATCGGTTTTCCAATGGAAAAATCCATCGGTTTAAAAACCATAGGAAATCCAATTGTGTGTACAGGGCTTTATATGCAAGTTATTGTCATAAAAAGTGTTTGGGGGCCCTTGTCCTGCCCCAGGGGACATGTATCAATGCAAAAAAAAGTTTTAAAAACTGCAGTTTTTTCGGGAGCAGTGATTTTAATAATGCTTAAAGTGAAACAATAAAAGTGAAATATTCCTTTAAATTTCGTACCTAGGGTGTGTGTATAGTATGCCTGTAAAGTTGCGCTTGTTTCCCGTGCTTAGAACTGTCCCTGCACAAAGTGTCATTTCTGAAGGAAAAAAGTCATTTAAAACTCACTCGCAGCTATAATGAATTGTCGGCTCCCGGCAATACATAGAAAAGTCATTGATAAAAAAAAAAGCGTGGGGGTCCCCCCAAATTCAATTACCAGGCCCTTCAGGTCTGGTATGGATATTAAGAGGAACTCCGCGCCAAATAAAAAAAATGGCGTGGAGTTCCCCCAAAGATCCATACCGGACCCTTTATCCGAGCACACAACCTGGCAGGCCGCAGGAAAAGAGGGGGGGACAAGAGAGCGCCCCCCCATTGAACCGTACCAGCCCCCGCCCACAGACGCCCACAACCACCGGGCAAGAGTTGTGGGGATGAGGCCCTTGTCCCCATCAACATGGGGACATCCTCCCATATGTTGAGGGCATGTGGCCTGGTACGGTTCAGGAGGGGGGCGCTCTCTCGTCCCCCCTCTTTTCCTGCGGCCTGCCAGATTGCGTGCTCGGATAAAGGGTCTGGTATAGATTTTTGGGGGAACTCCACGCCATTTTTTTTTAAAATTTGCGGCAGGGTTGCTCTTAATATCCATACCAGACCTGAAGGGCCTGGTAATTGAATTTGGAGGGACCCCCACGCTTTTTTTAATTTTTTATCAATGACTTTTCTATGTATTGCCGGGAGCCGACAATTCATTATAGCCGCGAGTGAGTTTTAAATTACTTTTTTTCCTTCAGAAATGACACTTTGTGCAGGGACAGTTCTAAGCACGGGAAACAAGCGTGACTTTACATGCATACTATACACACACCCTAGGTACGAAATTTAAAGGAATATTTAACTTTTATTGTTTCACTTTAAGCATTATTAAAATCACTGCTCCTGAAAAAACTGCAGTTTTTAAAACTTTTTTTTGCATTGATACATGTCCCCTGGGGCAGGACCCGGGTCCCCAAACACTTTTTAGGACAATAACTTGCATATTAGCCTTTATAATTTGCACTTTTGATTTTGAACGTTCGAGTCCATTGTATTTAATAGGGTTCTAAAGTTCACGTGAACATTCTGGCTGTTCGCAGGTTCTGGTGCGAACCGAACAGGGGGGTGTTCGACTCATCCCTAATCAGAACATGCGAACAGGAAATAAATTAGTTCGAACATCCGAACACCGTTAAAGTCTATGGGACTCGAACAGGAAAAATGTTGTACTCATTTTAAAGGCTTATAAGCAAGTTATTGTCATAAAAAATGTTTGGGGACCCGGGTCCTGCCCCAGGGGACATGTATCAATGCAAAAAAAAGTTTTAAAAACTACCCTTTTTTCGGGAGCAGTGATTTTAATAATGCTTAAAGTGAAACAATAAAAGTGAAATATTCCTTTAAATTTCGTACCTGGGGGGTGTATATAGTATGCCCGTAAAGCAGCGCTTGTTTCCCATGCTTAGAACAGTCTCTGCACAAAATGTAATTTCTGAAGGAAAAAAAGTAATTTAACCACTTCTCCACCAAGGACGTCATATGACGTCCTTGACTTTGAGGGGGGATATCTGAATGATGCCTGCAGCTACAGGCATCATTCAGATATCATTCTGTCATGCCAGCGATTCTGCGCACCATAAGAATGATCATAGTGGCAGTTCCACTGATTGATTGTTCTTATAGGCAGCGGGAGGGGACATCCCCCCTTCCCGCCATCATCCGGTGCTTCTCCGGGCTCTCCCGTGCCATCGGGGGCCCGGAGAACGAATCGGCTGGCGCCGGCTCACGGCGATAGAGATTTCCGGTGACCAGATGGTCCCCAGTCATCTCTATGACCGTCGGAGTCCCAGACGCGACGTTGTGACGTCACGCCCGGTACCCGGAAGTAAACAAAGCCGCAATTGCGGCTGTCAGCATGAGATCGGTAAAAAAATTCACTGATCTCATGCTTTCCAGGTGGGAGGAGAGATGTGGGGTCTTATTGACCCCGCATCTCTCCATAAAGTGGACCTGTCACAATGATTCATATTACAAGGGATGTTTACATTCCTTGTAATAGGAATAAAAGTGATCCAAAAAAAAGTAAAAAAAAATGTCAAAATAAAAAAAATTCAGTAAAATAAAAAATATTTTTTTTTTTTTTTTTTTTAAACGCCCCTGTCCCACATGTGAGGTATCACCATGTGCGGTAGAGTGGAGATTTTTAAGTACCGAAGTTTGGCGCCATTCCATGAGTGTGCGCAATTTTAAAGCGTGACATGTTAGGTATCTATTTACTCGGCGTAACAGCATCTTTCACATAATACAAAAAAATTGGGCTAACGTTTTGTTATTTTTTAATTTGTGAAACCGTTTTTTTTCCCAAAAAAAGGCGTTTGAAAAATGATTGCGCAAATACCGTGCAAAATAAAAAGTTGCAATGACCGCCATTTTATTCCCTAGGGTGTCTGATAAAAAAAAGATATATAACATGGGGACATGGTGCTTTGAGGGGTTACAGACTCCCAAAGCATCCTCCCCATGTTGAGGGCATGTGGCCTGGTACGGTTCAGGAGGGGGGATCTCTTGCCCCCCCTCTTTTCCTGCGGCCTGCCAGGTTACGTTACTCAGATAAAGGGTCTGGTATGGATTTTTGGGGGGAACTCCACACCATTTTTTTTTTTTTATTTGGGGTGGAGTTCCCCTTAAAACGCATACCAGACCTGAAGGGTCTGGTATGGATATTTGGGGGGAACCCCACATCATTTTTTTTTTAATTTGACGCAGGATTCCCCTTAATATCCATACCAGACCTGAAGGGCCTGGTAATTGAATTTGGGGGGACCCTCGCACATTTTTTTTTTTTTTATCAATGACTTTCAATGACTTTTCTCTGTATTGCCGGGAGCCGACAATTCATTACAGCCGCGAGTTCTTTTAAATTACTTTTTTCCTTCAGAAATTATACTTGTGCAGGGACAGTTCTAAGCACGGGAAACAAGCACTACTTTACAGGCATACTATATATACCCCCTAGGTACAAAATTTAAAGGAATATTTCACTTTTATTGTTTCACTTTAAGCATTATTAAAATCACTGCTCCTGAAAAAACTGCAGTTTTTAAAACTTTTTTTTGCATTGATACATGTCCCCTGGGGCAGGACCCGGGTCCCCAAACACTTTTTAGGACAATAACTTGCATATTAGCCTTTAAAATTAGCACTTTAGAATTCTCCCATATACTTTTACAGGGTGTTCCGCAGCTTTTCGAATTTGCCGTGAACACCCCAAATTGTTCGCTGTTTGCAGGCAATGTTCGAGTCGAACATGAGTTCGACTCGAACTCGAAGCTCATCCCTACTCGCAACGACTGAGTCAGTGTGTGTTCCACATCCCGGACATGACATGTGGACAAAACTGGAAATGATGACAGGGATGTTCCTCAATGCATTTCGCACATCCGTGCACCTTTGGAGCACATGCCGACTTGACAGTTGCAAGCGGCGTTTGCTTGAGTACTGAGTGACAGCGGCTTGTGGAGGTGCCTCTCAGGCCCCCTGAATATGTAAGTGCAATACATTGGTGTTTTAAGTGTGTCCATTTTAACCGCTTGCCGACCGCCGCACGAACATTTACGACGACAGAATGGCACAGACAGGCAAATGGGCGTATATATACGACGTCCCCTTTAAATTGCCGCCATGTGGTCGCAACATCTCCCCGTTCTGCCTAGTGACATGTCACTGATCGTCTGTTCCCTGTCATCGGGAACAGCGATCAGTGACGTGTCTCTGCAAGCCACGCCCTCTAACAGTTAGAAGCACTCCCTAGGTCACACTTAACCCCTTCAGCGCCCCTACAGGTTAACCCCTTCACTGCCAGTGTCATTTTAACAGTAATCAGTGCATTTTTATAGCACTGATCGCTGTAAAAATTACAATGGTCCCATAATGGTGTCAAAAGTGTCAGATATGTCTGCCATAATGTCGCAGTCATGATAAAAACTTCTGATCGCCGCCATTACTAGTAAAAAAAAAATATTAATAAAAAAGCCATAAAACTATCCCCTATTTTGTAGATGCTATAACTTTCGCGCAAACCAATCAATAAAACGCTTATTGCGATTTTTTTTACCAAAAATATGTAAAATACGTATCGGCCTAAACTGTGGAGAAAAAATGTTTTTTAATTTATATTTTTTGGGGATATTTATTATAGCAAGATGTAAAAAATATATATATATTTTTTTTAAATTGGCGCTCTATTTTTGTTTATAGCGCAAAAAATAAAAACCGCAGAGGTGATCAAATACCACCAAAAGAAAGCTCTATTTGTGGAAAATAAGGACGTAAATTTTGTTTGGGAGCCACGGCGCACGACCGTGCAATTTTCAGTTAAAGCAACGCAGTGCCGAATCGCAAAAAGTGTGCTGGTCTTTGGCCAGCGAAATGGTCCGGGGCTTAAGTGGTTAAATTAAAAACAATTGCTGCACTATGGCAATTATTCTCTTTTGAGTCTTGCTGTATGGTAATATTGAGAGTAGAAAAGAGGTATTGAGTCCACCATATCCATCCCATCCATCCCATCTGTTGGATTGTGTCTGCAAGGCTTGTTAAGCCTTTCGGGCCATTTATCGTTGGTGAGTAAGCATTTTGTGCATATGTGGTGGAAGCACTCCGGTTAGATGTAATAAAAGAAAAAATCACTTACCTCCCAGCACAGTTTTAAGGCAGACTTAATTCATTTATGGACTTTTTAAATGTTTGACTAATTTTGTTATGCTCTTTGGCACATTGGTTTAATCAAAATTGTTAAATAGTAGCACCTTTCTTTATATTGTTTTTATTTTACTAGTGCTATTTTACACTTAAAGGACCAGCTATACGTTAGAAGCATTATTGGTTGGCTCCCCCTTATCACTTTTCTTTAGTGTAAATGTGGGCATACGCTGGCCAATAAGACCCAAGTTTAGCTAAAACATTTTTTTTTAAATCAGCACAAGGGACAGTAATTATAATTAATATGAATTGTCCCTCATGTTGATGGCTGTGAATTTAGTTGAAATCTTCAGTCCCCCAATAGCCCCCTACTCCCACAGTGGTAATCTTTTAGTGCCGTGGGGTTTAATAGAGCTGAGGGACCTGTCATATGCGCTCATCAAGAGTGCCAACTATGCCCTCCCTGTACTATGGCTTACATAAATGAAAAGTGATCATAGTCATCCCTCCTTATGGTTATAGTCATCACTCTTGATGAGTGCATATGATAGGTCTCTCTGCTCTATTCCTAATTTAGGGGTAGAGGGGAATCAAAGGACGGAAGATTTAAACTAAATCCATAGCCAGCAGCACAGGGAACAATTCAGACTGTTTGTAAGTACTATCCCTTGTGCTAATTTAAAAAAAAAATGATTTGAATAAATCAAAACCTTTAATATCTTTGTATTAAGTGATTGAGCGTCTCGTTAACAATTATCTTCTTAGAATCTAATTGATCGATTTCAGTATACTGCAAATTAGATTACAACCAACACATAGTTACATAGTAGGTGAGGTTGAAAACAAAAGACACCAGTTCATCCAGTTCAACCTATGATGTGTGTTTATGTCAATAGTACATTGTATACCCCTGTATGTTGTGGATGTTAAGGTGCCCATCTAATAGTTTTTTTTAAACTATCGACACTCCCTGCTAATACCACTGACTTTTGCAGGCAGCTCTTTTTGGGTCACGGGGAAGACAGTGAACGCCATTCCATCGATTGCTGCTTGGATCCTGGATTAAACTGGTTGCAACAGGTCTTATCCCCTGTGACGATGGTTTGCAGAAAGGATGGATCGTGGTCACACATGGTAATGAAATCTCCAGAGGTTTCCAACCATTTTGCTTTCTGTTTGTCTGTCAGCTTGTGCAGCACAAACCGGTAACAGATGTTTTGCTTACCCAAAACTTTGCGGACGATGGTGCGCACCCTGTCCTTGCTTATGCCCAATTCCTCCGCCATTAATTGTAGAGTCAGTTGTTGATCTTGTGCCAGCATTTTTCTCCCCCCCCCCCTGGTTTGATCATGTTTGGGGTTCTGCTTGTCGACGGCTAACCTGAATGTGGCTCATCCTCAGTCGTTTCTTTCCTGTTGCGAAAGCATTTGAACCAGTCGTAGACACATTTTCTGTTCACAGGCTTCCGTCCCGCACACTTGCACCAACATTTCATGCAGCTCTGTTGCAGTTTCCCCCAATTTGTAGCAGAACTTGATGTTCACCCGTTGCTTCATTGCACTGCGACCCTACCTCTCACATTGACTATGTTCAACTGCCCGCAGCAGGTTTATCTTGAAGGTCACGTGTACTCCACGCTAGGTGGTGCTTCTCAACATGTCTCTGAATAGCCATGTGCATGCACATGCACCTGGCCTATGTTGCCGTTGAGATATCAGACCATTTACCATAACTTTTCATACACACCTCATATGTCACATTCCTCTTCTTCTCAAATTCAAGGAGGTACACTTAGCTAATGCTACTCCTTGTGTTATATGTTAGTTTTTTGTTTAAGCTTTACTGATGCAAAAGCAAATCTTAATATTTGGAGAGCTATATCAAAGTTAACCTTTGGGGTAATTTCAGTAATTTGAAGTTAATCCATTTATAATGCCACACAAAATGTCTCAGAGTAAGAGAATTAACGTTGCAGATAATATCCTTTTTACCAGGTAGCAGAACCACACATTCAGTAACCAATAACCATGCATTTACATGGAGTGGTACTAATGTGAGAAAATACTGTATCTATGCTCCCAGTTGACAGGTGATTAAACTTCATTACTTTTAATACCAGGAAAGCTAATTATCTGCTGACACTGAGCAGCAGTATTTACTGTATATTGTAGAAGCCACGTATTTATGCATTTCACTGATAATGTAACTTCATGCAGCTGAAAATGGAAGGTGTCTAAGACAAAGTTTTAATTGCCTTCTCTTTGTCATTGTCTCTGGAGGCTTTCTGGCTATGCGCTAAATCTGCCATAACTCTAAAAACCATCAGTTCTCTTAAATGTAAGATGGCCAAGCACTAGTAGAATATTGTTAGAAATGTTTTATTTTAAGAACGTTCAAACAATTTTCTAATCAATAATGGTCTCAAATTGACGTTCATTTTTTACAGAAGTAGTGAGAAAATTCTGGAGTAGGATGGAAAATCATTCTCACAAGAACAAATATCTTGCAGTGTACATCACATCATAATGTACATCAGTATACATTACTGTACATCACCAGTCTAAATTGACCAATCTTTTATATAATCCAGAGATCCCAGTCTGTCTATGGTACAAATGTTAACTTGGGCTCAAGCTAAATTATTTCAACCTTGACACTTTACCAACTCAACTTCTTGCAAACTTTTCACTTTTAATGATTGAAGGTCCACAAAAAATTTCCACTTGTTTTACTTCTACCTACAAATTACAACTTAAAGCGGAGCTCCACCCGCAATTTTTTTTTTTTTTAAAGTCAGCAGCTACAAGCTGCTGACTTTTAATAAGGACACTTACCTGTCCTACTCGCCTACAATGATGTCCCCCCGATGCCGATCCCTCGATGATTACAGATCCCGCGCCGCCATCCTCACTAAGGGAAATAGGCAGTGAAGACTTACGGCTTCACTGCCCGTTTCCTACTGCGCATGCGCGAGTCTCGCGCCGATTTGTGAATGGGCGGCTGCTCTCTGTGATTACTCACAGTTCCCAGAAGGCAGCGCGCCCATTCACCAGAAGACACCAAGAGTAGGAGGGATGAAGAAGATCCACCTCGGATAAGGAAGAGGCAGATTAGGGACTTCCGCATAGCAACCGGTATTTCGGGTGAGAAAATTTTTATTTTATTTTTTAATTTTTAATTTTCAATTTTTTTGCTGCATTTTCGTGTATTTATTTTTTTTCAGGGTGGAATTTTGCTTTAAACATTATTTCTTATCTACCCAACTCACTTTAACCTTAGTGTGCCCTACAAATTTTGACCATATCTGTGCATAGGCCTCACCCAAATGCAATTGATTATTTTTATCTATAAACTTCTACTCCAGGGGTGCTCAACCATTTGAAGAGCGAGGGCCTCATGTGATTTGGTAACCAGTTGCGGGCCACCATGAAATGGTTCAGAATTTAATTTTTGTTTTTATTTTGAATAGCATAATTAAGGTAATACCGGTTCAATACCGGGCACTTTTACCCCATTCCTGCCCAGGCCAATTTTCAGCTTTCAGCGCTGTTGCATTTTGAATGACACTTACACTACACAAATAGAGCTTTCTTTTGGTGGCATTTAATCATCACTGTTTTTTTTCCTAAAAAACGAAAAACGACTGAAAGTTTTGAAAAAAATAAAGTTTCTTTCTGTCAGAAAATTTTGTAAATAAGTGATTTTTCCTTCACTGATGTGCACAGATGAGGCTGTACTGATGGGCACTAATAGGAGGCACTGATGAGGCAGCACTTATGAGGAGGCACTGATATGCAGCACTGGTTAGCACTGATAGGTGGCACTTATGGGCAATGATAAGCAGCATGGAAAAGCAGCACTGATGGGCACCACTGATAAGCACTGAAGAGCAGGCACTGATGGGCACTGACTGGCATCACTGATGGGCAGATTGGCATCACTGATGGGGACTGTTGGGGCTGCACTGATAATCAGGTCTCCCCTGTGAGGAAATGCTGCTGATCGGCTCTTCTCTCCTCACACTCTATCAGTATGAGGCGAGGCGAGCCAATTACAATATATGTGGTGTATGAACAAAATAAACTCAAGGTGAATGTTCCAAAAGTGAATGAATCAAAAACATACAAAAGTTCTTGAATAAACAAGATAATGAAGCTCAAAGGTGAATCTTGTGTAGCAAAAAGTCTCTCACACTCCTCCCGGTGAAGTCAAACTGAATCTTGTGTATAGACAAAGGATAAGGTGGCACACTTACCAGACTTGGTGGACCTGTATACTATACAGCTTAGGAGTCAAACAGGCGTTCATGAGGAATAACCTAAACTGGCTTCAGCATGCGAAGTTGATGATCTGCAAATGGGCCACTTCGGATATCGATAGAGGGGATCCACCATCAGAAAATGAGCTCCATAAGGTGCAGTGATCCACATCAAAGGTGAACTTGGTGATCCATGAAGATGGGTATAAAAACCATACATAGTCAAACACTGTATAGTGCAGGGGTCTCAAACTGGTGGCCCTCCAGCTGTTGCGAAACTACAAGTCCCATCATGCCTCTGCCTGTGGGAGTCATGCTTGTAACTGTCAGCCTTGCAATGCCTCATGGAATTTGTAGTTTCGCAACAGCTGGAGGGCCACCAGTTTGAGACCCCTGGTATAGTGGGTATCTTGTAAAAACATTGACAATCCAAAAACGTTCCATACAAGGCTAGTAACATACGGTTGTAAAAAAGCAGTGTACAGTAGTTTCAGGAGCGACCTCCAACGTGTTTCATCCGATGGGACATCATCACACACCAGATGATGTCCTATCGGACGAAACGGGTCGGGTGACGCTCCTGAAACTACTGCACACTGCTTTTTTACATGCTGAATCCTGTTGAGGTTATTCCTCATGAATGCCTGATTGACTCCTATGCTGTATAGTATACAAGTCCTCCAAGTCTGGTAAGCGTGCCACCTTATCCTTTGTTTATACACAGGATTCAGTTTGACTTCACCGGAAGGAGTGTGAGAGACTTTTCCCTAAACAAGATTCACCTTTGAGCTGCATTATCTTGTTTATTCAAGAACTTTTGTATGTTTTTGATTCGTTCACTTTTGGCACATTCACCTTGAGTTTATTTTGTTCATACACCACATATATTGTTATATTCATTTATATGATATTGTTGCTTTTGGAATATTTACCTTTTTTCATGTTCATATTTTTTGTCACTAACCATTTTTTGTCACTATTTTGAGCGCCATATTATTTTTATTTTCATCATGAATATAGTCAACAGCACTTATGTATTTAAAGAGTAACTCCACTTTTGTTGAGAAAAAAAAAAACATTCCCCTTTGGGTAATTATGTACATTACAAGGATTTTAACAAACTTTGTTAGAGATTCCTACCTTTTGTTATTCTGAAGAAGTTTGTCTGTGTCCATGTGGGAAAGTGAATCTAATGGGAGTGGTTTCATAATTATTAATCAGCTGCAACACCTGCAGGGCACTAATGAGGAAAGCTGCTGGGCCTGCATCCCTTTAGACGTGATTTCCTATTGGGAGTATCGCACCAAAATTTTTATTTTTGTTTCAGGGATGCCTGAAATCTGACTTGTATATGCAGACTTCTGGGAAAATCAGTGAGCCAATCACACAAGCAGGAAATTATGTTTCTGGGGTGTTTTCAGTACACACTCTGTGTACAGAGCACTTCCAGGTAGCCATATTGCAATGCATTTTACAGAAAATTACAGAGCTGCAGATTGAAAAGGAAAGGTCATTTTTAATAACATCCAATTACAATATGACTTGTGCCGCAATTGTATATACTATATTTTTCCTTTATTTGCTTTTTCCCCACAAAAGTGGAGTTGGTCTTTAAGTTGAAAGAGAAAGAAGGAGAATTTCTTCTGTGTGTTGGGTTTCAATGTATTTGCTTTGTAAGCCCCCCCTGGTAACTTGATAGGCTTTAACAACCTATCATGTCTGAGCTTTCAATGTGTGGTCTCTGCGAATCCCAATCTTCAGCTTTGGCTGTGGGAAAAGGTGTAATTTCTTGGATGGTTGGGGTGGCCTGCATGTGTGACATTGTGTGGATGGCAGATAGTACCCAGTTCTCTTTTCCCTTACCTTTCAAAATGTGTTGCATGCGACATATTCCCTTCCTTTACTTTTATCAATGGAACTGAATAAGATGCATAAATGTGGGCTCTGTGTACACGTTTAGAGTCCATTGGGACAGGGTCAGTTACTAGTGTGTTTGAATTAGATCTTTTTCTTTGCCAGTGTCTGTTTTAATTCACAGACACAGAGAGAGTGTATGTATTGTAACTAAAATTAATTTATTACCCAACATTTTAATAATGATGAATGAGAAGTCATAAACTAAGATTATAGCTATTGAGTTATTTGGTTTATTATTTAATTATATTTATTTGGAGGATAAGGATACTTTAATGTAGTGTAACAAAAAGTACTAGGGTAAGATATTATTCAATATAATTTGTATTTTGGAGTGTTATGATACAGAAATAAATAATATTTATTGTAATTAAAGAGGACCTTTCCCCCCTTTACTAAAATTTGCATCAGCAAGCATTTATATCATCAGCAAGTTGATATAAAACCATCTGACATTGTTTTATTTTTTTTATTTACTTGCCTTTCTTATACCCACACAACCTGGTTTCCCTGAAGGCACTGATATCAGCACCTTAGAAAAGCAATGTCATTAGTGTCTTCAGAGAGATCTTCCACCTAATCTGCAAGTTTTTGCAGAATTTTCATATTGAGTAACATGGAACGCATGACATCAATCGGCTCATCTCATGCATGCACCATACAACTTTACATTCATCTGTTAAAAAAAAACAAAAAAAACAAACACACATTCGGAGATCTTGGGGATATTTAATTTTTTTTTTTTTTTTAAACAGATGAATGAATGTACAGGGATGCACAAGATGAGCTACATGATGTCATGTACTCCATCTCGTGATACAACTAAACAAGCTGACCCCCAGAAAGAAATTCAATGACATAGGCAGAAGAGAGGCATCAAAGAAAAGATGAAAGGAAAAGAAAAGCCAGCATGGAGGTAAATGTACTTACCTGGTTCCTGATCGGCTCACGCAGATGTACTACGGCAGAATGGCTCTCCTGTGCGAAATCCCGTACATACACGGCTTCGCCCAGGAGAGCCGCCGGAGGCGCGCGTGAACGCCTGCTGCACAGATGCGCTTGGCCGGCCGGCGCGATCACCGCCGGGCCACACGCGATTGCGTGCACGAGCAGCAGCACAGGGCTTTGTGTGTGTAAACACACCAAGCCCTGTGCTATCAGAGGAGAAAAGACAGATTGTGTGTTTCTACAAAGTAGAAACCACGATCTGTCATCTTCTATAGGGAGTCCCCTTCCCCTCACAGTTAGGACACACAATAGGGAACATAGTTAATCCCGTTATCGCCCCCTAGTGTTAACCCCTTCCCTGCCAGTGACATTTACATAGTAATCAGTGCATATTTTATAGCACTGATCGCTCTGTATGTGAATGGTCCCAAAAATGTGTCAAAAGTGTCCGACCTGTCCGCTGCAACGTCGCAATACCGCAAAAAATCGACATTACTAGTAAAAAAAATAATAATAATAAAAACGCCATTTAAATGCCATAAATATTTCCCATTGTTTGTAGACGCTATAACTTTTGTGCAAATTATTCAATATACACTTATTGCAATTTTTTTACCAAAATATGTAGAAGAATACATATCGGCCTAGACTGAGGAAAATTTTTTTTTTTTTTTTTATTGGGATATTTACTATAGCAAAAAGTAAAAGATATTATGTTTTTTTCAAAATAGTTTTTTTGTTTATAGTGCAAAAAATAAAAACCGCATAGATGATCAAATACCACCAAAAGAAAGCTCTATTTGTGGGAAAAAAAGGACATCAATTTTGTTTGCACGACCGCGCAATTGTCAGTTAAAGCGACGCAGTGCCGTATCGCAAAAAATGGCCCGTCATTGGGCAGCCAAATCTTCCAGTGCTGAAGTTGTTAATTAGGTTTTTGGTCTTTATGTCTTTCTACAAAAGGGGATAAATCCTCTAAAGATGTACTGCTTGTGAAAATTCTTAAATAATTATTTAATATGTAAAATTCGATGTTTGGGAGAAGCCTTCATCTAGGGTTGGGGCTTAAAAATTTCCAGGTTCACTAGATGTTCAGATCTTTTTATAATGCTATTCCAGGGTTCTTCATGCATACCAAATGACTTTGGTTTCTAATTCTTTACTTTTACGTTTGTACCTCTTCCCATCCCAAAAAACGTTCACAGTAGCAGAGGCAGTTGATTTCCTTATAATAAATTTAACCTGTTTTAGTGAAGATATTTCATGGATTGTTAACCACTTCATTACCCACTCAGTCATATGACGTCCACAGATGGGATCTCCCATCCTGGGTGGACATCATATGACGTCCTTGATTTTGTGGGGGGATATCTGAATGATGCCTGCAGCTAGAGGCATCATTCAGATATCAATATTTCCCGCTGGCGCTTCTGCGCACCATAAGAATGATCATAGCGGCAATTCCGCAGCTTGATCGTTCTTATAGGCGACGGGAGGGGACATCCCCCCCTCCCGCCGCCATCCGGTGCTTCTCCGGGCTCTCCCGTGCCATTGGGGGCCCGGAGAAAGAATCGTCCGGTGCCGGATAAGGAGCATAGAGTTTTACGAGTCATCTCTATGACCGTCGGAGGCCCGGGCGCAATGTTATGACGTCACACCCGGGTACCCGGAAGTAAACAAAGCCGCAATTGTGGCTGAAAGCATGAGATCTATGGATTTTTTTTCCCAATCTCATGCTTTCCAGCCTGGAGGAGGGATGTGGGGTCTTATTGACCCCGCATCTCTCCATAAAGAGGACCTGTCACACACCATTCCTATTACAAGGGATGTTTACATTACTTGTAATAGGCATAAAAGTGATATAAAAAAAAAGTGTAAAAATAAAAAAAATAAGTAAAATAAAAAAATGAAAAAATTGCTGTGGGGTGTGGCGCTGCTCACTCTTCAGGTGTGACCCAGAAGGTAAAGATAGGCTAATCTTATTCAAAAATAAAAAGGAGATGGAAATATCGGGACTAGTTGCTTGTCACCCCAAAAGGTTACTGGATTCCAATCATTGAACCAAAGTCCCCTGCGGTGGTGAGATAACAGTATAAGTGGGTGAAAAAATATAATAAATGACAAAACCTTCCAATCACATACCCATAACCTCCCAAAGCCAATATAGGCCTGATAACACAATGAGAGGCTGGGATTGCCCCTATGTAAGGTACGATAATAGTGTATTAAACAAGAATAGTGCCAGAAAATATTCAAAAATATAAATAATACTATATTATTGAATATTTTTTGGCACTATTCTTGTTTAATACACTATTGTCGTACCTTACATAGGGGCAATCCCAGCCTCTTATTGTGTTATCAGGCCTCTATTGGCTTTGGGAGGTGTGGATATGTGATTGGAAGGTTTTGTTATTTATTATATTTTTTCTCCCACTTATACTGTTATCTCCCCACCGCAGGGGACTTTGGTTCAATGATTGGAACCCAGTAACCTTTTGGGGTGACAAGCAACTAGTCCCGATATTTCCATCTCCTTTTTATTTTTGAATAAGATTAGCCTATCTTTACCTTCTGGGTCACACCTGAAGAGTGAGCAGCGCCACACCCCACAGCAATTTTTTCATTTATCTAGGATCCTCTTGTAGGATCTTAATAGGGAGGCTGAAGCTCTACACACACACACACATATATATATAAACTCTCCTAAGCGCAGGAATACTACTTTTTCCAAAATAAAAAAATGAATAATAATAAAAAAAAATTAAGTGCCTGGTAGCTCGTGCTCAGAAGCGAACGCACACGTAAGTCCCGCCCACATATGTAAACGCCGTTCAAACCACACATGTGAGGTATCACCACGTGCGTTAGAGCGTGTGCAACAATTCTAGCACTAGACCTTCTCTGTAACTCTAAACTGGTAACCTGTAAACATTTTCAAAGCGTCGCCTATGTAGATTTTTAGGTACCGAAGTTTGGCGCCATTCCTTGAGTGTTCGCAATTTTAAAGCATGACATGCTAGGTATCTATGCTCTGCATAACATCGTCTTTCATATTTTACTAAAAAATTGGGCTTAATTTACAGTTTTGTTATTTTTTAATTCATGAAACAATTTTTTTCCCCAAAAAAAAGGCGTTTTAAAAATTATTGTGCAAATACTGTGCAAGATAAAGAGTTGCAATGACCATCATTTTATTTCCTAGGGTGTCTGCTAAAAAAAAAACATATATAATGTTTGGGGGTTCTGAGTAATTTTCTAGCAAAAGAATGATGATTTGTACATGTAGAAGAGAAGTGCCAGAATAGGCCCAGTATTGAGGTGGTATAAAAGCCCTGTATTGAAGTGGTTAAGGATCCCTTACTACAGTATCTACTACAGTGGTGTTGCTTAACTTTCTAAATCACCATATCCTCCTAGAGAATAGTATGGTATGGGTGATATTTTGAGACTAGAATAGTAATAGTTTGGGGAAGAGTTTTAGATGTCTTTGTATCTTTGGAGTTGAAAGAGGCAAGATTTGGATACAGAATGGATGTGGGGCCAGGGGAAGAGGTCAAAGCAGCATAGGACAGGGACTAATGGTTGTGCTTTTAATCTCAAAAGAAAACTTGCACTGAAGTTTCGTTGCACGGAGCACTTTATATATTGAATTGGAGTTGCTTATGCAGAAACGGACACTTCATTTGACTATCTGCAATATAGAGTTGAGTACTATGTACTGTTTTCACAAATATTCATTTATTTATTGAAGTATATACACTTTATTGTATTGAGGAAGCACCACATTTGTTATATATAACATTAAACACTATTTTGAAACATTTCATGACTGTTGAGAAGCTTAGGTGCAGCTTGACCAGCTATTATACACCAACACCTTGCCCCCCAAAAAAGACACCAGACTGATTTAAGTTGGAATTAGGGCATGGCCACAGCTTTATTGAAATTACCAACTTTAACAATATTAAAAATACTATATAACAATGCCAGTCACGGTTATACCATGAGCATCCAAAACAAAACACTGACAGTCTAAGAGGCCTGTCTCTGCCATCAGTGCGAGACAGGCATTAAACTGATCTCAGACTTAAACTTGAGGGCGTGGCCCATAAATCAATATCCATCAATGGCAAGGTAAGACCGCCACACGCACATCAGTGGTACACTGACGAGTGACCCACCTTAGCCAGCGCCTGCTCAATACCACCGATGAGGCCCAAATTAAAATGATCAAGGCGAATATCATTTAAATGTACCCTACCGGGCCTGAGTAGATTACTGTTATCACCCTCCAGATTCTTGTGGCACACTAAATTGCCACCGATTCTGCGGACAAACTTAGAGACCTGTGTATTCACTCTACGTCAAAACAGTTCCAGGCATGCACCAGGAATGTGATGAGCCCAGACCAAATGGGGGATTATTTCCGACCAGATGATGGTTAGGTTGTTGAAAATGGCACAACATTGTGCAATATCATGCTTAATGAAGGAAATTAGGTCAACAGATCGGGCCAAGCCTACGTCGTTACCCCCTGCATGAATGATAGGACAATGGGACCAGAAACAAACTTCCTGAGGCGTAACAACTCAGGCAAAACTTGTGACCAACATAGCCCCCGAAGACCACACCAATAAATCCTGGCAACGGTAGGTGTGAATTCCAGGCTCCTCCCATAATATCGGTTGTAGGCGCAGCGAACGGCCAAGTAAACAAATGAATCACAGATGATCCAATTTGAGGCTGGGGAGGGACCTAAAATCGAAACAAAAAGATGAGAACGAACATAAAGAGAAAAATGAGATGAACCCGTCTACCCAGTCGTTGCAGCTCCTCATCAGAAAAACCCATCCAATTGGCTGCGCCAATGCGAAAGTAGTGTGTGGAAAATTCTGCGGGAGGTAAGCTCAAAACGGGAAAGGCAAAAGGTGAAAGACCCGCAGAAACTGAAACCTGCTGAGATCGGAAGAAACAGCAAGAACAAGAAAATCCGACGCAAGGGGACGACAGGAGGAAAAGGAAGACACCAAGCAAACCGGGCAAAATGGGCCCCCATAAGCTTTCAAAACAATACGTTTTCCTGTTGCCGACCTGTCAGTTTTGGAAACCACAGAATTAGTGATGAGGACATCACCAGACAAGATGCCACAGACTGTGCTTCTATCCTTGGAAATAAGCTTGCTGATCCGGAAAGCACTGAAGAAAGCCCAGGAAAAGGCAAGCTGAAACAAAATAGGCTTGTATGCAGAGAAAAACATAGAGGGCAAAATGGAGAGAATGTTGGTTAGGAGTGTAACAGACACCGGGCGCCGAGAATCAGGGAAGGCAGTCAAGCGCTTCCAACCTTTTAAAAACCTACGGATAAAGAAATCCTTGGTTATGTCCTCCCATCCGAGGAGCCTAAACCAGAAGGAAGGAGCAGAAAGAGCAGTACTCACCATAGAACCAGAGACATCCTTGTCCTGCAGGTAGATGCGATAGGAAAAAAGAGCCAGGCGCTGGTCCTGTGGAGAGGAAAGAAGGAACTCGCCAAGTGCCAACACCCATTCATTCCAAATGCGCTGATAGGATACCCAGGAGAGACACGGACTGGAGTCAGAAATGAGGGTCCACAAAAACTTCGGGCAAGGTAGACCTACCGGAGCAGCAGTCGGAACCAAGGAGTGGAAGAGGTCGAACTGTGAACGCGAAAGTGAGTCGGCCACAGGAGTTAGCCACGCCAGGTACGTGTTTGGCCTGAAACCAAACATTCAGCTGCAGGCATTTTAGCACCAAAAAGCGCAGCAGTGAGATCACAGGAGGAGAGCAAGTGGATTGACGGTTAATAACCTGTGGTGATATTCCACGCAATTTGGATTTTATTTAGGCTGCTGCCCCCCCTAGGATGTAATCTGTCACAGGGCAAATTACTGAATAATTGTGATAAATGGTTTGGGGTAATTGGCGCTACCTTATATTCTGGGGACTTGTTTTAATGTTGGATTTTGTTGGATTTCCTCTGCAGGTCCAACTGATAAGCTCCTATGGGATAAGGTGCAAGACTGTGTATATTATGTGCTAGTAAACCCAATTACTATATATTGGCTGTGTGTGTGATCCTCAACTCATATGTAAAAAATCCTGACCCTCTGAAGGTTGTGACAATTGTGCTATTAAATAAATAGAATGTTACCCTTAGTGATTATCCTCTACTTCAACTATGGTGATGTGTATGATACCTATTTGAATGTGTATCACTTCATATTAGATGCAAAATCCATAAACCAAATAGTGAACTCAATATTACAAAAAAACAAATAGTGAACTCAATATTACAAAAAAATCACAAAAAAATCAATATTACAAAAATGACATCCGTGCCGTATAAGTTCCTGTATCTTAATTCATACAGTTCACACCTTAGAGTGTTGTGTATATTCAATATATCCTGTGCCAAAAACTGGTAATCTCAGTTATGGTCCCTGGTCACTGCCCCCGGTGGGAGCTGCTAGACGTCCAGTTAATTCCCTTGTAGGTTAACCCATTAACTAAACCAATGAAATGTAATTCACAATGGTCATGTAATGGTTAGCCACTTTGGTAGTGAGGATTAGTTTCCTTGTAATTCCTCAATTCAAATGGTTATTCAACAAAAGAAATACTGACAAATAAATGCATATGTGGTATAGCCAGGATGAGTTCATGCGGCTACAGCAAATTCATGTGTTGACATAAAAAAGTTCAAGTATTCTTCATGCGTTTTTTTCAGTGACTTTGGTGATTATATATTGCCAATAGGAATCCTCCAGCTTGCAGGTAAAGAGGTGACTTTTGGTGCTCCCCCCTCATATGGGTCCCCACTCACCAGATTGATGTACCCCTGCAGGGGTCACAGGCTCATCGGGTATCCAGAGGCAATTTGTCCTCCACTCCTTATGTTGTTCCACTCTCTGCTCACTCCTCCTCCACCAATCAGATCCTCAGAAATGAACCACAGAACAGGGCTTCCATAGCGTAAAATCGCTTATTTATTTGTTAATAGTAAAAATTCCAAACTTAAATAAAAATAAATGTAAAAATAAGGCCTGCAGACCTTCCTAGATTCACTCCCTTCTGGTTGTAATTACCGCCAGGTGCCTAGTGAATGCAAACCGTATACCAATGTCAGACAAGTCCCATGGAAGTCACGCCAGCCTGTAGTGTCAGCCTCAGCTTCGGCGTGCGTTCCACCGCTCGAGCCTCGCTAACCGGACGTGACGTGGACGTGTCTGGATGGTCAACTGACAGGTTTCGACGTATGGTCGTTATCAAAGGTGCTATCATCCCTTTGTGTCCAACTTCTATAAGCAAGCACTGGCACTTTAGCTCCGCCCCTTCAGGGCGTACCTTCCTTTTCCAATTTACTATATGTGGAGTGTGTGATCGCTCCCATTTATCCTATTTGACTCCATCTAGTGGTGGTTACGTAATTGGTTGTTACTATGCCAGTGATTGCTTATATTAGAGAGACGAAAGAAAGGGAGCCGCTCAAGTGTGGAACTCCCAGGAAATACCTCCTCCCAGCAGCCAAGGGTGCAAGCAAATGCAAATGCAATCAATGGAAAGAAAAAATCTTCTGGAAGCAGCACTCCGATTAAAAAGCCTTTATTCCAAAAAAGGTTCAGGAGACCAAAACACACTGCACGACACAGCAAACTGATCACATCTGGCTAACGCGTTTCACACTATTGTAGTGCTTACTCATAGCTATGAGTAAGCATTACAATAGTGTGAAACGCGTTAGCCAGTTTTTTATAGGTGCATATTTGAATCCCTTATCCAGAATTGCTAACTCCTCTTTTGAAAAAAATGGCATTGCTTAGGTTATAAATGCCTTCCCCTAATATTCCCTTTGGCGTTTTCGACTTCCCCCCTCTCTTTCCTCTTCTCCGTTTGTACGGTCGTTGTATCTCTGGGGGGCTTCGTTGTGTCATTCATTTGTCTCCAAGGGCAGGGACATTGGCATTCTGAACCAAAAAGAGGCTGAGTACCTAGTATCTCAATCAACTAAAACCCCAGTCATATATCACGTACCTAAAGTGCATAAACGTATATTGAAACCACCAAGGAGACCAATCATAAGCGGAATTAATTCCATCTTCTCAAGACTAAGTGAATATATCGATACATTTTTGAATCCAATAGTTAGCCAAGGGAAATCCCATCTGATGGACAGTTCACATCTGTTGGGTGAGCTTCAAAAACAAACAGAAGCCAGAGAATGTTTAATCGCCACAATTGATGTGGAGTCCCTTTATACAAGTATAGTGCAGGAGGACGGACTGAAGGGAGTAGAAAAAGCCTTATATGAATGTACAGATTTAACACAACAGATGGACTACATTCTTGAAGGATTGAAACTGGCCATGAGTAATAATTATTTCTGGTATAATAGACAATATTACGTCCAAACCAGGGGAGTTGCCATGGGGGCACGCTATGCCCCCAGTGTGGCAAACTTGTTCATGGACATGTGGGAGGAGGAGTACATTTATAATAAGAACATACCAGAAATTAGATTTTTTAAGAGGTACATTGATGATTTGATCATCTTATGGGCAGGCACAGAAACCACGTTCGAGCATTTCTTATCCAATTTAAACAACAACAGATACAGCATAAAGTTCACAGGAAAATGTCATGAGGAAAAAATGGAATACCTGGACTTGGAGATAATGAAGGAAGGAGATATGCTATACACACAAACCTATTTAAAAAAAAAAAACAGACAGAAATGGGTACATACCCAATAATAGCTGCCACCATCCAAAATGGAAGGCTAATATTCCTAAAGGACAACTACTAAGAATCAGACGAAATTGCCACAAAGAAGAAGATTTTGATAGGCAAGCGGAGATCATAGTGAACAGATTCAAAGAAAAGGGGTACCACGACCACCATCTGCAGAAACTTAAAGAAAAGGTTAAAAAGGTGGATAGAAAAACTTTATTAACAAAGAAAATTAAAACACCAACCACCCATGAGAAAAAAGCATTTATTACTGGGTACAGTAATCAATATCCCCAAGTTGAACATATTGTTAAAAAATACTGGCCCATTTTGATGGAAGATAGAACACTTTCAAAAGTAATTCCAAGGAAACCCACCTTCATTTATAGGAAAGCTCCTACGTTGAGGAACAAGCTTGTACATAACGTCATAGATGCCCCCTCCCAAATCCAGCTATGCTCAGAACTCAAGGGGTTCTACAAATGTCAACGGTGCTTAGCTTGCAGAAAAGGCAGACCACAGCCCAGGAGGAAAATCATGTTCAAATCACAGGCATATAATAAAGAATATAAAATAAGAGAACTGATCACATGCAATAGTACGCACGTCACATATGTGATAGAATGTCCTTGCCACCTGCAATACGTGGGCCGAACCACCAGACCACTAAAAGTGAGGATCCGAGAACATATTGCCAACATAAAGAAGGGATTCCCGAAGCATAGTCTTTCGAGACACTTCGATGAAGCACACCAGAGACCCGTCTGGAATGATCTTCTATGCAATAGACATCATAAAGGATCATTGGAGGGGTGGTAACAAGTTGATTCAAGTATCCCAAAATGAAAGGAGGTGGATACATAGGTTGGGGTCCCTTGCTCCCAGGGGCCTCAACCTAGATATCGACCTCAATTGTTTTCTCTCTAATTTCTAAACCAATTTTTCAAGTCATACTTCAGTATTGGGGTATGGGACACAAAGAAATACAAGTTGCTCCTATAACTTATATAGATTATAGGAAAATAGGGAAGATAGCAACACACTAGATGAATCTCTCTGGAAACATATAATTTGGAATACAATAGACGTGGGGGAAATAAACAATAAACAATATACACTGAAAATTAAACCACAAAGAGATGAGATTTAAATAACCCATCTCTGGCGACCCCCAATTGATAGGAGGGATAAATTGATGCACAATGTGTTATAAAGTATTACAGTGAAACACAAAATGTAGTAAGGTATTTTAAACAGATGGACAGAATATAGGCTTATACACAATAGGTATGACCATTTAGCATAAGAATTTATGGGGATAAGCATATATATAGGATAATCATATCAAATATATACACAATGATAACAGTAGGGGGGTCTTATACCTGAATATTGTAAGATATAATGTAAAATCCCACTAGGTCATTAATGGTATAAATACCCATAGGGGGAAAGTGGGGACAATATATCAGGGATTAAACCCCCAATGTTTGCTTGAGTCAATAAGGCATATAATCATCAAAATGCAGAACTATATGTATGTATTAAGGGTATTTAATGAATTCTATTTATCCTCTAAGGGGAATATAATTGATGTAACAAAAAGTCTTTAGGAATTAATTAATATAAGCAATCACTGGCATAGTAACAACCAATTACGTAACCACCACTAGATGGAGCCAAATAGGATAGATGGGAGCGATCGCACACTCCACATATAGTAAATTGGGAAAGGAAGGTACGCCCTGAAGGGGCGGAGCTAAAGTGCCAATGCTTGCTTATAGACGTTGGACACGAAGGGATGATAGCACCTTTGATAACGACCATACGTCGAAACGCGCCAGTTGACCATCCAGACACGTCCACGTCACGTCCGGTTAGCGAGGCTCGAGCGGTGAAACACACGCCGAAGCTGAGGCTGACACTACAGGCTGGCGTGACTTCCATGGGACTTGTCTGACATTGGTATACGGTTTGCGGTTTGAATTCACTAGGCACCTGGCGGTAATTACAACCAGAAGGGAGTGAATCTAGGAAGGTCTGCAGGCCTTATATTTACATTTATTTTTATTTAAGTTTGGAATTTTTACTATTTTTAACAAATAAATAAGCGATTTTACGCTATGGAAGCCCTGTTCTGTGGTTCATTTCTGAGGATCTGATTGGTGGAGGAGGAGTGAGCAGAGAGTGGGACAACATAAGGAGTGGAGGACAAATTGCTGGGAATACCCGATGAGCCTGTGACCCCTGCAGGGGTACGTCCATCTGGTGAGTGGGGACCCATATGAGGGGGGAGCACCAAAAGTCACCTCTTTACCTGCAAGCTGGAGGATTCATATTGGCAATATATAATCACCAAAGTCACTGAAAAAAACGCATGAAGAATACTTGAACTTTTTTATGTCAACGAATGAATTTGCTGTAGCCGCATGAACTCATCTTGGCTATACCACATATGCATTTATTTGTCAGTATTTCTTTTGTTGATTAACCATTTGAATTGAGGAATTACAAGGAAACTAATCCTCACTTTCAAAGTGGCTAACCATTACATGACCATTGTGAATTACATAACATTGGTTTAGTTAATGGGTTAACCTACAAGGGAATTAACTGGACGTCTAGCAGCTCCCACCTGGGGCAGTGACCAGGGACCATAACTGAGATTACCAGTTTTTGGCACAGGATATATTGAATATACACAACACTCTAAGGTGTGAACTGTATGAATTAAGATACAGAAACTTATACGGCACGGATGTCATTTTTGTAATATTGATTTTTTGTGATTTTTTGTAATATTGAGTTCACTATTTGGTTTATGGATTTTGCATCTAATATGAAGTGATACACATTCAAATAGGTATAATACACATCACCATAGTTGAAGTAGAGGATAATCACTAAGGGTAACATTCTATTTATTTAATAGCACAATTGTCACAACCTTCAGAGGGTCGGGATTTTTTACATATGAGTTGAGGATCACACACACACAGCCAATATATAGTAATTGGGTTTACTAGCACATAATATACACAGTCTTGCACCTTATCCCATAGGGGCTTATCAGTTGGACCTGCAGAGGAAATCCAACAAAATCCAACATTAAAACAAGTCCCCAGAATATAAGGTAGCGCCAATTACCCCAAACCATTTATCACGGTTAATAACCTGAACCACACTCATGTTGTCTGTCCAAAAAAACACTTGCCTGTTCCGCAGGTCCTCCCCCCACAATTCCACTGCCACCACAATAGGAAAAGGTTCCACAAGCGGCATGTTCCGCAGCAAGTCCAATTGGGCCCATGAGGCCCGCCAAGCTTCAGTGGACCAAGCACCCTGGAAAAAGGTGTCAAGACCCCAGGAGCCTGATGCATCGGTAAAGAACTCCAGCTGTGAGTTAGGCAAATTCTCCAACTGCCAGCAAGAGTGCCCATTATAGGTCTGTAGGAAGGACAACCACACCTCCAGATCATCATGCATAGGCCTTGTTATACGTAATGATGTGGAGCTGTTATACCCTTCATAGCCCACAACAGATGCCCACAGAAAGCCCTGCCCATTAGGAGCACCCGGCACGCAAAAAACAGGTGACCCAACAGAGATCAAAGCTGATGCAGCTAAAGCTTCCTGGCGTCCCTCGCGGATTTCATCAAGGCTTGAAGCTTGGTTAGCTTATCCGCAGGGAGCCAGAAGACCATCTGCACATTATCGATCTCAAGGCCCAAAAAGGACAGGGGCAGGGCTCTCAGTCTTGGCAACTGACAGCAGGATGCCTAGCTGACAACAAATCTCTTGAAAGGAAGACAAAAGGCGGAGACATTGGTCACTATCCGCGTGTCCTATGAACAAGAAATCATACAGATAGTGTAAGACTGAATGTAGACCCGAGGATTGGATCACAACCTGCTCAAGAAAACTACTGAACATTTCCAATAGTAGCAGGATAGTAGCAGGATATGGTGCAGCCCATCAGGAGACACGTATCCACATAACTAATCTGGAAAAAACAACCCAATAGGTGGAAACATTCTGGGTGGACCATGAGGAGGCGTAAGACCGGTAGTAGCAGAGGTTGTTGATTTCCTTATAATAAGTTTAACCTCTTTTAGTGAAGATATTTCATGGATTGTTAAGGATCCCTTACTACAGTATCTACTACAGTGGCGTTGCTTAATTTTCCAAATCACTATACCCTCCTAGAGAATAGCATGGTATGGGTGATATTTTGACAGTAGAATAGTAATGTAGCTTGGGGAAGAGTTGTATCTTTGTATGTCTTTGTATCTTTGGAGGTGAAAGAGGCAAGATTTGGATGCAGAATGGATGTGGGGCCAGAGGGAAAGGCCAACTCAATGTCCATCATCGCCAACAAGGCGGATGCACCTGCAGACCTCAGGAGAGAAAGAGCTGCATCAAAGGAGGCATATTGAACCCGGGACTCCTCCTTGTCGATACCATTGTTAACTGAGGAACCAGCAGGGAAGGAGAGGTGGTGGATAAGCCTGAATTTACCTGTCTCCTTTTTCGGGTAACACACAGAGTGGGGAAACCCACAAGTTGTGGTAAGGAGGTGTGTCAAATGGGCCTGTCATGTGTCCCAATTGAAGCTCCTTCTCAATTTTGTCAGCCACAACCATTTCAAAATGTAACGCAAATTTTAAATTGGCCGCCATTGTAGGCTCCTCCGATGGTACGAAGGAGATCCAAAATCCTGGGGCAAAACCGTCTCATGAGATCGCTGCCTCTCCTGAGGGGGTACTGGTCATGCCAGCGAAACAACTTTCGGTCATTCACTGGTGTCCACTGGTTTCAGAAGGCCGACCTTGGAACCTGATTTGTGGAGGGATACTTTACCTTTGCGGAAACATCGGACCGCTGGGTGAGCCCCACAACAAATGAAACACTTGTGTTTGAAGCGACACGCAGTGTACCACTTACAGTGGCTCTCATTGAACATACAACAGACGCCTTGTTTGGACACTGCCGATGCTCCTGCTGAAGCGCCAGCAGGGGGCTAAAAGGAAGTTGGTCTATGTGGGCACATGAGCAGCAGCCAAAGACTACCATCTAGGCAGTCAAAACGTAACTCCTTCTGGGCAGCCATCCTTTGATGGAACTGGGTATCATAAATAAACCAGCACTGCACACCATAAATTTTGTAGGCCCCCCAAATGAGATCCACATAACCAAGGAGCGAAGAGCCTAACTCCGGAAATTTTTCACAGAGCACCCCTGTATAGTTACAGAAATCCTGCAGCCAGTTCCCGAAGGTACAAGGAGGCCGCTTAGACATTTCCCCTGGATTATTTACATCAATACGTTTAGCCTTGTCAACTGTTTCATTTTCCAAAGGCACCAGTGTCAGGACATCGATAAACTCACATTGACAATTTTTTCTTTTAGCTCCTGCGTTAAATGTAAACCCACGGGGGAGACCGACCACAAGGAGCCACCCAGGGGAGAAGCAGTTCCTGGGGATGGGGAAGGCGCCGTGCCTGGTGTGACGCCCAACTGCAGCAGGGCCGTATTGACCGCTGCAATAATGCGGCCATCAGTAGAGGCTGCCCCAGTATCGTTAAGACTGCTAGACCTACCCCAAACCATGCCACAATCATACGCACGTAGCGGAGACAGAGCCATGGAACCCAGCAGCCGAATGTCTGAACTCGCCTGCTGTAGCTGAAGGTCGCAATGAAGACGAGCAGGAGTGGACGGTGGAACTAATGGCAGCGCACCAGTGACCCATTGAGGTGGTGCAGTGGAAACAGAGCTCTGTGAAAAGCTCAAATCCAAAGGATGAGGAGAGTGGGTGCAGAGTCAACAGCAGGTGGCAGTGCAGAGCACGATCACGCTGAAGTCACGGATGGAGCCTCCTGCCTCAAGTGACCTGAAAGCGCTAGCAGAGGATCTGCGGCATGGTCACTTGGGGAGGCTTGGTTATGAGGTACCCCAACAGTGGAGGAAGACATGCCGGAACGCAGGCAACGCGAGCATGGGAGACAGCAATGCTGACATCCTCCCGCTGTGCTGAAGCCAGATCGCCGACACGCGCAGGGGCCGGAGCTGGCCGCAGCATCAGAGGAGATGACCTGAAGCAGCTCCCGCCCTGCAGGGAGCAGGGAGCTGAGGATAGATGACAGGAGCAGGCAAAGGAAGGGATGGACCCAGCATCAGAGGCAGACTCATGGGCAGCGGTAAGGTACGTGGACTCCTGGAGCGGGGGAGCTGCTGGGATGTGGAGGGTGTGCTGCGAGAGCTGTGGTTGCGGTGGGAGGTGCTCCTTGATCCTCGGGTAGAGCTGCGGGAAGGGGGGTGATGAGAGAAACCAGGGCCATCAGCGCCAGTGACTTCAGCAGGGCATGCAGACCTCGCCACCTGTGCTGTGGCCCTAGGAGGACTGGGACTCAGTCTGGTGGGAAGGCAGCTAGGCCTAACAGCCTTGGAAGAAAGCAGCCTAACATCTGAGAAAAAGTCAGTGGGAGCAGGGGCAACAGTCCCACCAGCAAGGAGAGGAAAAAGCCAGTCCGCCTGGCATCTTGAGAGAAGATTCTGGACCCGGGCAACAACAGCATCCGCGTCCATCATAAATCCAGATAGGGCCACAGAGGAAGGAAACATGTAGCACTGGTCCAACTCTTGTGACGTCAGGATCTCTTCAGAGTAGTGGGACGTGCCCTTGCGTAGCCTTTTTTTCTAGAGTTCGGACTCTACCCAGTCACCTCGTGCCTTAGTGGTCAATCCCCTCGGAGCCACTTAAACTCCCTGTTTTTGGATTACTCCCACGTAGCTGCCAAGCTTCCAGCAGTCAGAGCTCCCTTTCCCTAGGGTCAAGGGGCCTTCATTATTACCTAACTGAAAGATGAAAATTTATTTTTCCAAAAAATTTGATCCTAGGAAAAAAATGAATAAAGAAATACAGTCATAGCCGAAATTGTTGGAACCCCAGAAATTTTTCCAGAAAATTAAGTATTTCTCACAGAAAAGTATTGCAGTGACACATGTTTTGCTATACACATGTTTATTCCCTTTGTGTGTATTGGAACAAAACAAAAAAAGGGAGGAAGAAAAGCAAATTGCACATAATGTCACACAAAACTCCAAAAATTGGCTGGTCAAAATTCTTGGCACGCTTTCAAAATTGGGGATAAATAAGATTGTTTCAAGCATGTGATGCTCCTTTAAACTTACCTGGGGCAAGTAACAGGTTTGGGCAATATAAAAATCACACCTGAAAGCAGATAAAAAAGGAGAGAAGTTCACTTAGTCTTTGCATTGTGTGTCTGTGTGTGCCACACTAAGCATGGACAACAGAAAGAGGCGAAGAGAACTGTCTGAGGACTTGAGAACCAAAATTGTGGAAAAATAGCAACAATCTCAAGGTTACAAGTCCATTTCCAGAGATCTAGATTTGCCTTTGTCCACAGTGTGCAACATTATCAAGAAGTTTGCAACCCATGGCACTGTAGCTAATCTCTCTGGGCGTGGACGGAAGGGAAAAACTGATGAAAGGTTGCAACGAGGATAGTCCGGATGGTGAATAAGCAGCCCCAAACAAGTTCCAAAGAAATTAAAGCTGTCCTGCAGGCTCAGAGAGCATCAGTGTCAGCGCGAACTATCCGTCGACATTTAAATGAAATGAAACGCTATGGCAGGAGACCCAGGAGGACCCCACTGCTGACACAGAGACATAAAAAAAAGCAAGACTACAGTTTGCCAAAATGTACTTGAGTAAGCCAAAATCCTTCTAGGAAAACATCTTGTGGACAGATGAGACCAAGATAGAGCTTTTTGGTAAAGCACATCATTCTACTGTTTACCGAAAATGGAATGAGGCCTACAAAGAAAAGAACACAGTACCTACAGTGAAATATGGTGGAGGTTCAATGATGTTTTGGGATTGTTTTGCTGCCTCTGGCACTGGGTGCCTTGAATGTGTTCAAGGCATCATGAAATCTGAGGATTACTAAAGGATTTTCGGTAGCACTGTAGAGCCCAGTGTCAGAAAGCTGGGTTTGCGTCCGAGATCTTCGGTCTTCCAGCAGGACAATGACCCCAAACATACGTCAAAAAGCACCCAGAAATGGATGGCAACAAAGCGCTGGAGAGTTCTAAAGTGGCCAGCAATGAGTCCAGATCTAAATCCCATTGAACACCTGTGGAGAGATCTTAAAATTACTGTTGGGAAAAGGCGCCCTTCCAATAAGAGAGGCCTGGAGCAGTTTGCAAAGGAAGAGTGGTCCAAAATTCCAGGTAAGAGGTGTAAGAAGCTTATTGATGGTTATAGGAAGCGACTGATTTCAGTTATTTTTCCAAAGGGTGTGCAACCAAATATTAAGTTAAGGGTGCCAAGAATTTTGACCAGTCAATTTTTGGAGTTTTGTGTGACATTATGTCCAATTTGCTTTTTTTCCTCCTTTTTTTGTTTTGTTCCAATACACACAAAGGGAATAAACATGTGTATAGCAAAAGCAATACTTTTCTGTGAGAAATACTTAATTTTCTGGAAACATTTCTGGGGTGCCAACAATTTTGGCTATGACTGTATATACAAAACACTATTCATTCCTTTCAAGTTGGCCTAATTTTTCAAAAAATACTATTGATTTGTCAAAAATCACCAAGATCCAAAATATAATAGGGTAAAATGCATTTACTTATTTAGTTCACAATGTAATATCCCACAAGACAAAAGGCTTATTGTAATAGAAACTAGTATACAAAATAGTTGTAAGGTTTTTATTCATGGTTTAGTCAACAGTTACAATGTATAAAGGTTTGATTTGCAAATCAAAAATAATGTTTTTTGTATCACTGTTTAAACATTGCAAATGTAATGAAATGAAGAGGCTAAACACATCCAGAATACATCAATCAAATGTTTCTCTTATTTCTTGATTCATGTATAACTGTTGTAATTACTGACTGGTACTGTGTACAGCACGCACCAAAGGCAGTGACTTTGATCTTTAAATATTTCCCTATACAGCCTTGCTAAATTTACATCAAATGACCTTGTCAAATATTAACCAACGAGAAAACATACACATTCCTTTTTTATAAAAACTGTCAATATGCAGGTTTGAAGCAAAACACTTTTAAACTCACAATTAATGAATATCAATTTTATGTTATGCTGCAATCAAGTATGTTAGTCATCAAATAAAGGACACATGCAAAAAATATATTCAAAGGCTGGGGTACCAATCCTGGTTAAAAATAAATAAAACACATGATTTATATTAGATTCTGATTTAAACAAAGAAATAAAACGTATAATATACAGTATGCTCCTTTCCAGTAAATGTCTGAATATAAAACAGATTCATATGATTGGTTGGACTGGGCAACAAAATGTATTCTTCTAGACACTATAATAATTTACATATATTGTGATATTTGGGTAACTTTCTGGGATGCAGGATACCAACATGTTTGTCTCAGCTTTAGTCCAAAAACACACAAACAATTCTCCTGCGCTTGGTTGCAAGGTCTAGAAGTGTGTGGTGCAGTCAACCCTTTATGTGTGGAAGGTCCCTGGTCTTGCTGCCCCCTCAGAACAATATGTGTCCTTGAATCTGAAACATTTAGAAAAAGGGAAAGGAGGGCGCACTGACCTTGTGCATTACCAAAGATAATTTTAATAAAGATAAAACAGCAATGATTATACTCACATACAAATGTGGTATACAAGCTAAACAACACGACAGCAATAGTGAGCAGTGTTTCAATCGTCTGCAACTGGAACCGAAGATCTTGGAGGACCAGACCATATTGCAGGGTAGCTTAGGAGTTTAGAGGGAGGACACTCTTTTGTCTCCGAGGAAGAGGGTCCTCCCTCGAAATGCGGACTGGGCTTTTTTCCCTGCGGTCACTTATATGCATACCTCTTTATGCTGGGAACGTGCCTCACAGTGCACTCCCAGCACAGAGACCGGGCTCTTGGTGAGAGCACGGGTCTCGTATGAACAATCAGGACCCAAGACTCCTGCTTCCAGGTCACCTGATCACTGTGATAGCCTCTGATTGGCTATCACAGTGATCAGTGTTTACTTCCTCTTTTGAATGGAGAGAAAGATATGTTGTATGTTCCTCTTCTTGCAGGAGATGAAGCTGTAAATAAAAATGTGTGTAAAAAAAGATCTATCTATATAAAAATGTAAAGAAAAATATAGATAGCTCAAGGTTAGATCTAGGTCAGTGTCAGGGTTAAGGGTCAAAATTGTGGTATCGCTGAAATTGTCAGGAGCAGGAGAATGTATTTTGGTTTTTTCTTTGGTGGTAAATTATGGCAATAGCAAAAAATATACAGCTAAATTTTTTTTTTACTATTTTGGGCCTGTTTTCCTTGGATAATAAAACAAAAAGTAAGCCCAATTTGTCGTGAAAAAAACAAGGTATAAATTCACCTGGATATTCAAATAAGTTGTGATGATATGTACAGATTTACTAACACATGTCAAAGTTGAAAAATGGTATCAGATGGTTATTCTAAGCTTCCACGAGGAAGACCTAACATCCAACAATGCACAGCACAGAGCTGACTGTAATATGACATCTCTAAACAGTCTCACTGGGAAACATGCACACCTGAGGTTGTCAATGACCGTCAGTGTGCTTGGGGGAGGCACACCATAGATTGTCTGGTGTCGGAGAAAACTGTCAGAAGTGATAGGTCCAGATTGCAGGGGAAGGAGAGAGGTGCTGTGGATTGAGGCAAGTACACTTTTTATATGAGGATACGTGCTGTTCATATTTCATTTTAGAGCTTTACAAACACTTAAACTCTTGGGAAGACTCCCTTACAAATTGTACAAACTACTTGTCTTTAGTAAATCAACCCCAATGAGTCAGACTTTACAACCAATTTATGTATCAGTTTGATTTGCCCTGCCATTCCAAATCTTCTTACTTTTCAATAGGGTTAAAATCATGGCCAGTCCATATCCCTAATTTCTTCTTTTTGGATGTGCTTTGGATCATTACCATGTTCAACTCCACATTTTCATCAAGCCCACTTTTGATAAAATGCAAAATTCCTAGTTGGACTGCAATCTGCCTAGGCCCTGAAACTGCATAGCTGCCTCAAACTATAACTTTTTCACCACCCTGATTTACTGTAGGTATGAGGTTCTTCTGAAATGAAGTATTTGTTTTTCATAAAACATGTCTACTGCAACTGTGGTCAAACAACTCTATTGTTGACTCAAGAGTCCTGGATTTTTCCTTTATGTTGCATGGCAATGTATAGTCTTGCTCTTATGATCTTTCTGGACAGCCTTTTTTTGTGGCACATCTCTCATGCAGTTGAATGTGGTGCAATCTCTTTAGAATTGTAGATGCACACTTCACCCCAACTGTTCTGCAAGAATTACCTGCAGATCCTGCAATGATATTTGTTGTTTTTTTGGAGCCTGTTTAGCATAAAACTTCTTGAGATGAATTTGCTGGACCAGCCAGTCATTAACAAATTGTTTAGATTTCAAACTCTTGCTAATTTGTACAATATTTTTTTTTTTTTTACAGTGGAATAACTGATTTCAAATAGTTTGGCTAACCTTTTAAATCCTTGTCAGTCTTAGCTATCCAAAACTTTCTATTTGAGGATCCTAGAGAGCTCTTTTGATCACAGCGAGATGATACCACACAGCAGTAGTAGCACTGTGGTCAAGGTTTGGTCCTAACACAAGTTCAGACCGAACTTAGGCTGTTTTGGTGTTCTTCTGAATGTAGGAAATTTCACTTGATCAGTGGGAAGTAGAGCTACTATACATGATAGCTTACTTGTGTCGATGGGTTGCTGGGTTATTAGCAACCAGTCATCTGGCCCAATTAATTTACTGGCTGGGCATCTCCAGCCATGTAAACAAAAAGGCAGGCTTAGGAGATTACTGACCAAATACAGTCATGTATCCCTGAGTTGGAAGGATTTTTTTCTTCTGGTGTACATTGGGCAAAATTCATGTTTATTCATGTGGATCTGCATCGTTGGATGACTGAATTGACAATAGATGTATATTGTGGGTCTTTTTGTTTAAGGAATTTAATGCGGGAACGGTTTGTGTTTATTTACTTTTCACCTTTTTTGTATGGATGAGCTTATATGCATGTCATCATTCTGCTGCATTAACACAAGATACAATAATAAACTGCTTTAATGATGCCTCTATGCCAAACCTATAAGGGTTAAAATACCTTTTTCTGGAAATAAAGATTTAGCTTTGTTACTGGCAATAAAGCATCCATTAAAAAAACTGTCAGAGAAATTTTCTGACGCAATACCTTTTGTTAAATATCTCATGCAACAAAATAATATGAAGATAAAAGACAACAATATGTGTCTGTGCATCTCCCAGCAACAATTGTTTTAATCAGATTTAAATTTAAATTAACCTATGTTAAACTAGAAGCAATTAACTTAAACATACAGTATATTACAACAAATGATGACACACATCAAATTAATCCTACCATTCTTAATATATTTGAAGACGAGGACAAGGCTTTGGAGGAAAACTGAATATATATATATATATATTTTTAGAGAGTTTTCCCTTGTCTTCCTGTTGTGTCTCTGAACACAGAGTTTAAGAAAAAATAGTTTTACAGAAGTTTCAATCATTCCCTATTCCTCTAGTGCCCAAGCTGCAGCCCAAGGGTGATGGCCCGTAATGTAGGGCGCAGGGGCGCCGCCCCCCATTCCATGCGTCCGGCCCCCTAATCTACATGCAGGGCGCTGGATTCCAATGTTTTTTTTTTTTTTTTTTTAAGCACGTGATTAGAGCCAAGAGGCGCTAATAGGCTTCAAAAAAGGGTGTTCTTAGGCACTGCATCCCGAGTCCCATTCAGTCCTGTGACAATAGCAAATGAATATTCGCTATTGTCATACTGATTCACCTCCCGGCCAAACAGGAAGCTGGTCCTGAGACCCGTTTTCCAATTGGCCAAAAGGAGAAGCAAGCCTATTGGCCTAGGAGTAGGGAGGAGACGCACAGTCCACTCTTCATAATGCCAAAGAGAAGATGCACTGGAAGCCCGACCGACCGACCAGCCGCCAGTCTATACACTGTCATCTCCTTCCGGCCGGAGCTTAGTACGGAGTCGGGAAGCTTCCACCGGCGGGCACCTTCCATCCAGAGATAGCAGCACAGGTTAAGAGAGCCTGCTGCCCGGGGGGGGGGTGTATGGTGCGTGGTGGCGGGCTGGAGCGACAGGGGGGTCCATGGTCAGGTCCGTCTGTCGCCCCCCCCCGACCGATGGGAGAACCAGCTGCCACTGTTAGAACCTATAATGCAGCGGTCAGGCCCTGGTAGCCAGTAGTGGTAGCAATGATTTGTAAAGTGCTGTAATTGCAGCGATCTCTAGCAATGCAATGTAAGATGCATCAAGTTTCTAATGGTCTCCCACAGCATGTCTCCAGCTGTAATGTAACCCTGTAACATAACCCCAGTCTCTGACCATTTCCATCTATATGATAGCAATTTCTCACAATCTTTTGTAGCACTACTGAATATTATGTGAGGAATCTTGCGCATGTCAGGGGTCACATTTGTGGCCCTGTCTATCCAAAACTAAAAAGCGTTTTGGTTTACAGATATAATTTTAAGACTCCAAACAACATCAGTCAATAATCTACCAATGGTATCCCTGAAACACTCCAACAGTTAATTTAAAGTAACTGAATTAGAATTCTGTGGCCTTCTAAGTCTATATTTCTGCTGTTGTTGATGAACTGCATTGGTACAAGACACTTTGCCTGGCCCCCTGCCTCTTAGTGGAGGGGTCAAGAAATAGAGGATATAGGATTCAGGAACGTTTTTAGAGAGGGATTATTCTAAAATATTTGGAGAGGGGTGGGAACGCTTAAGAATGGTTCCAAGGTGCAGTTTGAATAAAATGAGAAAAAAAAAAAACTGGCAGTTCAGGGGAAGATAAAGGTGCAGTAAAGGACATAAGAGTTTTCAGGAAATTATACTGTCATTCATTTGTATCTGCTATTAACAAGCTTTTGAGCATACAATCAGGATTGTACCAACAGGATTTTTAATAATGGTACCTTGGTAAAATGTCTGGTAAATGGGACAACAATATAATATTTCCTATTATTAATTTGATGTATGCTTAAATATATATATATATATATACATACATACACACACACACACACACACATATACTGTATACCCACACACACACACACACACACTGTGTATAGAACTTGGAGCATGTGCTATAGTTAATGTATTGGGTGCCAGAGAAAGACAGATTCCAGTGTACAATAGTTTGTTAGAACTTATAGTGATTTGGTAATTAGAAATATGAATAGCAAACCACTACACAGCAGGTGGCAGCTGTGGACCGACTTTTGTGCAGCCTCCTTTGCTATTTGTATTTAATTGGATTTTCACTTTGTCAATTACACTGCACCCCATGAAAAGTGGGGACACGCAAAACTGTCATGCTTTCTAGTTACTTGTGTACTGTATGAAAACCATTCTAAGAAAATTGCAGCATCACAGTGTGGAGTGCTGACATTTTAGTATGGTACACTTATTTTATTATTGCCTATGACACAAGTTGTCTTTACACATTTACTACTATTTACAATCCTTATGCCGCGTACACACGATTGTAGTTTCCGACAACAAAACCATGTTTTATTTCCGACGGATGTTGGCTCAAACTTGTCTTGCCTAAACATGGTCGCACAAATGTTGCTCGGAAATTCCGATGGTCAAGAACGCGAAGACGTACAACACTACGACGAGCCGAGTAAAATGAAGTACAATGATTTAGAGCATGCGTCGAATTGGCTCAGAGCATGCGCAGCACTTTTTTGCGTCGGAAATGGCTACACGCGGTCGGAATTTCCGACAAGAACTTTTGTCGGAAAAATTTTGTTTGTCGAAAAATTTTGTTTGTCGAAAAAAAATTGTTTTCGGAAATTCCGACAGCAAATGTACGATGGAGCCTACACACGGTTGGAATATACGACCAAAAGCTCACATCGAACATTTATTGTCGGAAATTATGATCGCGTGTACGCGGCATGTGTACCATTCTCGAGTACAGATAGACATAAGGGTTCATAATAGCAGAATTTCAGAATACTGGAATATTTTAATGACAGAAAAAAAGATGAATCAAAGTGGCCCTTGATAGATTCAACTTAATAAAGGTGCCATCTCTCCCTATAAAATAAAACTACAGTGCAAACGAAAAAATAAAAAGTGTGTGTGGGGGGGGGGGGGGGGGGAGGATAATATACTTCAGGGATTTGGTTCAGGTTTTCCACTACCATGGGTTCACTGGAAATCATGTATGTTCAAGGACACTGCCTGTCCTTTTAACGTAGAGGGTTAATAGGCAGGGATGAGCCGAACACCCCCCTGTTCGGTTCGCACCAGAACCTGCGAACAGACAGAATGTCCGCGTGAACTTTAGAACCCTATTAAATACAATGGACTCGAACGTTCGAAATCTAAAGTGCTAATATGCAATTTATTGTCCTAAAAAGTGTTTGGGGACCCGGGTCCTGCCCCAGGGGACATGTATCAATGCAAAAAAAAGTTTAAAAAAATAGACGTTTTTACGGGAGCAGTGATTTTAATAATGCTTAAAATGAAAAAGTAAAAGTGAAATTTTCCTTTAAATTTCGTACCTGGGGAGTGTGTATAATATGCATGTAAAGTCGCGCATGTTTCCCGTGCTTAGAACTGTCTCTGCACAAAGTGTAATTTTTGAAGGAAAAAAAGTCATTTAAAACTCACCCGCGGCTATTAATGAATTGTCGGCTTTTATCAATACATAGAAAAGTCATTGATAAAAAAAATAAAAAAAAAAAAAAAGCGTGGGGGTTCCCCCAAATTCAATTACCAGGCCCTTCAGGTCTGGAATGGATATTAAGGGGAACCCCGCCGCAAATTAAAAAAAAAAATGGCGTGCGGTTCCCCCTAAATATCTATACCAGGCCCTTCAGATCTGGCATGGATTTTAAGGGGAACTCCACCCCAAATTAAAAAAAAAATGCCGTGGAGTCCCCCCAAAAATCCATACCAGACCCTTATCCGAGCACGCAACCTGGCCGGCCGCAGGGGAAGAGGGGGGGACGAGAGAGTGGCCCCCCCTCCCTCCTGAACCGTACCAGGCCACATGCCCTCAACATGGGGAGGATGTCCCCATGTTGATGGGGACAAGGGCCTCATCCCCACAACCCTTGCCCGGTGGTTGTGGGGGTCTGCGGACAGGGGGCTTAACAAAGGGGACCCCCAGATCCCGCCCCCCCCTATGTGAATTGGTAAGGGGTACATTGTACCCCTACCATTTCACGAAGAAAATTATTTTTTTTTTAAATAAAAACAAACAAACACCTTGGAAAAGTCCTTTATTAAAAAAATAAAATAAAAAACATTCCAGCGATGAAATCCAGTGTCCCGCGGCGATCCCGATGTCCAGCGCTGTCCGTCATTGGTTGTGCCTGAGCGGACCTGATGGGGAACTTCCTCCGCAGTGTTTTAAATGTATAGACCCGCCCCTTCTAAAGTTCCCCATCAGGTCCGCTCAGCGGACCAGATGCGGAACGCGAGAAGGGGTGGGTCTATACATGAATTACACAGTGAAGGAAGTTCCGCATCAGGTCCGCCCCCTCGGTAAGTCAGACCGCGCCTACGTCATTGGCCTGAGCGGACCTGATGGGGAACTTCCTTCACTGTGTAAATTTAAATTACACAGTGAAGGAAGTTCCCCGCTCAGGCCAATGACGTAGGCGGGGTCTGACATACTGAGGGGGCGGACCTGATGGGAATTTCCTTCACTGTGTAATACATAAATAGACCCGCCCCTTCTAAAGTTCCCCATCAGGTCCGCTAAGCGGACCAGATGCGGAACATGAGAAGGGGCGGGTCTATTCACGTATTACACAGTGAAGGAAGTTCCCATCAGGTCCGCCCCCTCGTAGAGCGGACCTGATGGGGAACTTCCTTCACTGTGTAATACATGAATAGACCCGCCCCTTCTCGCGTTCCACATCTGGTCCACTGAGCGGACCTGATGGGGAACTTTAGAAGGGGCGGGTCTATACATTTAAAACACTGCGGAGGAAGTTCCCCATCAGGTCCGCTCAGGCACAACCAATGACGGACAGCGCTTGACATCGGGATCGCCGCGGGACACTGGATTTCATCGCTGGAATGTTTTTTTTTTTTTTTTAATAAAAGGACTTTTCCAAAGTGTTTGTGTGTTTTTATTTACATTTTTTTACACTTTCTTCGTGAAATGGTAGGGGCACAATGTACCCCTAACCAATTCACATAGGGGGGGCGGGATCTGGGGGTCCCCTTTGTTAAAGGGGTCTTCCAGATTCCGATAAGCCCCCGCCCGCAGACCCCCACAACCACCGGGCAAGGGTTGTGGGGATGAGGCCCTTGTCCCCATCAACATGGGGACATCCTCCCCATGTTGAGGGCATGTGGCCTGGTACGGTTCAGAAGGGGCCGCTCTCTCGTCCCCCCCTCATTTCCTGTGGCCTGCCAGGTTGCGTGCTCGGATAAGGGTCTGGTACGGCATTTTTTTTTACAATTTGGGGTGGAGTTCCCCTTAAAATCCATGCCAGATCTGAAGGGCCTGGTATGGATATTTGGGGGAACCGCACGCACATTTTTTTTTTAATTTGCGACGGGGTTCCCCTTAATATCTATACCAGACCTGAAGGGCCAGAGACAGTTCTAAGCACGGGAAACATGTGCGACTTTACATGCATATCATACACACACCCCCAGGTACAAAATTTAAAGGAATATTTCACTTTTATTGTTTTATTTTAAGCATTATTAAAATCACTGCTCCTAAAAAAACGGCCGTTTTTAAAACTTTTTTTTGCATTGATACATGTCCCCTGGGGCAGGACCCGGGTCCCCAAACACTTTTTAGGACAATAACTTGCATATAAGCCTTTATAATTAGCACTTTAGATTTCTCCCATAGACTTTTCGAATTTGCCGCGAACACCCCAAATTGTTCGTTGTTCGGCGAACGGGCGAACAGGCAATTTACGAGTCGAACATGAGCTCGACTCGAACTCGAAGCTCATCCCTTTTTTTTTTTTAAACAAAAAACAGCGCATCCTGCATGTTTGAGGTTTGTGGTCTCAGCAAAATAATGTAGGAATTTGGCATATTAACCAACCATAATGCACTGCCTGTCAATAAGGGGTTTAAAAAAAACAAAAAAACAGACAATGTGATTTAGCTGCAAAATTGGAAAGCATAGAGCCTGCTGCTGGTGAAGTGCATAGAATGAAATTACTGTAGGGTTTGTAGGAACTGAAGGACTGAATGTTCTGCAGGTAGCAAAATGCTGTGTATCTTGGATAATTTGAGGGTGGTGGAAGGGAAGGGTTTTTCCCTTTATGCATCTGCATAGACAATTTAAAAATAACGCGATTGTGACAGTGCAAGGCTCTGCCACTGAGAAAATGGTTGCAATAAGGAAACAAGGTTTTCACATATGAAAAGTGCAGGGCACCAGAGTATGGATTATGAGCAGATAAAACCTGTGTCCTGGTCTTACAGAAGATCAGCAGGATGAGTGTGCAGGAGTGCAGAACCATTAAAATGATAAGCCTGGCAATAGTTCATGGCTCCGGTTTAGAGACAGGTGTGTGTGCTCCTGTAAGGAGATAGAGGTGCTCTACTCAAAAGCACTCCATGCTGGAGAGTCCATAGGACTAGGAGAGTTGAGGCAGGTAAGCGTCTCCGAGAGAGATCTCGGAAAAAAAAGTGAGTCCAGGGAACCGAGGCAATCTGGAGGTCTCAGAGGAGCGAGAAAGCCCAGCGTGACAGGAGAACCCCTATTGAGAGGCCAGGGAGTGGACTTGTGCAGCAGGGCGCTGCAATTAAAAGTCTGAGATGGTCTGAGGGACCCGTGAAAAAATCAGCGGTGTGGCTTAAAAGTGAGCCAGGGGGCTCAGCATTTTCTGTTATCTATTTTGCTGGTGAAAATCCCTTGTGTGAGCAATTGTCTGTTTCAAACTTTTCTTTAAGATTGTTTTTTTTTTAAATGTGGGCTGTCAAACTTTAAAACCACAGTTCAGACTGGCATTGACTCAATACAAATGTTTCTACCATTGAACTGAATTCCCCAATATCACACTATTACAAAGAAAAAAAAATCCCATACCCTAACCCTGGCTTCTGAAGCTCCTTGTCAGGGAAATCCGTCCAACAGCGCCAATCAGCGCCCAATGCGCACGCGCGGCGGAATGATTTTTCGGCGCATGCGCGGGACGGCGCTTCTACGTTCTCGGGTGCGCGCGCCGACGCAGCGGCGCGCGCGCATGCGCGGCGGCGCACCAATAGGAATCCAGGCGGGCCTATTTAAAGAGACCCAGTTGCACTGACAAGTTGCTGGTTTGTCAGCTTTCCTGTATACCCAAGACTCTGGAAAACTATCTTGAAAATCTCCTTGTGACCCGGACTGGCTTGATTCCTCTGATCTCTCTCCTGGACCTGACCCTCGGCTTGTTATACGGACTTCTGCCTTCTCCTGTGTTTGACCCTCGGCCTGTGACTCGGATCTGCTGCCTGTCTACAATCCTTGACCTCCTGCTTGTACCTTTTGGACTTCCGCGTTTCCTTTGAACTCCTGCCTGGTTCCCGGTATTCTCTGGACTTGTTACCTTTTACTGTGCTAGACCCCCAGCCGGGACTGTTACCTTGCAATTGCAACCCGGACTCAACCTGCACCGGCTTCCATTATCTCCTGCTGTTTGAACTTTACCAATCCGGCTAGTTCCTGCTTGAAGCCTGTTTCTTCAGTCTACTCAGCACTACCGGACCGTCTACAAGTACCCACCACCTGCCGGTATCCGGTGCCGCTTCTCGCCATCCACTCCCTGTCTCAGCTCCAGGGGGTGGAGTGCGTCAAGTCGCAAAGGTGAACCACTCTCGGCATCTCGGCCTCGGTAAGTACATACCCTTACAGTACAAACCAGCCAGATGTCTGAGGCCGACAGGGTGCGTTCACCGTTCGAGACCCTATGTCAGCAAGTCACCGCACTAACCGATGCGGTTCAGAAATTACAAGAAGGTTATGTCCAAATGGATGGCCGCTTTCAGCTACTTACTGGAGCTACAGGACCAGCATCACCAGCTGCTACCGTTGCCAATGTTGCCTCCACGTCTCAAAATCAGGCAAATCCCACCGTAGTAATGGCTACCCCTGAACCCAGGGTCCCCCTGCCTGAGCGATTTTCTGGCGTCCGTAAGAAATATCGGGCTTTCAAAAACGCATGTTCTCTTTACTTCGCCCTTCAACCCAGGACTTTCTCTTCAGAAGTGGTAAAGGTGGGGTTCGTCATCTCCCTTCTAACCGACGAACCTCAGGCCTGGGCCCATGGCCTGATGGAGCAAAGCAGCCCCATACTAGATTCCGTGGACACCTTCTTCGAGAGTATGGTGCAGCTGTATGACGATCCTCAGCGATCAGCTACAGCTGAGTCTGTTCTCCACAGTTTAACCCAGGGGAGAAGGCCGGTGGAGGACTACACGGCAGAATTCCGGAAATGGTCAGCTGACACTGGCTGGAATGAGACGGCCCTTAAATACCAATATCGCCAAGGACTGTCTGAGGCTCTTAAAGAGGAGCTGGCCAGGATTGGTGTTCCAACTACTCTGGAAGATTTGATCCAGTCTGTCACTCAGCTTGACAGACGCCTGCGGGAGCGGCGTTCTGAGCGTTTCCAGACTACCCGTCCAAACTGGACTTTGCCCCGATCAGCTTCTGCCTATCCACCCATCCAAGTTCCTACAGCATCTTCTCCTCCCGAGCCTGAACCCATGCAGCTTGGTCTGGTTCGTCCTCCCCTTTCTCCTGAGGAAAAGCAGCGCAGGCGTCAGGCCAATCTGTGTCTTTACTGCGGGGGTACTGGCCATTTCCTTCGGAGCTGCCCAGTGAGACCTAGTAAGTGTACCCTCAAAGACACTTTGAACTACCAAGTTTCTGGCTTACCACAGACTTATGTTGTTCTTTCTATTTCTCTACAGCTACCAACAGGAGCAACCCGCCTACCGGCGATTATTGATTCAGGAGCCTGCAGCTGCTTTCTGGACTCTTCACTTGCTTCCCAACTTCACTTTCCTCTGCAAACCAAGGACCGTTATCTTCAGGTTCGTCTGGCGGATGGATCCCTGCCTCGTTCAGGGGTAATTACGCAAGAAACAAAACCCGTCCTTGCTATCACGGATTCAGGCCACCAAGAATACCTTCGATTTGACCTCATCCCATCTCCCATGTTTCCCATCATCCTGGGCCTCCCCTGGTTACAAGCACATGAGCCTCATATAAACTGGGCCAAAAGGGAAGTTAACTTCACTTCTTCGTATTGTTCCCAACACTGTCTTTCCGCACTTCCAACTGTCTGTGCTACTTTAACCCCTCAACCGGATAACCTACCACATGTTCCATCAGCATACTTAGAATTCCAGGACGTCTTCGACAAACAGCAGGCCGACCGCCTACCTCCACATCGTCCCTACGATTGTCCCATTGACCTTCTGCCTGGCTCCAAAATTCCATTCGGCCGCATCTTTCCCTTGTCCGAATCCGAGTTGAAGGCCCTCAAGTCTTACATTGAGGAAAATCTGGAAAAGAAATTCATTCGCCCCTCTTCTTCCCCAGCCGGTGCCGGAATCTTTTTCGTTGAAAAGAAAGACGGGACTCTGAGGCCCTGCATCGACTATAGGGAATTAAATAAAATTACTATTAAAAATAGATACCCGCTTCCTCTCATCCCGGAGTTGTTCCAACGATTCCGATCAGCTCGGATCTTCTCTAAACTGGACCTTCGAGGGGCCTACAACCTCATCCGGATCAGGGCTGGAGACGAATGGAAGACGGCTTTTAGATCTAGGTTCGGTCATTTTGAATACTTGGTCATGCCATTCGGGCTTTGCAACGCCCCAGCTACTTTCCAGCACCTGGTCAATGACATTTTCCGTGAACACCTGGACGACTTCCTAGTAGTCTACTTAGACAATATTCTTATTTTTTCGTCCTCCCTTGAACTGCACCGAATCCATGTCATCAAGGTCCTCACTATTCTCCGAGAACATAGACTTTACCTCAAGGCCGAGAAATGTGACTTTGAGAAAACCACTGTGCAATTTTTGGGATTTATTATTTCTACCAATGGGGTCGCAATGGACCCGCAGAAAGTCAAAGCTATCCAGGAATGGCCAGCCCCAACAGACAAGAAAGGGGTACAACGGTTTATAGGTTTCGCCAACTTCTACAGGAGGTTCATTGTGGGGTTCTCCTCTATTGTGGCACCTATAACCCAACTGACACGCCAGGGCTACCACTTTCACTGGTCACCGGAAGCTCAGGATGCCTTCGATAAACTAAAAAATGCATTCACATCGGCACCTGTATTGAAGCATCCAGATCCGCTACTGCCGTTTACTCTGGAAGTAGATGCTTCAGAGTCAGCCACTGGGGCCATCCTCTCTCAAAGGCAGGGCCCCAAATCCCTTCTTCATCCAGTAGCCTTTGCCTCTCGTAAACTAACTTCTCCGGAACGTAATTATGACGTCGGAGACCGGGAACTATTAGCTATCAAATTCGCCCTGGAAGAATGGCGATACCTTCTGGAGGGAGCCCCTCACCCTGTCATGATATTCACGGATCATAAGAATCTAGAATATCTGAGAACAGCAAAACGTCTTCGACCCAGACAAGCCCGATGGGCCCTCTTCTTCACCAGGTTTAACTTTCATATCTCTTATAGGCCCGGTTCCAAGAACGTGAAGGCGGATGCACTCTCTAGGATGTTTCCCGAGACCCCTCAAGCAGAGGAACCAAGTACCATCCTATCAGCACAAAACTTTCTGCTCATCCCACAGGCTGATCTACTAACCTCCATAAAAGCCGCCTCTAAGCATTGTCCTGACCAAGTAACCTCTTCCCTAGAGAAGCATAATGACTTGCTCTGGTCCCAAGGTAAAGTCTTCGTCCCTCTGGAAACAAGGCAACTGATTCTGAAAACTTTCCACGACCACAAACTAGCTGGTCACTTTGTAACCAAAAAAACCATGGAACTAATCTCTCGCTCCTTCTGGTGGCCTGGTTGGAGACAAGATTGCAAGTCCTATGTTGCCTCCTGTACCCGTTGCCAACGGTATAAGGGACCCAAAACCAAGAGTTGGGGACTACTCAAACCTTTGCCTATCCCTGAACGTCCGTGGGCAGATGTGTCCATGGACTTCATTGTAGATCTACCGCCCTCTGGAGGTTTTACCACGATTCTGGTCGTAATTGACCGCCTCTCCAAAATGGCACACTTCGTGCCCATGATCGGTACCCCCTCTGCTGCAGATACAGCCAAAGCCTTCTTTCAGGAGATAATCAGGCTCCATGGGGTGCCTAAGAGCATCACCTCTGACAGAGGCGTTCAATTCACGTCGAAATTCTGGAAGGAACTTTGCAAATCTTTAGAAGTCAAGATTTGCCTATCATCGGCATATCACCCCCAGAGCAACGGACAGACAGAGAGAACCAATCAAACCCTAGAACAATATCTCCGTTGTTTTTGCTCAGCCTCACAAGACGATTGGTCCTCCCTATTATCCTACGCTGAATTTGCATATAACAACTCGGTGCATTCAGCCACCAGTCAAACTCCTTTTTGGGCCAACTTTGGCTTCCATCCTTCCTTCCTCCCTGATGACATTCCGGAGAGCTCTGTTCCTGCTGTTCAAGATCGGATAGCCTTTGTTCAATCTAATTTTCTGAGACTCCAGGAAATGATGCAAAACGCCCAGGAGTCTTACAAGAGACACTATGACAAGGGTAGGAAGGAAAATCCAGTCTTCAAAGTTGGGGAGGAAGTATGGCTCTCCGCCACCAACCTCAAATTGCCGATCCCTTCACGGAAATTGGGACCAAGATTTATAGGCCCTTTTAAAATCAAGCGAGTAATCAACCCTGTGGCCTTTGAATTGGCACTGCCCGACTCCTACAGGATACACCCGGTCTTCCACACGTCTCTGTTGAAACCAGTAGTCTCCAGCTCCTTCCCGGGAAGGGATGAGCCACCTCCTCCACCAGTGGAGGTTGATGGTGAAAATGAGTACGTGGTGGAATCTATCTTGGGCTGCAGGAAAAGAGGCAGGCAGTTACAGTATTTAATCAAATGGAAGGGGTATCCCCCAGAGGACAACTCTTGGGAACCATCTAGGAACCTACATGCTCCCCGCCTAATTAGAGTCTTTCACCAGGAACATCCCGAGTTGATGTCTAGTCTGGGCGTCCGGAGTCCGCCCCTAGGAGGGGGGCACTGTCAGGGAAATCCGTCCAACAGCGCCAATCAGCGCCCAATGCACACGCGCGGCGGAATGATGCTTCGGCGCATGCGCGGGACGGCGCTTCTACGTTCTCGGGTGCGCGCGCCGACGCAGCGGCGCGCGCGCATGCGCGGCGGCGCACCAATAGGAATCCAGGCGGGCCTATTTAAAGAGACCCAGTTGCACTGACAAGTTGCTGGTTTGTCAGCTTTCCTGTATACCCAAGACTCTGGAAAACTATCTTGAAAATCTCCTTGTGACCCGGACTGGCTTGATTCCTCTGATCTCTCTCCTGGACCTGACCCTCGGCTTGTTATACGGACTTCTGCCTTCTCCTGTGTTTGACCCTCGGCCTGTGACTCGGATCTGCTGCCTGTCTACAATCCTTGACCTCCTGCTTGTACCTTTTGGACTTCCGCGTTTCCTTTGAACTCCTGCCTGGTTCCCGGTATTCTCTGGACTTGTTACCTTTTACTGTGCTAGACCCCCAGCCGGGACTGTTACCTTGCAATTGCAACCCGGACTCAACCTGCACCGGCTTCCATTATCTCCTGCTGTTTGAACTTTACCAATCCGGCTAGTTCCTGCTTGAAGCCTGTTTCTTCAGTCTACTCAGCACTACCGGACCGTCTACAAGTACCCACCACCTGCCGGTAGCCGGTGCCGCTTCTCGCCATCCACTCCCTGTCTCAGCTCCAGGGGGTGGAGTGCGTCAAGTCGCAAAGGTGAACCACTCTCGGCATCTCGGCCTCGGTAAGTACATACCCTTACACTCCTAGGGGAATAGGCAATGTCATTGTGTCTAACTGCTGCCTTCTGAACACTCAAAATCTTGCAAAAAAAAATACCCCTGCAATGACTGGACCTTGGAGAAGTGGGGTTACACCCTGAAAGCTTGTCCTGAAATTGTGGATGTTAGTGCAAAGAAAGAAAAAGTATCATGGGCAGTACTTAATTGTTCTTGGTACATTCTTATGAGATTTATAGTGCACTGTATATAAAGTATATATTGTTACATAGTTAGTCAGGTTAAAAAAAGACACAAGTCCATCTAGTTCAACCAATAACAGAAATGTATATCATATTATCCCATATACACAATCCCATACCCACAGTTGATCCAGAGGAAGTTTAAAAACCCCTAGCAAAGCATGATCCAATTTGCTTACAGCGGGGGGGAAAACCGGAATTAGACTTACCGGTAACTGTTTCCAGGAGTCTTCCAGGACAGCCCTTGAGAGATGGAGCTACTCCCACTGGAAAGGAAACACAATGTCCTTATCTCTTTAAAAGGTGGCTCCTCAGGCACCTGGTCAGTTTACCCAAGAACCGAAGGACGGAGCTGAAAGATAGTTAAATAGTACACTAAATCACCTTATACATACAAAGGGTGGGAACGTGCTGTCCTGGAAGACTCCTGGAAACAGAGTTACCAGAAAGTCTAACTCTGGCTTTCCCCCAGTAGTCTTCCAGGACAGCCCTTGAGAGGATGAACAAATACTCACCCAAATTTAGGGAGGGGGACCACTGCTTGAAGGACTTTCCTTTCAAACGCTTGATCTTGGCTACCCAAAATGTCTGATCGATAATGTTGAATGAACGTAGCCATGCTTGACCACGTGGCAGCCTTACATATTTGCTCCGGGGTAGCGCCGGCTCTTTCTGCCCTGAACGTGGCTAATGCTCTTGTAGAGAGTGTGCATTCAACTCCTGTGGAGGGTCCAAGTGTAAAGTCTTGTACCCCTCTGAGATAGCCATCTTTATCCACCTAGCTATTGTCCCTTTAGAGCAGTGGTTCTCAACTCATGTCCTCGGGACCCACTAACAGGCCAGGTTTGCAAGATAACTGAAATACATCACAGGCAATATAATTTGCTGCTCAGTGATTGCAGTTTTCTAGTCTGCATCTCCCTAAGGTAATACTTAAAATCTGGCCTGTTAGTGGGTCCTGAGAACAGGAGTTGAGAACCACTGCTTTAGAGGCTTGTCTACCTTTCCGATTTCCTGAGAAGAGGATAAACAGGGTCTCTAATGTTCTAACGCATTTTGTAGCTTCCAAATAGCATATAAGACATCTTCTGACTTCCAGCAAATGTAGATGCTCCTCCTTGCTATTAGATGGTTTATTACAGAAGGAGGGTAGAACTATATCCTTCCTGACTCCTATGAAAGGTAGAAGCGACCTTGGGGATAAATGCTTGGTCAGTCTTGAGAATGATCCTATTTTCCAATATCTGTAGGAAGGTCTCTCTGACTGACAAAGCCTGTAGTTCGCTGACCCTACAAGCAGACGTCATTGCGATGAAAAAAACGTTTTGAGGGTAATAAGTTGTAACGGCACCCCAAATATGAAAGGGGGTAAAAGCCGTTTAGATCTCTTCCCTCTCCTGGACACAAATTCACTGTCGATACTCCACAGCCAGCGGACCCCTTCCCATAGGAATTAATCCTTCTGAAAGAACGAGACGCACTCTGTATCTTCCCAAGGATAGACTGACTTTATTGCCAAAAACATTGAAACTCTTATACACATCCAATACTGCATTAACCTGAATGAACAATGGTCCAGCTCCACCCACAACACAACAAGCCCCAATACACATTATTTTGACGTCTGCTAGGAGACAACAGGTTCTAATCCCCTTTATGTTTAAATGACTATGCATGACCTTTATATTCACCAGACTGTCTGATACTTTACAATACACACAAGTACAGACTTAATTAACACAATGAACGATCCTTAGACGCCATCCTAGATTCATTTACATCACACAGGCAGGTAACACATCTCCCAATTAACCTGTTCAGGGTAAAACATCCAGTACATATTGTGGACTAATATTACTATTTCAATTTCAAGCAATCCAAGCCATATTCTTAATGTCCATGGTTTCCTGGCTCACCCTGTGTCCAAAGTGACCCCTCTGTCACATAAGTCTTATGGGGGTCTTTGATAACGGCTCAAAGGTCTTTCTATTGACTGCTTTTGACACAATAGACAGGTCCCATGTCGAAATCTTACGACAAGCCACAGGTCATAGTCTTGAAACTGCCTTAGAGAATCTGACCAGATGCCTGAGGGACCGCCTTTTAAAGAGCTATGGGCAATGTGTTTCCTATCCAGTGGGAGGAGCTCCATCTCTCAAGGGCTGTCCTGGAAGATGACTGGGGGAAAAATGTCCTTCCTGATTCCCCGAGAGGCAATTGGATATTCCCTGGATCAACTTTACCCATAAATTTTAGTACCCAGGAAAAAATTTAGGCCTTTTTTAAAGCAATCTACTAAGCTGGTCAGAACCACCTCTGGAGGGAGTCTATTCCACATTTTCATAGCTCTTACTTTGAAGAAACCTTTCTGTATTTGGAGATGAAATCTCTTTTCCTCTAGACATAAAGATTGTTCCATTGTCCTCTGTGATGACCTTAAAGTGAATAACTCAATACCCAGTTCACTATATGGACCCCTTATGCATTTGTGGATGTTGATCATATCCCCCCCCCCCTTAAGCTCCTCTTTCTTCTCAAGAGAGAATGAATTCAGTCCCTCTAATCTTTCTTCATAGCTGAGCTCCTCCATTCCTCTTATCAGTTTGGTTGCCCTGCACTTTCTACAGCTCCCCAATATCCTTTGAGAACTGGTGCCCAAAACTGAACTGCATATGTCAAATGAGGTCTTACTAATGATTTGTACAGGGGCAAAATGTTATCTCTCTCTCTCTGGAGTTCATACCTCTCTTAATACAAGAAAGGACTTTGTTAGCTTTGGAAACCTCAGCTTGGCATTGCATGCTATTATTACCGTATTTTTCGCTCTATAAGACACACCTGACCATAAGACGCACCTAGGTTTTAGAGGAGGAAAAAAAATATTCTGAACCAAATGGTCTACTAAAATATTTACCAGTGCCCATGAAATGCAGCCTGACCTGTGCCAAAGAAATGCAGCCTGACCATTGCCATTAATGCAGCCTGACCATTGCCAATAATGCAGCCCGACCATTGCCAATAATGCAGCCTGACCTGTGCCACAGAGGCACTACAAGTCCCAGCAGAGCAGGTTGCCATATTTCAGCCCCCACAGAGGCACTACAAGTCCCAGCAAAGCAGGTTGCCATATTTAACCCCCCCCACAGAGGCACTACACGTCTCAGCAGAGCAGGTTGCCATATTTCAGCCCCCCCACAGAGGCACTACAAGTCCCAGCAGAGCAGGTTGCCATATTTCAGCCCCCCCTACAGAGGCACTACAAGTCCCAGCAGAACAGGTTGCCATATTTCAGCCCCCCTACAGAGGCACTACAAGTCCCAGCAGAACAGGTTGCCATATTTCAGCCCCCCACAGAGGCAAAACAAGTCCCAGCACAGCAGGTTGCCATATTTCAGCACCCCCACAGAGGAACTACAAGTCCCAGCAGAGCGGGCTGTCACCTGTCCTCCAAACACAGCATTAGGAGACTGCACAGCCTTCCATCCACTCACTCCTGCTGCTATACACTTCTCCCCACTCTCCCCTTACAATAGTGTCCTACCTGAGTCTGGGCAGCATGTCACGCTGCATAGTGGGGCAGTGGTCGTTATTTCCTCTTCTCGCAAGACACGTCCCGGCTCCCAGACCCCTCCTACCTGCAGCACACAAGGCTGCAGATCACTTTGCCACTGGCCAGGCACCTCCATGGCTGCAGCGGCGGCTGGAGCAATAAGCTAGGCATCGGCAGATGCGGCCACGAGTGTGCACTGATTGGGATATTTTATCTGTGCGGGAGGAGGCCGCGGGAACCGGGACTCGGGAGTACAGGTGGGGGGGGGGCTTTTTTGCAGGCAGTGGCGGGGGGCGTTGACAGCGGAGGCGGGGGGCGTTGACAGCAGTGGCGGGGGGCGGTGCCTGATGTACATTCGGACCATAAGACGCAGAGACATTTTCCCCCATATTTTTGAGGGACAAAAGTGCGTCTTATGGTCCGAAAAATACGGTAAGCTTATGATCTACCAAAGCCCCCAGATCCTTCTCCACTATGGATTCCCCCAGTTGTACTCACCCTAATATGTAAGTGCATAAATTTACATTTATCAAAATTTAACCTCCGTTGCTGCATAGTTGCCCAATTAAACAGTGCATTGAGGTTGTTTTGTAAGTTGAAGACCTCTTGTAAGGATGTTAATCCACTGCATAGCTTGATGTCATCTGCAAAGACCGAAATGGTACTTTTAATCCCAGACCCTATATCAGGGTTATAGTTAAAATGAAGTATATTTTATGGCAATTATTTTTCCATATGTGCTTTTTTGCATGTTTATGCAGAGTTTAGGGAGGGGGTTGGGGTTCAAACTGAAGAAGTACAAGGTCTACAAGGTCTACTTTAAATAAAAATTCACAAAACATAAATGCCTGCTTTTAGAGCCGTAAATCAATAATAAGAGGTATAATTTTAGTGAATGTTTAATAAACTTTACACAGGAATGTTTAAGGGAAGATTAATGAGTAACCCATGCATGATTTGGTGAAAACCCTAGATGTAGACAAAATTTAATAATGTGCTACACTTATACTAAAGACACATTATAATTGATCTGGGTCAATTTTAGTCACTTTTTTTTTATATTTTACAAATAAACACTTCATACAAAGATACACAAATCACAAAGGATTTCCAGTGCTATTTGAAGCTGCTTTGTGAACTGAAACCAAGCTTTATAGCCCAACTATAATAGGCAAACTTTTTTTTAGTTTTGTTTAAAGTAGGGAGGGTTTATATTTTTATTGAGTGTTTGTCCCCACTGAGGAAATTCTTGGATGACCACTATAATCAATCTCAGTTTGATCAGATGCTTTTGAGGGCAGAGAAATGATCTGAGGTCTAATAGAACCCAGGTCCCTCAGTTAAGTAGACCTGTCATAGCTGTCATAGCTCATGCTATCGCAAGGGATGTTTCTCATCCCTTGTGATAGCAATAAAGTTTATATAAAAAAATTAAAGAGGCGGTTTAAAAAAGTGTGACATTAAAATTGCAGCAAACACTATTTTATTCTCCTGGGTCTCTGCTTTCAAAAAATATATACAGTGTGGGGGTTCTAAGTAAATTTCTAGCAAAAAAAAATATTGATTTAACATGTATGTAAGAAATGTCAGAATTGGCCTAGTTTTTAAGTGTTTAAAGGGAAAAAACATGTGCATGTATTCCAGAGATGTACAGTACTAGTTATGTTTTTTTTTTGCCCCCCACCCACATAGCCTGACTACATAAATAGAGTAATATCTCTGATCAATATCTAATATTGGTCAACAAATATGTGACATATTTGTAACATTGTAAGACAGTAAACAATCACAACAGTTATAACAAATCTGTTTACCGAGACAAAAGAATAAGCAAAGATAAATGCACACTTAATTTATGAGAGCTCTGGTTCCAGAGAGGCAAGTGTGAGTGGATTGAACCTATGGCATTTCAAATTCCATCAAACAATTGTGCTTGTTTATAGCTCATAAGTAAGTTTATACACAGAAGGTTTGAATTAATTACTTTTTTCCAGATGTCTATGGAGGGGGATGAGGGTCCTTTTCACATTAAAAGGATTCATTTTTGGCATAAAAACAGAGGGTGTATAGTAGCAACTTGGCATTTTTAGATAACAGTAGTTCTCTAATGATACCTAATAATTAATTTTTAGAGTGGGAAATAGTAGGGAGACACAGTGTTGAAGAATTGATGTTTATAACCTTTAATCAGAATTCATGAATGTAGCAACCAGAAACACTGAAACAATCATCAGTTTCTCCACAGACCAAGTAGTGTAGACTTACTTACTAATGGCGTCTAACAGGTATAGTGAGACTGGTGAAATGGTTTCGTGTTTATCACTTTATCTTTGGGGGATATCACAGAGCCTTTATATTTGCCCTTAAATTCTGACCAATCCTAGCCTGTGTCAGGATCCAAGGGGTTAACAGGCAGCTGGGAGAGACAGTTCAGTCAACTAAAGCCTCGTACACACGAACGAGTTTCTCGTCAAAAACCAGCAAGTAACTTGCTGGCAGAGATTTTTTGCCGAGAAATTTGTTCGTGTGTATGGTTTCTCGTCAAGAAAAGCGACAAGAATCTCAACGAGAAAATAGAGAACCTGCTCTCTATTTTCTCGTCGAGATTCTCGTCAGCCTGTTTCTCGACGAGAAAATTGTGTGTGTGTACACTTACCTTTTCGCCGGGAAGCCCGCGCATGCTCGAAATGACTTTGACGCATGCGCGGTAGCTTCCTAGGCATAGGTAGGGTGAACCAAGATGGCGGCGACGGCATCGAATGTGACGAGCGCATGCTCGTCGTATTCGATGACATTACCGCGTTCGCTCCATTCAAAGAACCGCGGGTTCTTTGAATCGAGCGTGTGTTCACTCGGCCGGGACAAGTTTCTTGTACAAGAATCTCGTAGAAAAAAACGACATGTTTTTTTCGACGAGAATCTCGGCCGTGTGTACGAGGCTTTAGACTTAATGTACACGGGACGTTTTACAGCCTCTCCTGTGCATAGTAACCAATCAGCTTCTATTTTTTTTGTCAAAGCTTAATTGAACAAGCTGAAGTTAGAAGCTGATTGGTTACTATGCACAGATTCTTGGAACACCAGCTTTAGTAAATCGTCCACCATATATACCTGTCCAAGAGCATGAAAGAAAATAAACAAAAAAAAATTAAAAATACAGAGAGCTTGAGTACCCTGAACAAAACAAAAACATGGCCTTTGCCATAAACATGCAAGAAGCAGAGATAGCCAACATTTACGGAGCTCCACATGCCTTCTCCAATGCAGAGAGACTTGTGCGTGATATATAGGAGTGAGGATTCATAGAAAATTAAAGGAATAATGATAAGGATATAATGCCCATTTAGGTTACTGTGAAAGCAAAAGTACACTTAAAGTGGTGTTCCGGCCTAAATTACACTTTTTAAATAAAAATACCCCTAGAATACACAACCTTAATGTATTCTAGTAAAGTTAGTCTGTAAACTGAGGTCCGTTTTGTTAGGTTATTACAGGATATTGAAAGTTTATAAACTAGAAATAGAACGTGGCCATCTTATGTGTGGGCATCTCTGAAGCCAGCCTGTATTCCTTCCTGGATTTCATTACTGCAGATCTCGCACATGCTCAGTGCTACACAAGCAGTGTAATAGGTTTCAGGTCAGGTTTCCATAGCAACAGCAGTGTCAGAGGAAGTTGACACTTTTCTATGCAAACCTCTCCTCCCGTCCTCCCTGCAGAAAACCGTAATATACTACATGTTCAAGAAATTATATATAATCTTGGTGTGTATATATCACACATACACACGCTACTTTTTCTGTACAGCTTTTCATTTAAAAAAATACTAATCTCATCAACCAAATTCATTTATGCATCTAGATTGCATCTCCCCCAGTACAACGAATCGCATCACCCCGGTACAATGAATCGCATCACCCCGGTACAACAAATCGCATCACCCCGGCACAACAAATCGCATCACCCCGGCACAACGAATCGCATCACCCCGGCACAACGAATCGCATCACCCCGGCACAACGAATCGCATCACCCCGGTACAACAAATTGCATCACCCCGGTACAACGAATCGCATCACCCCGGCACAACGAATCGCATCACCCCGGCACAACGAATCGCATCACCCCGGTACAACAAATTGCATCACCCCGGTACAACAAATCGCATCACCCCGGCACAACGAATCGCATCACCCCGGCACAATGAATCGCATCACCCCAATTGCATCACATCATTAGTGCTGACACCCCCCCTCCATCATTAGTACTGACCCCCCCAGAACAAACCACCCCCCCTCCATCATTAGTACTGACCCCCCCAGAACAAACCACCCCCCCTCCAACATTAGTACTGACCCCCCCCCAGAACAAACCACCTCCCTCCATCATTAGTACTGACCCCCCCAGAGAGAGCTGGTCAGAGACAGCCACTTCGATCTCAGGCTGTTTCGCTCTCCTCCACTGACAGGAGGAGGAAGGAGGAGGGTGGGGGCTTCTGCAGGGAACACAGCAGTGGCGGCGGTGATCGGCGGAGAGAGCCGCATACATACAAGGAGAGGAGAAGGAGGAGGGAGGGGAGTACTCTGGCGCTCCAGCGCCTCCACCTCTGCCTGGGGAACTTATTCGGCAGAACAGCGGCCCTGGTCACATCTCACACAGTGCAGTGTGAGTGTGAGATGTGACAGGCTGAGGCAGGGAGGGAGGAGCGGAGGAAGGTGGTCACACACACCAGGCGGACCGAGGGAGGGCAGCATGGGCGTGCCTTCATGAAGATGGGAACGCGATGAGCCTCCTGGGACTCATGACAAATCTCCCAGGAGGCATAGCGGTCAGTGTATGACACGAGGGGGGGGCTGCGGCGCGAAAAGAAACAAAAGTTCAACAAAACAGTGAGTTTAAAAAAATATATATATATATATATATATATATATATATATATATATATACACACACACACCATTTATTCTTAAGGGGACAGTAATAAAGAGGATGCAACAAAGTTGCAAAAGAGGGTGGAACTCCACTTTAATTCCCAGGGTCTAAGATGGAATACAGAAAAGGGGACTACTCCTATGCACCTGCCAGGGCCGAGGAGTTTCAAAGTCACGGTCACATATGTTAGAAAGTCACTGCATAGACAGTAATTTAGACTTCAGGAAGGGTGCCAGAGCAAGGATGTGGATTTGCAGTATTTTTTTCAGTTGGAAGAGTAGAGCATTAATAACAATAAAAGAAATATAACAAAACAGTGTGTAACCCCCAGTCTTGGGCATGGCAGAAAATCGGCCAAGACACAGGCTCACAAGTCTCTATGAGGACATAAATGTACTACAGAAGGGATTTTTACTACTTTTAGTACTCATTTGGTCATTTATGAGCATCTGCTACAAGAAATACAAGAATTGGGGCCAAACAAATCATCCATCCAGGCAGGGCCGGACTGGCCTACCGGGAGACCGGGAGATTTCCCGGTAGGCTGCCTGTCCTGGGGCCGGTTTCACTTGCGGGTATCACGGAGCTGCCTGGCTGGGTCTGTGTTCGGCGGTGGCGGCGCTGTAACACGGTCCCGCCCCCCTAGACCGGCTCGTGTGATAGGCTGAACACTGACTCTATCTACTATCACAGGAGCCCGTCTAGGGGGGCGGGACCGTGTTACAGCGTCACCGCCGAACACAGACCCAGCCAGGCAGCTCCGTGATACACAGGAGGAGATGCCCGCCGTACAGCCGCAGTGTGCCTGGATAGGAGGATCAGATTTGGCAGGGGGGGGGGGCGCATATAGAGGAAATTAGCTTTCTATATTCCTCCATACAGCCGCTGAATGCTTGCAGGAGGGGGAGGAGGAGAATCAAGCATTCAGCGGCTGTATGGAGGAATATAGAAAGCTAATTTCCTCTATATGCGCCCCCCTGCTTCTCCTCCTATCCAACTTCTTTTGCTGGCCCCTCCCAGTTCTCCTTGTGGCTCCCCCCAGTGCTCTGCTTCCCCACCACTCTCCAGCCCCCCCCCCCACAGTTCTCTCCACCTCTGTTGTTTCTGCCCCCCCAGTGCTCTCCTTCCCCACCACACTCTCCAGCCCCCCGACAGTTCTCTCCACCTCTGTTCTCTCTGCCCCCCCCTCTCCAGCTCTCCCCATCACTCTCCAGTGACCATCCCAGTGCTCTCCACTCCCCCCACCCAGTGCTCTCCACCCCTGTCCCCCCCCAGTGCTCTCCACTCCCCCAGTGCTCTCCACCCCTGTCCTTCCCCCCCCTCCCCAGTGCTCTCCACCCCTGTTCTTTCTCCCTCCAGTGCTCTCCAGCTCTCCCCATCACTCCCCAGCCCCCACCCCAGTACTCTCCGCCCCCCACAGTGCTCTCCAGCCCCCCTGTGCTCCCCACCCCTGTTTTTTCTCCCCCCAGTACTCTCCAGCTCTCCACATCACTCTCCAGCCCCCACCCCAGTGCTCTCCAGCCCCCCATGCTCCCCACCCCTGTTATTTTTGCCCCCACCCATGTGCTCTCCAACCCCACCAGTGCTCTCTGCCCCCCATAGTGCTCTCCAGCCCCCCATACTTTCCACCCCTGTTTTTTCTGGCCCCCACTAGTGCTCTCAAGCTCCCCCCATTGTTCTCCACCCCCCAGTGCTCTTCACTCCCCCTGCTCTTTGTACCCCCCAGTGCTCTCCAGCCCCCGTGCTCTACACCCCTGTTCTTTCTGCCCCCCCCCAGTGCTCTCAAGATCCCCCCAGTGCTCTTTACCTCCCACACTCTTAGCCCCCTCAGTGCTCACCAGCCCCCCCTCTCAGCCTCCCATGCTCTCTACCCCTGTTCTTTTTGGCTCCCCCCCAGTGCTCTCAAGCCCCCCCAGCGCTTTCCCTCTCCACCCCTGTGATCTCCACTCCCCCTGCTCTTTGCCCCCACCCATGTGCTCTCCAACCCCGCCAGTGTTCTCCACTCCCCCTTCTCTCCAGCTCCCACCCAGTGCTCTCACTTCCCCAGGACCAGAGGACAGGCTGACTGGGGCTGGAAAATTAGGACAGCTGAAGGTGCAGGTGGCCAGGGACCACTCCATCTCACAGCAAACACATCCTCTGAAAGGAGCACTGTCCCCATTAAAAACGAGAACAGACCCTGCCTGCTGATGGCGATCATGGACATCCTGCTGGAATGGAAGGTACCGTACCGAGCATCAACAACACACCTTCCCACAGACAGGGACTGCAGACTGGGACATGGGGCATAGGAGAGGCTGCATTCATGGGCACAGTGTGACTGCATTCACAGGCACAGTAAAGCTGCATTTGATGGGCACAGTGATGCTGCATTGATGGGCACAGTGAGGCTGCATTGATGGGCACAGTGAGGCTGCATTGATGGGCACAGTGAGGCTGCAATGATGGGCACAGTGAGGCTGCAATGGTGGGCACAGTATGGCTGCATTCATGGGCACAGTAAAGCTGCATTCGATGAGCACAGTGAGGCTGCATTTATGGGCACAATGAGGCTGCATTTATGGGCACAGTAAGGCTGCATTTATGGCCACAGTGAGGCTGCATTTGTGGCCACAGTGAGGCTGAAATGGTGGGCACAGTGAGGCTGCATTTGATGAGCACAGTGAGGCTGCATTTGATGAGCACAGTGAGGCTGCAATGGTGGGCACAGTGAGACTGCAATGGTGGGCACAGTGAGGCTGCAATGGTGGGCACAGTGAGGCTGCATTTGATCGACACTGATGAGACTGCATTTGATGGGCACTGGTGAGGCTGCATTGAGCTCTTGTATCATATCTGCAGCCTATGACCATCTCCTGTATCATGTCTGCAGTCTCTGAGGGAGTCTGGAGAGGAGTCAAGAGTGGGAGCACCGCTGGGATGGGGGTCATGGGAGAAGTCAGATGTGTGTGGACTGTGGAGAGGAGACTATATAGGATAAAACCAGAGCCACCAAGCTGGATCCAACTGACTGAGCACTGCACGGTGCACCTGAGAGGAGGTCAGTGACAGCACCGCTAGGCCAGTCTGAGGGGGGTCACTGATGTAAGGGGGGAGTGAATATGATAATGTAAGGGGGCACTGATATAAAGATTTCCCCCCTATATCAGTAACCCACCCCCTTTTACCTTAGTGTATAGTTTCTGCGGAAGGTGGTCCCCCCCCACATTCTAAATTCCTGGGGTCCCCCTTGATGATTGACCACTTTTACCACTTTTAACTGGAATTTGCGTTTATATATATATATATATATATATATATAAAGCCCTATGTGCTTTCATATCTGTCTTATCTATATATGATACACTCTTCAAATGTGCTTTAAAATGTATGGTTTTCCCTTTCATGAACAAGAAAATAATGACATTATGCTGTTACGCTGGTATAATAATGCTGTGGAGCTGGTATGAAATTTTTTCCAAGGCTGGATTTTATTCCCAGTCTGGCCCTGCAGCCAGGCCATACTCTCCTTTGGATATGAAAAGAAAATGGAAAAATTGTATACTCACCTTTCCGTAATTTTCCTTTCCTGTCGCATCTTCATGGCAGCATACACCTTTGGGTTGTGGCTCCGCCCTCACAACCTGATAGGACGGTTTAAACTATTAAGCCCAGAGCGGACCCCCGCCCAGGTATTCTAGTATATATATACACCTCACCTCAGACGGGTGGGCATCTGTATGCTGCCATGAAGATGCGACAGGAAAGGAAAATTACGGAAAAGGTGAGTATACAATTTTCCATTTTCCTGTCGCATCATGGCAGCATACACCTTTGGGTGAATAACTCGCAGACTGGGTGGGTCTGAGCATAAAGACAATTTTTTTATTTACATGGAATAGAGGTGTTGGACTGAATACTTGCTCGTCCAAACTCTGCCGTGGATAATCTGGCAGAGTCCACCTTGTAATGAGAAATAAGGGTATTCCTTGAGGACCAGGTCACTGCTCGGCAAATAGTTTCTGAGGACACTCTGCAGTAGGCCGCCCAGGAGGTCGCCATTGCCCTTGTAGAATGTGCCTTTAAGCCCTCAGGTATCTGCGTTTGACTCAGAGAATAAGCCTTTTTGATGATCTTCACCAGCCATGCTGCGATGGTGCGAGAGGTTGCTGCTTGACCTCTTCTAAAGCCGTGTGGGATAACCAGGAGGTTTTCCGACTTCCTAAGGTCGTTTGTTGTTGACAGGTAGGTTAGGATGTTAGTTCTTACATCCAGCGGATGTGGATCCCCTTGTTCTGTGGAGAGAGCAGAAAGGTTAATCTCCTGATTGAAGTGGAAGGAGGATGACACCTTTGGAATAAACCGATCGGATGGTCTTAGGACTACTTTGTCCGGGTAGACAATCAAGTATGGTTCTTTCGCCAATAAAGCTTGCATCTCTGAGACTCTTTTGGCTGATGTTATTGCGATTAAGAAAGTGACTTTGAGTGTTAAGTCCCACAAGGAGATGTTTTCTAATAGAAAAAATGGTTCTTGTGATAGAGCTTCTAGTACGACCGAAAGATCCCAAGTTGGGAAGGAAGGTTTTCTGGGAGGCTTTAACTTTAGGCATGCCCTCTGGAACTGCATGATTAGTGGCTCTTGTGCCCACTTGACTCCTGTCATAGCTGATAATGCTGACACGTGAACTTTTAAAGTGCTTGACCCGAGGCCTTTCTCTAGGCCTAACTGGAGAAACTCAAGGATTTGAGCAACTGTTGGAGAAGATGGGTTCCAGTTTTGTTGCTGTGCTACTGAGAGAAACTTATCCCATATCCTCTTATAGGTATTGTTGGTGGTGTATCTTCTGGCTTGAAGAAGAGTATCTACCACTTTTTGGGAGCAGCCTTGGTTTAAGAACCTAGCCCTTTCAATCTCCAGGCTGTCAGGTGCATTCTTTCCGGTGATGGATGAAGAAGTTGTCCCTGGGAGAGTAGATCCGCTGCTGGTGGAAGCGGTAAAGGTTTTGCTGTATTCAGCTGAAGGAGAGTGGTGAACCATGGTCGTCTCGGCCAAAATGGAAGGATTGTTATCACTGTGGAAGATGACCTCTTGAGCCTGAGAAGGAATCTCGGTATCAGAGGTGTCGGGGGGAAGATGTAACCCAGATGGAAGTTCCACTCGTGTTGTAGACAGTCTGTCCCTTCCGCTGAAGTGCAGGGGGTTCTTGTCAGGTATCTCCGGCACTTCGCATTGTCTGGAGTCGCTGCCAGGTCTATATCCAGCATGCCCCAAGTTCTTGCTATGAGGGAGAAAGCTTGGTGACTCAGAGCCCATTCGTTGTTGGAAACGAAGCTTCTGCTTAGCGTGTCGACCAGCTGGTTCTGCGTTCCTGGGACATATAACGCCTTTAACCCCGACAGATTCAATTGCACCCATTTGAGGACTGGGCGGACTTCCTGCATCATGGATCGGCTTTTGGTGTCGCCTTGCCTGTTGATATAGGCAACTGCCACCCTGTTGTCCATCCTCAACAGGACTTCTTTCCCTTTCAGGAGAGGACTGAAGGCTAGTAGAGCTTGGAAAGCTGCTTTCATCTCCAGTATGTTCGATACTACGTCCTGTGTCTCGAAAGACCAATGGCCTTGAACTGCGAGTTGCTGGTAGTGTGCTCCCCAGCCTTCCCTGCTGGCGTCTGAAGTAATCACCTCCTGGGGAGGGGTGACTATGTGTTTTTACCTTTTTAGGTTGTGCAACCGGGTCCACCACCATAGTGGTTGTTTGATCTTGTTTTGGATGGTGATTCGTTGGGACATCGATACCCCGTTCCACTGTCTCAGAAATTACATTTGGAGAGTAGGGATGAGCTTCGTGTTCGAGTCGAACATACGTTCGACTCGAACATTGGCTGTTCGATCGTTCGACGAAGATCGAACGATTTGGGCCGTTCGCGCCAAATTCGAGTGACGCGAACGGCCCACAATGCACTACGCCATCGCAGTGTCATCCAGGCGCTGTGATTGGCCAAGCATGCACTGTGACCCCGCATGCTTGGCCAATCACAGCGCCGGCAGCGAGGAGAGCAATGATTGGCCACAGGCAGGATGCCTGTGGCCAATTATTGCTGAGGGTGTTTAGTACACGCCCCACACTATAAAAGGCCGCCAGCACGGCGGCCTAGTGTAGTGTGTTCCGGAGCAGGGATAGAGTAGCATAGGCAGGGACAGTGACTGTTATTTCTTTCTTGCTTAACCTGGATTCCTTTAGTTTAGGGAAAGAGAAGGATAGGTAGGGAGAGTGTCAGTGTGTTTTGTGCTTCTGCTATAGTGTGCTTAAAAAAAACATTTATTCTAGGGACAGAAAACTCTAGGTAGGGACAGTGTCAGTTTCTTTCACTCTGCAAGTCCTTGTTTCCAGGGACCTGTAAGGACAGTGAGTTAATTGTCCTTGTGCTATATTGTGCTTAAAAAAAACATTTATTCTAGGGACAGAAAACTCTAGGTAGGGACAGTGTCAGTTTCTTTCACTCTGCAAGTCCTTGTTTCCAGGGACCTGTAAGGACAGTGAGTTAATTGTCCTTGTGCTATATTGTGATTAAAAAAAACATTTATTCTAGGGACAGAAAACTCTAGGTAGGGACAGTGTCAGTTTCTTTCACTCTGCAAGTCCTTGTTTCCAGGGACCTGTAAGGACAGTGAGTTAATTTTCCTTGTGCTATATTGTGATTAAAAAAAACATTTTTTCTAGGGACAGAAAACTGTAGGTAGGGAGAGTGTTTTTTTTCTTTCACTCTGCAAGTCCTTGTTTCCAGGGACCTGTAAGGACAGTGAGTTAATTGTCCTTGTGCTATATTGTGCTTAAAAAAAACATTTATTCTAGGGACAGAAAACTCTAGGTAGGGACAGTGTCAGTTTCTTTCACTCTGCAAGTCCTTGTTTCCAGGGACCTGTAAGGACAGTGAGTTAATTGTCCTTGTGCTATATTGTGATTAAAAAAAACATTTATTCTAGGGACAGAAAACTCTAGGTAGGGACAGTGTCAGTTTCTTTCACTCTGCAAGTCCTTGTTTCCAGGGACCTGTAAGGACAGTGAGTTAATTTTCCTTGTGCTATATTGTGATTAAAAAAAACATTTTTTCTAGGGACAGAAAACTGTAGGTAGGGAGAGTGTTTTTTTTCTTTCACTCTGCAAGTCCTTGTTTCCAGGGACCTGTAAGGACAGTGAGTTAATTGTCCTTGTGCTATATTGTGCTTAAAAAAAACATTTATTCTAGGGACAGAAAACTCTAGGTAGGGACAGTGTCAGTTTCTTTCACTCTGCAAGTCCTTGTTTCCAGGGACCTGTAAGGACAGTGAGTTAATTGTCCTTGTGCTATATTGTGATTAAAAAAAACATTTATTCTAGGGACAGAAAACTCTAGGTAGGGACAGTGTCAGTTTCTTTCACTCTGCAAGTCCTTGTTTCCAGGGACCTGTAAGGACAGTGAGTTAATTTTCCTTGTGCTATATTGTGATTAAAAAAACATTTTTTCTAGGGACAGAAAACTGTAGGTAGGGAGAGTGTTTTTTTTCTTTCACTCTGCAAGTCCTTGTTTCCAGGGACCTGTAAGGACAGTGAGTTAATTTTCCTTGTGCTATATTGTGATTAAAAAAAACATTTTTTCTAGGGACAGAAAACTCTAGGTAGGGAGAGTGTTTTTTTTCTTTCACTCTGCAAGTCCTTGTTTCCATGGACCTGTAAGGACAGTGAGTTAATTGTCCTTGTGCTATATTGTGCTTAAAAAAAACATTTTTTCTAGGGACAGAAAACTCTAGGTAGGGAGAGTGTTTTTTTTTTTTCACTCTGCAAGTCCTTGTTTCCAGGGACCTGTAAGGACAGTGAGTTAATTGTCCTTGTGCTATATTGTGATTAAAAAAAACATTTATTCTAGGGACAGAAAACTCTAGGTAGGGACAGTGTCAGTTTCTTTCACTCTGCAAGTCCTTGTTTCCAGGGACCTGTAAGGACAGTGAGTTAATTTTCCTTGTGCTATATTGTGATTAAAAAAAACATTTTTTCTAGGGACAGAAAACTGTAGGTAGGGAGAGTGTTTTTTTTCTTTCACTCTGCAAGTCCTTGTTTCCAGGGACCTGTAAGGACAGTGAGTTAATTGTCCTTGTGCTATATTGTGCTTAAAAAAAACATTTATTCTAGGGACAGAAAACTCTAGGTAGGGACAGTGTCAGTTTCTTTCACTCTGCAAGTCCTTGTTTCCAGGGACCTGTAAGGACAGTGAGTTAATTGTCCTTGTGCTATATTGTGATTAAAAAAAACATTTATTCTAGGGACAGAAAACTCTAGGTAGGGACAGTGTCAGTTTCTTTCACTCTGCAAGTCCTTGTTTCCAGGGACCTGTAAGGACAGTGAGTTAATTTTCCTTGTGCTATATTGTGCTTAAAAAAAACATTTTTTCTAGGGACAGAAAACTGTAGGTAGGGAGAGTGTTTTTTTTTTTTCACTCTGCAAGTCCTTGTTTCCAGGGACCTGTAAGGACAGTGAGTTAATTGTCCTTGTGCTATATTGTGCTTAAAAAAAACATTTATTCTAGGGACAGAAAACTCTAGGTAGGGACAGTGTCAGTTTCTTTCACTCTGCAAGTCCTTGTTTCCAGGGACCTGGAGAGACATTGAGTGAATTGTCCTTGTGCTATATTGTGATTAAAAAAAACATTTATTCTAGGGACAGAAAACTCTAGGTAGGGACAGTGCCAGTTTCTTTCACTCTGCAAGTCCTTGTTTCCAGGGACCTGTAAGGACAGTGAGTTAATTTTCCTTGTGCTATATTGTGATTAAAAAAAACATTTTTTCTAGGGACAGAAAACTGTAGGTAGGGAGAGTGTTTTTTTTCTTTCACTCTGCAAGTCCTTGTTTCCAGGGACCTGTAAGGACAGTGAGTTAATTTTCCTTGTGCTATATTGTGATTAAAAAAAACATTTTTTCTAGGGACAGAAAACTCTAGGTAGGGAGAGTGTTTTTTTTCTTTCACTCTGCAAGTCCTTGTTTCCATGGACCTGTAAGGACAGTGAGTTAATTGTCCTTGTGCTATATTGTGCTTAAAAAAAACATTTTTTCTAGGGACAGAAAACTCTAGGTAGGGAGAGTGTTTTTTTTTTTTCACTCTGCAAGTCCTTGTTTCCAGGGACCTGTAAGGACAGTGAGTTAATTGTCCTTGTGCTATATTGTGCTTAAAAAAAACATTTATTCTAGGGACAGAAAACTCTAGGTAGGGACAGTGTCAGTTTCTTTCACTCTGCAAGTCCTTGTTTCCAGGGACCTGTAAGGACAGTGAGTTAATTTTCCTTGTGCTATATTGTGATTAAAAAAAACATTTATTCTAGGGACAGAAAACTCTAGGTAGGGACAGTGTCAGTTTCTTTCACTCTGCAAGTCCTTGTTTCCAGGGACCTGTAAGGACAGTGAGTTAATTTTCCTTGTGCTATATTGTGATTAAAAAAAACATTTTTTCTAGGGACAGAAAACTGTAGGTAGGGAGAGTGTTTTTTTTCTTTCACTCTGCAAGTCCTTGTTTCCAGGGACCTGTAAGGACAGTGAGTTAATTGTCCTTGTGCTATATTGTGCTTAAAAAAAACATTTTTTCTAGGGACAGAAAACTGTAGGTAGGGAGAGTGTTTTTTTTTTTTCACTCTGCAAGTCCTTGTTTCCAGGGACCTGTAAGGACAGTGAGTTAATTGTCCTTGTGCTATATTGTGCTTAAAAAAAACATTTTTTCTAGGGACAGAAAACTGTAGGTAGGGAGAGTGTTTTTTTTTTTTCACTCTGCAAGTCCTTGTTTCCAGGGACCTGTAAGGACAGTGAGTTAATTGTCCTTGTGCTATATTGTGCTTAAAAAAAACATTTATTCTAGGGACAGAAAACTCTAGGTAGGGACAGTGTCAGTTTCTTTCACTCTGCAAGTCCTTGTTTCCAGGGACCTGGAGAGACATTGAGTGAATTGTCCTTGTGCTATATTGTGATTAAAAAAAACATTTATTCTAGGGACAGAAAACTCTAGGTAGGGACAGTGTCAGTTTCTTTCACTGTGAAAGTCCTTGTTTCAAGGGACAGAGAAGGACACCTGAAGGTAGCCCTTATTGCTTTTTTCCCATCTCCCTGCAGGCCATCTATTAGAATGTCTGGAAGGCAAACAAGGAGAGGCAGACAGTCAGGAGGCAATAAAAGAGGGCAAGCAGGCTCTGTGTCTGGGGGCAACAGTGCTGGTCGTGGACGCGGTGCATTGTCATCAGCACATGGCCATGGGACACGCTTGTCCTTCTTTTCGGCAGCTGGACATGTTGAGCCACATCATGCCGAAGACTTGGTAGAGTGGATGACCAAGCCCTCCTCCTCCTCCTCATCCTCTCTCACCCAGGCTCAGGGTACTGGAAAAGCAGCTGCCAAAGCGTCGTCTTCCCTGGTATCAATGTCAGACAAATCATCAGTCACTCCTTCCCTAGACCCACCATGTCCTCCTCCTGAGGAGTCCCCCGAACTGTTTCAGCACAGTGTTGGGTACATGCTCCAGGAGGATGCCCAGCGTTTCGAAGGGTCTGATGATGAAACCCAGCTAGAGGAAGGCAGTAGCGTGAGAGCAGACAGAGGGGATGCTCAAGAAGGACACCAATCTGGCAGTCATGTTCCAGCAGCTGCAGCATACTGCCAGATTGGCTCCAGTGATGAGGAGGGAGGGGATGATGAGGTCAATGACTCCACGTGGGTGCCTAATAGGAGAGAGGAGGAGGAGGAGGATGAGGAGGAGGCACATCTCCAACGAGGCAGGATGCCCTTTGGTGGCCAGCGTAAGGGCAGTACACCGACGGAATCACACCGCAGAGCTCCGCCTGTGCAGGGCGCTGCCTCTGCCCGTCATTCAAAAAGTTCTTTGGTGTGGGCCTTTTTTGAGGCTAGTGCATCAGATCGCACAGCTGCTGTTTGCAACATATGTCTCAAGCGTATATCGCGTGGCCAAAACATCAGCCGCTTGGGTACCACATGCCTGACCAGACATATGTTGACCTGCCATGCAGCTCGTTGGCAAGCCTACCTCAAAGACCCACACCAAAGAACAAAGCGGACCTCTCCTTGCACCGCATCAGCTGGGATCTCCAACCCCACTATAACTTCAGTCCTCTCTGAAACATGCACTGAGAGGAATGAAGGTGTAGAATTAGGTGTGTCACAGCCAAGTACTTGCGCCCACTCTGCTAGCAGTACACCGACGTCCGATTCTAGCAGGCAAATTTCCCTGCCCCAGCTGCTGGACCGTCGAAAGAAGTTCACTCCCAGCCATCCACATGCCCAGCGGTTGAATGCTAGCTTGGCTAAATTGCTAGCGCTTCAACTGCTGCCTTTTCAGTTGGTAGACTCGGCCCCCTTCCGTGAGTTTGTGCAATGTGCGGTTCCTCAGTGGCAGGTTCCCAAACGCCACTTTTTCTCACGGAAGGCTATTCCGGCTCTCTACCGGCATGTGGAAGGCAATGTCTTGGCCTCGCTGGACAGGGCGGTCAGCGGTAAGGTGCATATTACCGCTGACTCATGGTCCAGCAGGCATGGACAGGGACGTTACCTTTCTTTCACGGCCCATTGGGTCACTCTTTTGGCAGCTGGGAAGGATTCAGGACAAGGTGCAGTAGTGTTGGAGGTTGTCCCACCGCCACGCCTCCAAAATGCTACTACTGGTTGTGACACACCTCTCTCCTCCACCCCCTCCTCTTCTTCTTCCTCCATGGCCTCTTCCTGTGGTTTGTCCTATGAACCAGCGGTGCTCCGTAGCCGTTCACGGGGCTACGCAAGTACGCAGGCAAAAAGATGCCATGCCGTGCTTGCGCTGGTGTGTTTGGGGGACAGAAGCCACACTGGGGCAGAGGTCCTGTCTGCTCTGCAGGGCCAGGCCGAGAGGTGGTTGACGCCACGCCAGCTTAAGCCAGGAATGGTGGTTTGCGACAATGGCACCAACCTCCTCTCCGCCCTCCGACAGGGACAACTGACCCATGTGCCCTGTGTGGCTCACGTCCTTAACCTGGTGGTGCAGCGCTTCTTGGGCAGGTACCCGGGCTTACAGGATGTCCTGAGGCAGGCCAGGAAAGTCTGTGTGCATTTCCGCAGATCTTATAATGCCAGTGCTCGCCTGGCTGAGCTGCAAAAGGAGTTGAACCTGCCCAAGAACCGCCTTATATGTGACATGCCCACCAGGTGGAACTCAACGTTGGCCATGCTGCAGCGGCTGCACACGCAGCAGAGGGCCATCAATGAGTACCTGTGCGACTACGGCACCAGGACAGGGTCAGGGGAGCTTGGTTTTTTTTCTCCACGCCAGTGGGGCATGATCAGGGATGCATGCACTGTCCTGGCACCATTTGAGGAGGCCACGAGGATGGTGAGCAGTGACAGTGCATGCATCAGTGACACTGTACCTCTTGTCCACCTGTTGGAGCACACGCTGCGTGGAATAATGGACAGGGCACTTGAGGCAGAACAGAGGCAGGAAGAGGAGGACTTCCTTGCCTCTCAAGGCCCCCTTTACCCAGACAGTGTTCCTTCTGTCCCACCCATCGCACAGGAAGAGGAGGAGGAGGAGGAGGAGGAGGAGGAGGATTGTGTCAGCATGGAGGTGGAGGCTGGCACTCAGCATCATCAGCAGCAGTCTTTTAGGGATGATTTACAGTCCCAAGAAACCAGTGGACTTGTACGTGGCTGGGAGGAGGTGGCTGCGGATCATGTCGTCCTTAGTGACCCAGAGGACTCCGGAGCGAATGCCTCAGCAAACCTACGCTGCATGGCCTCCCTGATCCTGCAAAGTCTGCGGAAGGATCCTCGTATTCTTCGGATCAAGGAGAGGGACCATTACTGGCTGGCCACTCTCCTTGATCCACGGTACAAGGGTAAGGTTGCGGACCTTATGTTACCGTCGCAGAGGGAGCAGAGGATGAGACAACTCCGGGAGGCCTTGCAGAAAGGTCTGTGCAACGCGTTCCCAGAGACTGGGAGGTTGCAAACTCCTGGTCCTGGACAACGAGTTGCTGAGGCTTCGGCCAGTCAAAGAAGGAGCGGTGGGGAAGGTGGCCGTCTGACCGATGCGTTCAGACAATTCTTTAGTCCGCAGCCCCAAAGTATGATCGGTTCCAGCAACCATCGCCAGCGTCTGATAAACATGGTGCAGGAATATCTAGGGGCAAGGTCAGACTTGGACACCTTCCCCACCGAAAATCCTCTGGCTTACTGGGTCTTGAGGATGGATCACTGGCCAGAGCTTGCACAGTATGCAATTGAGCTACTGGCCTGTCCTGCATCCAGCGTTCTTTCGGAACGCACATTCAGTGCTGCTGGAGGATTTGTCACGGATCACAGGGTGCGCCTGTCCACCGACTCGGTTGATCGACTGACTTTCATCAAGATGAACCAGTCTTGGATCACCACCAGCTACCACACACCTGATGCTGATATAACAGACTAATTGATTTTAAAATGTCACATCCCTTCAAGACTGATGCTGATGCTGAGTGCCTGTGCTGTTATGTTGACTGGCTATCCTCCTCCTCCGAGTCCTCAATGATACGATTGATGATGATAGCTTGGAAGATCATTTTTGTTTATGGGTGCCGCCACCAGTGCCTAACGCCCAATTTTTCAGCCCCTGTTTAACAGGGGCGTGTAATTACAATTTTTGAAGCAATACTTTGCAACAGGGCTCATTGCTGTGCTCCAAGTACAGTATCTGTGAGGAGTTGCAGTGTTGTGCCACCAGTGCCTAAGGCCCAATTTTTCAGCCCCTGTTTAACAGGGGCGTGTCATTACAATTTTTGAAGCAATACTTTGCAACAGGGCTCATTGCTGTGCTCCAAGTACAGTATCTGTGAAGGGTTGCAGTGTTGTGCCACCAGTGCCTAAGGCCCAATTTTTCAGCCCCTGTTCAACAGGGGCATGTAATTACAATTCTTGATCTAATAATTCACAGCAGGGCCCATTGCTGCACCCACCAAGAGTAACTGTCAGGGCTTACAGTGTTGTGGCACCAGCACCACCATCAAAGGCCCAATTTTTACTACCACTGTTCAACAATTATATGTAATTAAAATTCCTGATATAATAGTTGACAGCAGGGCGTTCCAGCACCAACCAAGAGTAACTGTGAGTGCTTACAGTGTTGTGCCAACACCAACAACTAAGGGGCCTATTTCTGCAGAGTATATACGGCAGGTCCCTACTTTCAAACATCCAACTTACAAACGACTCCTACTTGCAAACGCAAGAAGACAACAGGAAGTGAGAGGAAATCTACCACTAGGAAGGAAAATTCTCTCCTGTAAGAATAAATATGGGAGAAAGGTGTCTCCTCTGTACTGATGCTTTATCAGCAATCCTTGTTTCAAGAAAAACACCACATTTCAAAAACAGTTGTCATTAGGACGGAAAGTGAGGTGAAATGTTCTGAACAGGGGCACAGACAGCAAAACAAATGTTACAGGGGTGATAACCCTTACCTATGTTTTCCAAAAAGTTTAAAAATAGATTTTTGGTCTGGAGCTACACTTCAACAATGTACCTGTTCAAAATTACAAACAGATTCTACATAAGAACAAACCTACAGTCCCTGTCTTGTATGCACCGCCTGTATACGGCTGTTCAGAGTATATAGGGCCTTTTTTATTTTATGTGCGGGGTTCCCCTTAATATCCATACAAGACCCAAAGGGGCTGGTAATGGGCTGGGGTAGGGGGGGGGTCATGGGGTAGCTATGCCATTTTTCTTAAAGATTTTCATCCATATTACCGGGACCAGACATTACATTAAATCCGCAAGCAGTTTTAAATGGCTTTTTTTTCCTTTAGAAGTGTCATTTTGTGCAGGGACAGTTCTAAACACGGGAAACACGTGGCACTTCACAGGCATACTTTAGACACCCCCCAGGTACGATATTTAAAGGAATATTTGACTTTTTTTTTTTCACTTTATGCATCATTAAAATGACTGCTCCCGGAAAACGACCGTTTTTAAAACTTATTTTTGCATTGATACATGTCCCCTGGTGCAGAACCCGGGTTCCCAAACCCTTTTTAGGACAATAACATGCATAATAGTTTTTATAATTAGCACTTTAGAATTCGAACGTTCGCATCCATTGTATTTAATAGGGTTCTAATGTTCGTTCGAACTTTCGGTCCGTTCGCGGGTTCTGGTGCGAACCGAACCCGGGGGTGTTCGGCTCATCACTATTGGAGAGGTCTTGTGTTCCACTGGGCCCATTGGACCATAGGAATGGTTGCTGATAGTGACCCCATGATGCTGAGACATTCTCTGGCTGGGAGTGTGTTGGATAAGAGTAATCTCTTTGCCCTCTGGATTATGATGGGAATTTTCTCTCAGGGGAGTTCTATGGTGTTGAGTTTGGTATCCAGTTCTGTCCCCAGGAAGACCATTCTCTGAGTGGGTTGGAGATTGCTTTTTTTCCAATTTATCAGCCACCCAAATTTTTGCAAGGTGGTTGTTAAAGTGTCTCGGTGGAGTAGAAGAGACTCTTGGCTGTCTGCCAGCAATAGGATGTCGTTCAGATAGTGGTGGACTCTCAATCCTTGCTCCCTTAGTAGAGCTATCACTGGTAACAGGACCTTGGTAAATGTTCTGGGAGCGGTAGAGATCCCAAACGGGAGACTTTGGAACTGAAAGTGTTGGTGATTTACCGAAAAGCAGAGAAATTTTTGGAATGCTGCGTGAATGGGAACATGCAGGTAAGCGTCCTTTAAATCCACAGAGAGCATCCAATCGCCGACATTTATGGCATAGAGGATTGATTGTAGACTTTACATTTGAAAGTCTCCACCAGGATTGAGCGATTGAGACTTTTTAGGTCTAGGACGGGACGCAGATCCCCAGTCTTTTTCTTTACCAAGAACAGAGGGGAGTAGAAACCTTTTCCTCTTTGTGGAGGTGGGACTTCCACTATGGCCTGTTTTTGGATTAGATCCTGGACGTATTCTGCCAACATGAGTTTCTTTTCTCGGGATGTTGGAATTCTGGTTCTGATGAATTGGTCTCTGGGAGGTCGAATCTTGAACCTCCATTTGTGTCCTTCTTGGACAGTAGCCACTGTCCATGGGTCTCTTATTATCTCCGCCCAAACCTGCTTGAAGTCCTTTAGTATGGCTCCTACTACGGCTGGTTGGGCGGACGTAACTTCAAAAAGACTTCTGTTCCCCCGGGGTAGGGGTCTTAGACTTTTGGATTTTTAGGAAGGAAGATTGTGGAGTCTTCCAATTTTTTCTGTACTCCCTGCCAGGCTTGTAGGACTTTGCCTCCCTGTATCTATCTGGGAGGTTCCGTCTGAATGTGGGTGCCCTTTGTTGTCTAGGCCTTCTGTCTGAAGGAATGAGTCCAGACTTCCCACCGGTGACTTTTGAAATGGCCGAGTCCAGTTTCTCCCCGAAGAGGTTTGTGCCGTCAAATGGGATTTTACACCAGTTGGATTTTGAGGAGGGGTCTGCTGACCATGGTTTTAGCCAGAGTGCCCTCCTGGCCATCACTGAGCTTAACATTGCTCTGGATGTTGACTTAATCATGTCTACAGAGGCTTCTGCGACAAAGTCGCCTGCAAGGCTGAGTTCCTGAAGAGCTGAGATTACTCGCTCTTGTTCTACTCCTTCTGCTACCAACTTCTCGGCGTTGGAGGACCAACTTGAGATAGCCCTTCCCACTGCTGCTAGTGTTATTGCGGGTCTGCAGGCACCACCTGCGGATAGGTAGGCTCTCTTAAGATCCAGATCGATCTTTCTGTCCAATACGTCCTTGAATGTAGTCGCATCTTCTATTGGAAGAGTTACGTGCCGGGCTAGGCGCATCAGGGAGGAGTCTACCACTGGTGGAGTTACTAGTGGATTGGCACTGGATTCCTTTAATGGGTATAGCTTGGCAAGCCTATTGCTGAGACTAGTGTTCTTCTCAGGTTTTTGCCATTCGTATTTAATTAATTCCTCCAGTTCTTCTATAAATGGGAAGGTTTCTGGTTCTTTTTTGAGATTCGGAAAATATTTATTCGCTTTTTGTGGAGTTTCTTTTTCCTCTTCCCATTCTATAGCTTCCTTCACTGACTTTATGAAGGGTTCTATAAGTGCGAAGTCAAACCCAGTGGATACCTCCAAGTCCTCATTGTCAGATAGGGGGTCTGACTTTTTAGATGTGGAGGGAGTCGCAGGTGAAGTGCCTTGCACTGATCTGCTTGTTTCTGACTCTGCGATTTGCAGGGATGTAAATATAGCCGGTTCTCTGCTTGGCTCTCTCTCTAGTTGCTTCGTCCAAGCATGTGCGACAGGTTAGCTTGTCCGGAAGTGCTATGGCACCGCAAACCCAGCATGAACTCCCTGATGGACGGGAATGCTGAGGGGGAGGAGAGCGTCTGCGTGAAGGAGACCTCCTGTAGGAGTGTCTGTGCCGTGAATAGGATTTTGAACGGCTCCTTCTGCGACTTGAGCGACTTCGTCTTGTGCGTGAGTGACTTCTACCGCGATCTGAGCGGCATTGTCTATGGCTTGGGCTCCTTCTAGATGGCTCTTGTCGTCTTGAATCCGACGATCTGGCCGACCTGATAGGGCTGTCCAATTTAGACAGCATTAGTGACAGGCTCTCTTTTTCAATCTTCACTACTTACCAATCTTTCCCCCCCCCTTACCTATTATGCTGGTGATGGTCTACCGGGGCAGCGACCTCCATGAGGAGTGATATAGTCTGACCTCTTGAGTCCCCTACAACAGATAGTGGTATGAGTGTGCAGGTAGTAGGAAAAGGTGAGACCCAGTAAGGAAATAGATTTTAAGAAGCTTACCTTAAGGAAGAGACAGTAGTGCGATCTATCCCACCGAAAAACGCTGTTGACAGGTGCAGTGTTCAAGAGAAAAAGCAGCAGAAAGGATTTGGTTTTTAAAACTGCCGCCGCCGTCGCCCAGTGATGACGTCATGAGCGTGCATGCGCCGTAGCGTCGTGAGCGAGCCAGCGCCATCTTGGAAACTGGCATACACAGGAATTACCATTGTGGATACCTTTCTCTGTCTGCACATGCGTGGAAGTAGCTGGACGCTCAGCGCTATGCCTGCTGTGGGACTACAGGTCGCTGAAAGCCCGTTTTTTATGCAGATAACCAGGAGAGCTGGGGGCCGCTATAGAGACCTAGTTAAGGTCTGTGAAGAGCTGGCACTCATCGGACTAGGATGCTTGAGGAACTACAAGGCTCAGGTTAGTGAAAGGGTGCACGGAGGGGCTGGAGGTCGCTGCCAAGAAAAAACCTATTTAAGGTTTGTAATAGAAAGCTGGTACATACCCCTGAGACCATTAGAGTGGGGTTCCTTCCATATAGCTCATTTAGAGGCTGTACAGGATAGGACTTCCACCCAGGAGAGGCTGAACCTGGCTGGGGCGAAGCGGTAAGGGGGTTCTTCATCTTTGCTGTCCTTGTCAGGTCTTAGGTGAGGAAAAAAAAGAGAATACCTGGGCGGGGGCCCGCTCTGGGTTTAATAGTTAAACGGTCCTATCAGGTTGTGAGGGCGGAGCCACAACCCAAAGGTGTATGCTGCCATGATGCAACAGGAAAGTTGTTTTACCAGTGGAGGCCACACTTAGCTTAGCAAGATATAACATTGTTTACTGCAGTCCTTTTTTCTGAAGATGCTTTTTAACCTTCTGTGGGAATATTTCAGACTACAAAGCAAATCGCATTTCAAGGTATAGGAACAGCTGCTACCACATCAACCAATAATAATAAATAATAAGCTGAAAAAAAGTATAACCAAAAAGTGTAGCGCTGCATAATAAATGTACATGTTAGTCACCACATGTGAATAAAAAATAAAAAAGTCCACTATGGTAAAAAACACAAATGAGCATAAAAGTCCACAATCCCAAGTGTAAAGTGACTGAAAATGATCCTCCTCATAGTAAACTGTGAATAATCAACTGTATCCTCTGGAAACTGCACCTCTGTTTTTAGGTTTCCCCATATTCATTTCCGAGGATGCAAAACAGATATAAATATAGGTGCTGTATACAATCATAGAAATTTAAATACAAATTAGGTAAGTACAACAAAAATGTATGCCAATGAAAGAATTGCATTTTTTCAGGCTGCTGATACATTCTTCTTCTGCTGCAGTTTTTTCCCCCTCAAATTTTGCACATCCTGTTTCAGGAGAGAGAAATCATCACAGATGTATTCTATTTAGTAAGTTAGGGAGGTGCTACAATTTCAATGGCCTTCATGATTAGAACAGGTCTGGCTTTGCTGGATCTGTTTGATCATTCACTAGTAGAGAGCTTGAGGGATAGGATGCATCAGAGGAGACAGAGCACTGGAACCAGTGACCTGAAGTTTTATTTTACTTTACTTTAAATTATAAAAGGATATTCTGTATTTCTTCTTTAAAATATTTTTAACACAACATAGCAGGGGTTAAATTCATTGGTATGCTTCTTAAAAAATAATCTTTATGTGAATTAATTGTAATTTTAGATTTAGTTGCCAATAAGAACAAGTATTTCACACAAAACATAAAATTACAATGGTGTTAGTTCAAACTGAGATTTCCTGAGGTATTTTTATGCTTTTTCAATAACCTTGCATAAAAATGCGGAAGCAATTATATGTGAAATATGTTAATTTAATGTCTGCTGTAACAAAATGTAAATGGAACAGAATCTTACCTTCCTCATTCTAAGGGTGAGTCAATCCTGTTAACTGAACAATAATTCAGTCTTTAGATCTAGAAGTATTACACAGTTACCAAAACTTAAGCCAGCAGCTGTATTCCTTTTTATGTAATAAATCCAATATTTTTTATTATTTGCTTAATTGAAAATATATATTACATTCCATATAGTACGTATTATGCTTTTTTTTATACTATATATTGTAATAATGGATGTTAAAATGTATAGCAATTCCTGAAATTAAAGAGACAGTCTTTTTATGTAAAAAGCATGGCAGGTGTAATAATTGTTTAAAATCTAGAAGATTCTGAACTTTTGAAGCAAACCTGTTTCAAACATGTTAATATACTGTAAATCTGATAATGTCAAAATGAACAGCAGATCCAGAGATGCAGGTATATCCAACATTATAAGCAAATCTTTTATTTTCCTGTTTGTAGTCAAGCTCAGTCCTTCTCACCACCAAAGCCCCACTACTTGTTGCCAAAAGAATAGACAACCGTACTGACCAATAGGGAAGCTCAGGTGTTTTTCTGTCCACTGCACATTCCTTAAACATTTTATACAAACTTCCCTGGGACATGTGCATGGTCCTTCAGGCATTGCAGGTCCCAGTTTTACTGTTGCAACTCGGCGTGCAAAGTTAAGTGTGACAATGCTACAACTGAACTGAAAACCCTAATGAAAGGAAATGACTGTGGATATACCTTACTGGTGTGATTTAACTAAATAAATATTTTAAACAAAGAAATGTACTATTTGGCATTACATTAACTAGGGTCATTGGTTTGAATCCCAACCACAACACTACCTGCTTGGAGTTTGCATATTCTCACTGTGCCTGCATAGGTTTCCTCCAGGTACCCACGTTTCCTCCCACACTCCAAAGACATGCTGGTAGGTTAATTGGATCCTGTCTAAATTGGCCCTACTATTCGTATGTATGAATGTGAGTTGGGGGCCTTAGCTTGTAAGCTTCTCGAGGGCAGAGACTGATGTGAATGTATAATATATATGTAAAGCACTGCCTAAATTGACTGCTATATAAGTACCTGTAATAAATAAACTTGTAAAACATATTTGGTTTATTTAGGTTTTGGTACACTTTAAAATATTCCTAATAGTGGATACTTGCAAATTATTTAAAAATCACAGTGATAAAATAGGCACGGGATGTAATATTGTTCTTTGTGTAGAGACAATACTAATAGAATTAAAATATGTGTTGTAATTGCCACCTAGTACTCACGGAATAGAAATCTGCAATTTGTGTAGGACGAACTCTTATAAAAAATTATAATGCAGTAATATTCAGTAGCATAGTGAGTATTTCTTATCTAGCATCAACAGTAAGGTCATACTTAATCTAAATTCAATCTTAGTCTGTATAGGAAAAATAGTACTGTACAATAGGGATGAGCTCAGTGTTCAAGTCGAACATAAGTTCGACTCGAACATCGGCTGTTCGACCGTTCAGCGAACATCGAACGATTTGGGCCGTTCGCACCAAATTTGAGTGACGCGAATGGCCCACAATACACTGCGCCATCGCAGTGCAATCCCGGCGCTGTGATTGGCCAAGCATGCACTGTGACCCCGCATGCTTGGCCAATCACAGCGCCGGCAGCTAGGAGAGCCATAATTGGCCACAGGCAGGTTGCCTGTGGCCAATTATAGCTCAGGGGTTTAGCACACGCCCCACACTATAAAAGGCCGCCAGCGCGGCGGCCTTGTGTAGTGTGTTCCGGCGCAGGGAAAGAGTTACATAGGCAGGGACAGTGTCAGTGCTATTTGTACCTCAAACTTGTGTGTAGGGAGAGAGAAGGATAGGCAGGGAGAGTGTCAGTGTCATATTCTTTGCTAAACCTTGTGTGCAGGGAGAGAGAAGGATAGGCAGGGGACAGTGTCAGTGTCACATTCTTTGCTAAACCTTGTGTGCAGGGAGAGAGAAGGATAGGCAGGGGACAGTGTCAGTGTCATATTCTTTGATAAACCTTGTGTGCAGGGAGAGAGAAGGATAGGCAGGGAACAGTGTCAGTGTCATATTCTTTGCTAAACCTTGTGTGCAGGGAGAGAGAAGGATAGGCAGGGAGAGTGTCAGTGTCATATACTTTGATAAACCTTGTGTGCAGGGAGAGAGAAGGATAGGCAGGGGACAGTGTCAGTGTCATATTCTTTGATAAACCTTGTGTGCAGGGAGAGAGAAGGATAGGCAGGGAACAGTGTCAGTGTCATATTCTTTGCTAAACCTTGTGTGCAGGGAGAGAGAAGGATAGGCAGGGAGAGTGTCAGTGTCATATACTTTGATAAACCTTGTGTGCAGGGAGAGAGAAGGATAGGCAGGGGACAGTGGCAGTGTCATTGTTGCTAAGCCTCCTGCACCTTATACACCTGAAGTTAGCCTGTATTGCTGCGTTTTCCTGGTGTGTTACACCAACAGGCATTTGCAGCACTTACAGCGGGCGGAGTGTGCCTCCTGATCATATTACACCTGAAGTTAGCCTGTATTGCTGCTTTTTCCTGATGTGTTACACCAACAGGCATTTGCAGCACTTACAGCGGGCGGAGTGTGCCTCCTGATCATATTACACCTGAAGTTAGCCTGTATTGCTGCGTTATGCTGGTGTGTTACACCAACAGGCATTTGCAGCATATTACAGCGGGCGGAGTGTGCCTCCTGATCATATTACACCTGAAGTTAGCCTGTATTGCTGCTTTTTCCTGGTGTGTTACACCAACAGGCATTTGCAGCACTTACAGCGGGCGGAGTGTGCCTCCTGATCATATTACACCTGAAGTTAGCCTGTATTGCTGCGTTTTCCTGGTGTGTTACACCAACAGCCATTTGCAGCACCTACAGCAGGCGTAGTGTGATTCCTGCAAAATATACTCCTGAAGCTAGGCCTTATTACTGGTTTTCCCATTTCCCTGCAGGCCATTAGAATGTCTGGAAGGCAAACAAGGAGAGGCAGACAGTCAGGAGCCAATAAAAGAGGGCAAGCAGGCTCTGTGTCTAGAGACAACAGTGCTGGTCGTGGACGCGGTGCATCGCCATCAGCACGTGGCCATGGGACACGCTTGTCCTTTTCGGCAGCTGGACGTGTTGAGCCGCATCATGCCGAAGACTTGGTAGAGTGGATGACCAAGCCCTCCTCATCCTCCTCATCCTCTCTCACCCAGGCTCAGGGTACTGGCAAAGCAGCTGCCAAAGTGTCCTCTTACCTGGTATCAATGTCATCATCAGTCACTCCTTCCCTAGACCAACCATGTCCTCCTGAGGAGTCCCCCGAACTGTTTGAGCACAGTGTTGGGTACATGCTCCAGGAGGATGCCCAGCGTTTCGAAGGGTCTGATAATGATACCCAGCTAGAGGAAGGCAGTAGCGTGAGAGCAGAGAGAGGGGATGCTCAAGAAGGACACCAATCTGGCAGTCATGTTCCAGCAGCTGCAGCATACTGCCAGATTGGCTCCAGTGATGAGGAGGGAGGGGATGATGAGGTCACTGACTCCACGTGGGTGCCTAATAGGAGAGGAGGAGGATGAGGAGGAGGCACATCTCCAACGAGGCAGGATGCCCTCGGGGGGCCAGCGTAAGGGCAGCACACCAACGGAATCACACCGCAGAGCTCCGCCTGTGCAGGGCGCTGCCTCTGCCCGTTATTCAAAAAGTTCTTTGGTGTGGGCCTTTATTGAGTCGAGTGCATCAGATCGCACAGCTGCTGTTTGCAACATATGTCTCAAGCATATATCGCGTGGCCAAAACATCACCCGCTTGGACACCACATGCTTGACCAGACATATGTTGACCTGCCATGCAGCTCGTTGGCAAGCCTACCTTAAAGACCCACACCAAAGAACAAAGCGGACCTCTCCTTGCACCGCTTCAGCTGGGATCTCCAACCCCACTATTCAGAGAGGACTGAAGGTAACCTGCACTGAGAGGAATGAAGGTGTAGAATTAGGTGTGTCACAGCCAATTACTTGCGGGCACTCTGCTAGCAGTACACCGACGTCCGATTCTAGCAGGCAAATTTCCCTGCCCCAGCTGCTGGACCGTCAAAAGAAGTTCACTCCCAGCCATCCACATGCCCAGCGGTTGAATGCTAGCTTGGCTAAATTGCTAGCGCTTCAACTGCTGCCTTTTCAGTTGGTAGACTCGGCCCCCTTCCGTGAGTTTGTGCAATGTGCGGTTCCTCAGTGGCAGGTTCCCAAACACCACTTTTTCTCACGGAAGGCGATTCCGGCTCTCTACCGGCATGTGGAAGGCAATGTCTTGGCCTCGCTGGACAGGGCGGTCAGCGGTAAGGTGCATATTACCGCTGACTCATGGTCCAGCAGGCATGGACAGGGATGTTACCTTTCTTTCACGGCCCATTGGGTCACTCTTTTGGCAGCTGGGAAGGATGCAGGACAAGGTGCAGTAGTGTTGGAGGTTGTTCCGCCGCCACACCTCCAAAATGCTACTACTGGTTGTGACACACCTCTCTCCTCCACCCCTCCTCTTCTTCTTCCTCCATGGCCTCTTCCTGTGCTTTGTCCTCGGAACCAGCGGTGCTCCGTAGGCGTTCAAGGGGCTACGCAAGTACGCAGGCAAAAACATGCCATGCCGTGCTTGCGCTGGTGTGTTTGGGGGACAGGAGCCACACTGGGGCAGAGGTTCTGTCTGCTCTGCAGGGGCAGGCCGAGAGGTGGTTGACGCTACGCCAGCTTAAGCCAGGAATGGTGGTTTGCGACAATGGCACCAACCTCCTCTCCGCCCTCCGACAGGGACAACTGACCCATGTGCCCTGTGTGGCTCACGTCCTTAACCTGGTGGTGCAGCGGTTCTTGGGCAGGTACCCGGGCTTACAGGATGTCCTGAGGCAGGCCAGGAAAGTCTGTGTGCATTTCCGCAGATCTTATAATGCCAGTGCTCGCCTGGCTGAGCTGCAAAAGGAGTTGAACCTGCCCAAGAACCGCCTTGTATGTGACATGCCCACCAGGTGGAACTCAACGTTGGCCATGCTGCAGCGGCTGCACACGCAGCAGAGGGACATCAATGAGTACCTGTGCGACTACGGCACCAGGACAGGGTCAGGGGAGCTCAGGTTTTTTTCACCATGCCAGTGGGGCATGATCAGGGATGCATGCACTGTCCTGGCACCATTTGAGGAGGCCATGAGGATGGTGAGCAGTGACAGTGCATGCATCAGTGACACTGTACCTCTTGTCCACCTGTTGGAGCATACGCTGCGTGGAATAATGGACAGGGCACTTGAGGCAGAACAGAGGCAGGAAGAGGAGGACTTCCTTGCCTCTCAAGGCCCCCTTTACCCAGACAGTGTTCCTTCTGTCCCACCCATCGCACAGGAGGAGGAGGAGGATTGTGTCAGCATGGAGGTGGAGCCTGGCACTCAGCATCATCAGCAGCAGTCTTTTAGGGATGATTTACAGTCCCAAGAAAACAGTGGACTTGTACGTGGCTGGGAGGAGGTGGCTGCGGATCATGTCGTCCTTAGTGACCCAGAAGACTCCGGACCAAATGCCTCAGCTAACCTACGCTGCATGGCCTCCCTGATCCTGCAAAGTCTGCGGAAGGATCCTCGTATTCTTCGAATCAAGGAGAGGGACCATTACTGGCTGGCCACTCTCCTTGATCCACGGTACAAGGGTAAGGTTGCAGACCTTATCTTACCGTCGCAGAGGGAGCAGAGGATGAGACAACTCCAGGAGGCCTGGCAGAAAGGTCTGTGCAACGCGTTCCCAGAGACTGGGAGGTTACAAACTCCTGGTCCTGGACAACGAGTTGCTGATGCTTCGGTCAGTCAAAGAAGGAGCGGTGGGGAAGGTGGCCATCTGACCGATGCGTTCAGACAATTCCTTAGTCCGCAGCCCCAAGGTATGATCGGTTCCAGCAACCATCGCCAGCGTCTGATATACATGGTGCAGGAATACCTAGGGGCAAGGTCAGACTTGGACACCTTCCCCACCAAAAATCCTCTGGCTTACTGGGTCTTGAGGATGGATCATTGGCCAGAGCTTGCACAGTATGCAATTGAGCTACTGGCCTGTCCTGCATCCAGCGTTCTTTCAGAACGCACATTCAGTGCTGCTGGAGGATTTGTCACGAATCACAGGGTGCGCCTGACCACCGACTCGGTTGATCGACTGACCTTCATAAAGATGAACCAGTCTTGGATCACCACCAGCTACCAAACACCTGAAGCTGATATAACAGACTAATTTATTTTCAAATGTCACATCCCTTCAAGACTGATGCTGATGCTGAGAGACTGTCCTGTTATGTTGACTGACTATCCTCCTCCTCCTCAATGATCCAATTGATGATGATAGCTTGGAAGAACATTTTTGTTTCTGGGTGCCGCCACCAGTGGCTAAGGCCCAATTTTTCAGCCCCTGTTTAACAGGGGCATGTAATTACAATTTTTTATGCAATGCTTTGCAGCAGGGCTCATTCCTGCACTCCAACTAGAGTATCTGGGAGAGGTTGCAGTGTCGTGGCACCAGCACCAGTGGCTAAGGCCCAATTTTTCAGCCCCTGTTTAACAGGGGCGTGTTATTACAATTTTTTTATGCAATGCTTTGCAGCAGGACTCATTCCTGCACTCCAACTAGAGTATCTGGGAGAGGTTGCAGTGTCGTGGCACCAGCACCAGTGGCTAAGGCCCAATTTTTCAGCCCCTGTTTAACAGGGGCGTGTAATTACAATTTTTGATGCAATACTTTGCAACAGGGCTCATTGCTGTGCTCCAAGTACAGTATCTGTGAGGGGTTGCAGTGTTGTGGCACCAGTGCCTAAGGCCCAATTTTTCTGCCCCTGTTTAACAGGGGCATGTAATTACAATTCTTGATCTAATAATTCACAGCAGGGCCCATTCCTGCACCCACCAAGAGTAACTGTGAGGCCTTACAGTGTTGTGTCAACACCACCACCACCACCACCAAAGGCCCAATTTTTCAGCCCCTGTTCAACAGGGGCATGCAATTACAATTCTTGATCTAATAATTCACAGCAGGGCCCATTCATGCGCCCACCATGAGTAACTGTGAGGGCTCACAGTGTTGTGGCAACACAAACATGTAAGTTGCAAATTTCAGCTGAGTATATACGGCAGGCCCCTACTTTCAAACATCCAACTTACAAACGACTCCTCCTTGCAAACGGTAGGATACAACAGGAAGTGAGAGGAAATTTACCCCTAGGAAGGCAAATTCTCTCCTGTAAGAGTTAATATGGGAAAAAAAGTGTCTCCTCTCCACTGATGCTTTATCACCAATTCTTGTTTCAATAAAATCCCCAAATTTTCAAAAAACATATGTCATTAGGACGGAAAGTGAGGTGAACTGTTCTGAACAGGTGCACACTGCACAGACAGCAAAACAAATGTTACAGGGGTGATAACCCTTCCCTATGTTTTCCAAAAAGCTTAAAAATAGATTTTTGGGCTGGAGCTACACTTAAACAATGTACCTGTTCAAAATTACAAACAAATTCTACATAAGAACAAACCTACAGTCCCCGCCTGTATACAGCTGTTCAGAGTATATAGGGCCTTTTTTATTTTGTGTGCGGGGTTCCCCTTAATATCCATACAAGACCCAAAGGGGCTGGTAATGGGCTGGGGTAGGGGGGGGGGGGGGCTGTGATGGGGTAGCTATGCCATTTTTCTTAAAGATTTTCATCCATATTACCGGGACCAGACATTACATTAAAGCCGCAAGCAGTTTTAAATGGCTTTTTTTCCTTTAGAAATGTAATTTTGTGCAGGGACAGTTCTAAATACGGGAAACACGTGGCACTTCACAGGCATACTTTAGACACCCCCCAGTTACAATATTTAAAGGAATATTTGACTTTTTTTTTCACTTTATGCATCATTAAAATGACTGCTCCCGAAAAACGGCCGTTTTTAAAAAACTTTTTTTTGGATTGATACATGTCCCCTGGTGCAGAACCCGGGTTCCCAAACCCTTTTTAGGACAATAACATGCATAATAGTCGTTATAATTAGCACTTTAGATTTTGAACGTTCGCATCCATTGTATTTAATAGGGTTCTAAAGTTCGTGCGAACTTTCGGTCCGTTCGCGGGTTCTGGTGCGAACCGAACCCGGGGGTGTTCTGCTCATCACTACTGTACAAAATCATAGGTGTTGTTTCTTGCCCTGAATAAAACATTTTTTTCCTTTATTAGTAGTATGCAAATGTAAATAGGAGAGCATATACTACATATATATATATATATATATATATATATATATATATATATATATATATATATACTGTATATATGTAGCGCACACCCTCTCCCCACTCCCCTCTATTAAAGTTTTCCAACTCGCACTGTCTCTGGTCTAGGGGGTATGATAGGGGAGGGAGAGGGGGTGAGCTACGCCAGGCTTCCACCACAGTTGTGTATGTGGTCTCAGCAATGTCTCTTGTTACCTTCGGGTCTGTGCTGTGCATCGGATCCTCCCTCCAAGAGTCTTCTTTAACCTTGTCCGCCAGAAATTGAGCAACACACCATCAAAGTCCAACACTCCTTTATTTAGAACATAACATGGACTCCCTTGGCTTCAGAACAGAAAAGGAGGTGTGTGTACGAATAGGCCCAGACACAAGTTCTATCATCCACTCTCCTCCCTGAGAGTGATCTATGGTCTCCGCACGAGGGAAATTCTCCTTCCGGACGGTCTCCGACAAGAGACTCACCCGTCACCGGCAGTCTGCTGCACCGGGTCTTCAGATGAGGATCTCTTCCCGGTCCATTACGCCCACCTCGGATTCAGGCATCCATCCCCGGAGTGCCTTAGGATCCTTCCCTCGCGGAACTCAGTGTTGGGCACTGAGCTCCGGACCTCCATCCAAGTACCTCACCCCAGGACTAAAGGTGCCTGAGGTGGAACACAATCTCCGGTGGTCCTCTAGGCCTAGGCTGCCTAGAGGACGAACACGAACCACCGTCCGCAAGCTGAAGGTGCCTGGGACGAAGACCCCGTGACCAAGATGGCCGGCCCCTCTATACCCTCTCCCACCATACCGCTGCCGAGAGAGGCCAAAAAGGAGACTCAGCACACAGCGATATCCGTCCGTCAGCCCATGGCGACAGCGCCACCCAGTGGGCCGCCAGAACACACCACCGGTGTCACCGAAAGATTCAAAATTTACCCCGGGAAAGTAAGTACCCGCTACACTCTCCCCCCTGTCATTTGACACTGGTCCCCAGTGTCTGGAGTGAATCATGCCCTCAACGGCTGACAAAAATTTTAGGAAACTATCCTAACTGAGAAGTTGTGTCTGAGCCCCTGTAACAAAAGAGGAGTGAAAGACAACATTAAACATGAACTCACATTTCAACATTATACCTTTCCCTCCCATCCTAACTAAAAACCACCCCAAGTTCCATAATCTTGACGGGATGCTCTCCTGCAGAGGGAAAGAAAAAACAAAACCAACACACAAAAACCCTGACACATGTATTCGTGTAAGAAGAAAATAAACTTCTCCGAGAAGAAATTCCTTTCCTCCAAAGAGTGGGTGCATGAAAAGTGTTTAAAAAAAACGTTGCACAAGACTGCCACCTGGTGACAACCTTGCGGTATTGCACTCGTGGAGCTTCTTCTTCTTCTTCTTCTTCTCTTTGGCCCTATCTAACCCCAGAGTCTGTGATCTCTTTGCAGGAAGATGGGAAAGAAAAAAAAACACAGGAATAGTTCCTCATTCCCTTGGGCATACACAACAACTGCCCCAAAAAGTTCAACAACATGATAAGAGCGGAGTCTCTGTCTCCTATAAGTAAAAGCGGGGATGCGGCAAAATCAGTGGCTTCAAGTGTTGATCCACGGTCTCCAGATGATACTCCACATCTTCGCCTTCTTTGCGTCGGATCAACACATTATCTGCATGGATGTGTCTTCCTAACATCCATTCGGCCTTACAATCTTTGAAACGCTGTGAAGCACTGGGAGAGCATGCCAGATACCTGCGGGCGTGCGGAACTTTTAGGTGGGTCCACACAAAGTCATTGTACCAGCGTTCTCTGTACACCTCCACCTCGTAGAGCAAGTCCTTCGATAAGTAGGGATACTCCCATCCGTACTCCTCTGCAACTTTTTGGCCAAATAGGCGTTGTAGTCTTGCCAAAGGAGGCATGGTAGCTCTGTCTCCCTCATCAGGCATAACTACTGAGTCTGGATGACGAGGCGCTTTGACCACCTCCAATCTGGGCATTGGTGCCAGCAGCAACAGTCTCTTTACCCCAGCATCAGATGCAGGTTGCGCCGGGGATGTAGAGACAAGCTGGGGACGGGACCCCTCCTCCAGCACTGACGCCTCCACCCGGGCGTACTTTCCCCTGTTGACATGGGTGAATTCCGAGGTCTGCGGAATGAAGCAAGCGGTACCCTGTCCCAGCCTTTCTCGGTAAACAAATCATCAATGATGGCATCATCTCCCAGGTCCGAGAGCGATTCCAGGTCGGAGGTGTCACACTCCTCTGCGAGTATGTAGCTCTTTGTGGAACCGGAGCCTCCACACTCCGCGGACTTACTAGGCCATGCCTTCCCGACACCTCCTCCCACACACCAAGTCTCTTCGCCTGGCTTACCTCGGCCTTTCCTTGAAGCGGGACGTCCGGAACCCTCATCAACAGATCCATCCGGGCCTGGTGTAAGCGGGCGAGACGGTCCACCACCACCGCTGGTCGGGGCTACCACACTGGTTATTTTCTTCGGTGGCGGACGCTGCGAGACAGTGGCGACCGAGTCAGCATCCTCGGATTTCTCCCGCAGAGTTTTAACGACCTCTTCCCTGGTCGCTGCAGTGTGCGCTGGGGTGACTCTCACAGCAGTGATTTCTCCTCTCTGAGTGGTGGTACCTGAAGCCCGGCCTGAGTAGATGGTTCTTGGCCTCTCTACTGCCGAATCCACCTCAAACGTGAACTCCCCACAGGCCTCACAGCGTCCGAACGGCTTCAACAGGCACACCAGTCCCGAACACCCGGGACAAATCATACCCAGGGCCTCAACGTCCATACATGAGTATAGGGCGAATCGACCCCTTGGCTTCAGTCGAATCCCTGTATCCGTTATTGGAGCAGCAGCAGTCAGTGTCGTGGTGGAAGGATGTACCGGAATCCACGAGGTGTGTCCAAACATGGCGACCTGTTGCTGATCCATCGCACACTGCAGAGTTTTCGCGCCAATGTCCCACGTGTAGTCCCTTCACACGTATTGGACTCCTCCCCTTTGCTCCAGTTCACGGGCTTTCTTCACTTTCCTTGGTTGAGCCACGCCCACGAACTAAGCGGCGGGGGTTGTGTCTGGTGGCGCAGTGCAATTAGAAGCCCCCACGTGCACTACTTCACATGGCTGAGCTTCCCCCCGTTCACCGCTCTTCCTGCGTGGGCCTTTCCCTTCTTGGGGTCATGTCCACGGCTTCAAGCAGGGCTGCACTTTGGCCTATTTGTTTAACTCTTCCAGCAGACACGTTCCATACAGTAATGCACAACACAATCCCGGACCCGAGCCCCCACATGTAGCGCACACCCTCTCCCTACTCTCCTCTATTAAAGTTTTCCAACTCGCACTGTCTCTGGTCTAGGGGTATGATAGGGGAGGGAGAGGGGTGAGCTACGCCAGGCTTCCACCACAGTTGTGTATGTGGTCTCAGCAATGTCTCTTGTTACCTTCGGGTCTGTGCTGTGCATCGGATCCTCCCTCCAAGAGTCTCTTTTAACCTTGTCCGCCAGAAATTGAGCCACACACCATCAAAGTCCAACACTCCTTTATTTAGAACATAACATGGACTCCCTTGGCTTCAGAACAGAAAAGGAGGTGTGTGTACGAATAGGCCCAGACACAAGTTCTATCATCCACTCTCCTCCCTGAGAGTGATCTATGGTCCCCGCACGAAGGAAAATCTCCTTCCGGACGGTCTCCGACAAGAGACTCACCCGTCACCGGCAGTCTGCTGCACCGGGTCTTCAGATGAGGAGCTCTTCCCGGTCCATTACGCCCACCTCGGATTCAGGCATCCATCCCCGGAGTGCCTTAGGATCCTTCCCTCGCGGAACTCAGTGTTGGGCACTGAGCTCCGGACCTCCATCCAAGTACCTCACCCCAGGACTAAAGGTGCCTGAGGTGGAACACGATCTCCGGTGGTCCTCTAGGCCGAGGCCGCCTAGAGGACGAACACGAACCACCGTCCGCAAGCTGAAGGTGCCTGGGATGAAGACCCCGTGACCAAGATGGCCAGCCCCTCTATACCCTCTCCCAGCAAGCATGGCTGGTTCCCCGCCCCACCATACCGCTGCCGAGAGAGGCCAAAAAGGAGACTCAGCACACAGCGATATCCGTCCGTCAGCCCATGGCGACAGCGCCACCCAGTGGGCCGCCAGAACACACCATTGGTGTCACCGAAAGATTCAAAATTTACCCCGGGAAAGTAAGTACCCGCTACACACACACACACACACACACACACACACATATATATATATATATATATATATATATATATATATATATTATATTATTGGACTAAAATAATGCAAGAGACATTTTTTCCCCTTTGCAACACACGTGGAATATAATTTTCATATAAAACAGCATTTCTTGGCTAAAATAAGTAAATTAAAGCTAAGCATATGACCCTTGAGATCACTTATCCATGTTAAGATACTAAAAAGTATTATCCAATTAAATCAATAATGTTTCTTAACCACTGATCTGCTCTGGTCAAATAGGCTTCAAGTTTGGTAAAGTCACTAATATCATTATTTATCAAAGTACATGGGCGTAGCTACATGGGTCGCAATTGCGACCTGGACCCATGCTGCAGGGGGCCCATGCATCCCCCTGTGCGCCTGGATAGGAGGAGCGGCTCGGCTGCATATGGATGAATCAATCTCTCCATATACCTCCTGCAGCCGCTGAATTCCTGCGAGAGGGAGAGAAGGAGGAGCAAGCATTTAGGGGCTGCATGAGGTATATGGAGAGATCGATTCATCCATATGCAGCCGAGCTGCTCCTCCTATCCAACTTCCTTCTGCTGCAGAACCTCCGGAGTCCACCCTGTACTTGCTAGTCTCTAGTGACAGCGCTCCACCCTCGGTATCTCCACAGGATCCATCTTCCCTCCTCCTGCACTCTACAGTGATCTCAATGAGTGTGCTCTCCCTAGTGCTGCCATGGCCACCGGGTGAGTTCAGAGGTGGAGGCAGAGCCACCTCTACTGCCTTCTGCTGTTTCCAATATGTGCCGGTGGGAGGATAGGTGACTGTCCAGGCTTGAAGATCCCGCCAGTTGAGATGACAACTACAGTAGTTCTTTCCAGGATGTGTTTGGGGAGGTAAGCTGGTGGGGGGGGGGGCTCAGAAGACGGGTGAGTGTGCAGGAAGGTGGTAGGAAGATGTTTGCAACTAACATCATTTGCTGCCTCTTTGCATCATGATGCCACTGTCCAATGGCCTTGCAGCGATGGAGCATTGAATTAGGACTCATTCACACCATGTACCTTCATACCCTCTGCACTCCACACTCATCTCCTTCACATACTAACCACTGCCATACACTCCGCACTCCTCTCCTACGCATACTAACAGCCATACACTCTGCACTCCTCCCCTGCATGTAGCCAAGCCCCCATAGGGGTTGCCGAATGTTGTGGTTCACCTGTCACCCTGCCCAACCCGGCATCCATGTCTCAGACACTCTAGGACAACAGTCCATAAGCTTTATTTTTTTTTTGTATCTTATTGAGGGGATTGAACTTGGATGGGAAAGGGAAATTATGGGATGCCCAGAAGATTCAGTGTAACTTGCTTGGGACTGCTATATACACTCCTGTATATACACTCCAATCTTCTCTCCAGCACCAACACTTGCTTAAGATCCATTTACTTCACTTGCTGCAGACTGTTACTCCTCCAGCACTTCCCTTGCTGCAGACCATTACTCCTCCAGACTAGCTAGCACCGCATGGTTAGGCCTGATGATAACTGCGCTAGACCTCAGTGGATTGCCTTTCGCGGGCAGAGGCCTTGGGCCTCTATGGTGTAGAAATAGTTCTGGTGCTAACTGTCCTCTATTCATATACCAATCCCAGATAGCTCTATTCAGGTCCTGCCAGCAAGCCTAGCTGCAATGACCTCTTTCCACTGCCCCTCCGACAGTCCTCTCTTCTGGTTCTGCACCCATCACAAACTGCAAACTCCCAGTTCTCTCAGGCGTGCCTCCCCAGTCCTCCCGACTATGCCTCACTCACCAGCCCTCCTGGCTGGCGACCAGTTGGCCTTCCTGGAGTCTATTAGCAGTGTTCTCTCCTGCTGTCCTCTCCTTGCTCTCTTATGTGCCTCTCCTCTAGGATATCGTCTCTCCTCTTGGATGCAACCAAGCCCTGGCCCAAGGTCAACCCCCCCAGACTGGGGAGCTCCCCATAGGCCTGGACAACCTCCACACTCTCTCACTTCAGCCTCTCCACCCAACAACTCGTCCCCAGTTGGGCTGAACCAAGGTATTTGAGGAGGCCTACCCCCTGCCAATCCAAATTGGTGATTGCTCAAGGCTCCTCCAAACACGCCAGGCAGATCCACCTCACCTGTCATGAGACTAGCTGGAGGAGAGTTTCCCACAGGCCTGGCACAGTGGCCAATTTCCAATATGGCCGCACCCGCACACGTATTGCAAACGCACGTTCGCCATGGCAAAGATGTGTGCATGCTGCCGCACGCAATGCTTGTCAGATCCTGTCGCCCTCTGGCCTTTAAAAGAGTGACTGCAGCACATGGACATTGCTGACTGGTCTTCAGCTTCCTGCTTCCTGTTCCTGTGTGTGCTTATGCTTCTGATCTCCTGTTTACTACCCGGCCTGCCCTTGGATACCTCTTGTCGTTCTCCCAGCTCTGACCTCGGATTGCCCACGGATCTGCTTCCGTTTCCTGCCCTGTGTATGACTTTGGCTTCCCTGACCATGTCTCTGTTCTTCTGTCTGTTGACCACTGGCTTACCGAGCTTGGCATCTGTCCCCGACTATGCTTCCTGCTTCACCCCATCTGCCGTGATCCACCCTGGTGCCTACCCGCAGTTCCCAGCCTGCATTACCTACCTGCAGTACTTACCTGTTGCTCCAGCCTGCAATCCATACTTGCTGAATCCAGCTTGCTGCAATCTCCACTGCTACCTGTTTCCTGCTGTGTGCAGTCTGCACAATCATCAGCTCCACTGGGTCCTACTGCTCACCTCATCTGGTATCCACCTACAGAGAGATCTCTACACCTGCATCTCCCATCTGTGGCACAGCTTGCAATCCCTGCTTTTTTGGACATCGTGCTCCCTGTTCCCACCTTCAGGGACACCAAGCACTCAGCCGCAAGGAGAGCCCTCTTAGCATTTCGGCTTCAGGACCAGGTATGTGACAGTACCACTCAGCCAAAAGATGTCTGAAGCCGACAGAGGTGCGTCTCCATTGGAGGTTCTGTGCCAACAAGTTGTAGCCTTCACACAAGCCGTAGCAAATCTGCAAGAAGGCTATTTTCAACTGTAAGGTCGTCCGTAGACTCTATCCACTACTCCTTCTCCTGCCGACCATAACCCGGCAAATACAGCCCTTGTCTCAGCTTCTGCTGCCTCCGAATGCACAACTGCCACACCTACGATAGTCATGCCTCCACCTGAACCAAGGGTCCCCCTACATGAACATTTCTCTGGGGACCGAAGAAAGTTCAGGGCTTTTAAAAACGCTTGCCAGTTATACCTAGCTCTGCAACCACTGACTTTTTCTTGTGAAACCGTTAAAGTTGGCTTTATAATTTCTCTGCTCACAGATGAACAGCAATCCTGGGCCCATCATCTTATGGAACAAAAAAACCCAGTCCTCAACGCAGTCTTAGCTTTCTTCGAAGCCATATCACAGCTTTATGACAACCTCCAGCCGATGGCCATGGCCAAGGCAGCCCTACATACACTCCAACAGGGGCGCTGGCCTGTACAGGACTATATAGTTGAATTCCGCAAATGGTCAGCAGACACCGGCTGGAATGAGGCCGCATTAAAGTACCAGTTTTGGCTTGGCCTATCTAAAGCACTTAAAGACGAGCTGGTGCGAGTCGACGCTCCTGCTCCTCTGAAAAACCTCATCAAACTGGCCATCCAGCTTGATCGCTGTCTGTGGGAATGACAATCTGAACAAATTCAATCCTCCAGACCTACCTGGATGCTACCCAGAGTCCCCCCAGCAATCCACTCTATGCCTGTTACCTCTCCTTCAACACCTCTGGAGGGGGAACCAATGCAGATTGGACTGATGTTTTCTGCCCTAACTCCCGAAGAAAGGACAGGCTGTTGGCAGGCCAATCTAGGCCTCTACTGTGGAGGGCCTGAACATTTTCTTCGTAATTGCCCTGTGAGACCTAATAAGTCCCTGCCTCCTTGCACTGTTTACTCTCCAGTCTCCGGGATTCATATGGCTCTCCTCATTCTACCCATCTCATTACAGGTGGCAGACAGGGAAATCAAGTTTCAGGCCATAATTGACTCCGGGGGCCTGCAGTTTCTTCCTAGACCTCGCTCTGGCCAAGAAATTTAAGATCCTGCTTAGACCTCAAAGACTGAGCCTTACTGTTCATCTGGCAGATGGAACCATCCCCAAGTCCAGGCCCATCACTCAAGAGATTGAACCCATCATGACTATAACTGACTCTGAACATCAGGAATTCCTGTGGTTTGATGTCCTTTGCTCCCCCATGTTTCCTGTAATAATGGGGATCCCCTGGTTGTGAGCCCATAACCATAGGATTTACTGGTCTAAGGGGGAGATCATGTTTTCTCTGCCTACTGCAGTCAACATTGTTTTGTTTCCGAGTCCCTGAATTCTTCCAGTTGTAGGACTGCTCAACAAGTATAAAAAAAAAAAGGGGGGAACATTTGGGACTTTGAATGAGATGTGAGGGAAGGTTCACGCCTCCATCCCTGTGCTGAATGCAATATAAAGTGGGGGGGGGGGGTTCTGACTTTAAATTAGGTGTGTTTTCTCAGACCAAGCAAATCATATAAGTAAAAACAACCATGTGTTTATTACTAAACCATAAATTGGCATAACATAGTACAGCATAACATGCATGATACGGTTTATAGAAATACATCAAGATAATTGTAGATCGCATGGCACATGATAGTAAAAGATATGCATATTAGATATTGAGCAGAATATCGTCAAATGAAAACATAAATAGATAAAACCATTTAGATATACACTAGATGCATCAGAATAGACTCAACACATTTCGTGGACTGCATCCACTCATCAGGAGCCATGCATCCATGTTCTAAAGAGGGAAGGAATAAATGACCATTATAGTCTGTTGTATTGAACACCATAAAGAACTTAAAATTACTAAATAATTTCTGGCCATGCCGAAGATTGCTCACATCTGAACTGAAACGTGATAGCGTGTTTCGAGGACCGGACAACTATGAGTATCTGACAGCAGCCAACTTGTTCCATCCAGTTACCACAACTTTCTAGATTTGTTTGATAAGAAGAAAGCCAATATCTTGCCACTGCATCGGCCCTATGATTGTCCCATAGAATTGCTTCCAGGTGCAGAAATTCCCTTTGGCCGGATCTTCCCGCTATCCAAGGTGGAATTGGAAGCTCTACGTCTCTACATTGACGAAAATCTAGAGAAAGGATGTATTCGTCCATCCTCTTCCCCACCAGGCACAGGCAGAGCCGCCATCAGGGGGTACAGCTGATACACATGTACTGGGCCCGAGCGTCTGGAGGGGCCCGGCGGCAACCAGGAAGTGTGCAGGAGAGAGGAGCCAGAGGAGAAATAGTGCAGGTCTGCAGGAGAAACTCGGCCGTAGGCTAAGCATAGTAAGCTGGCAGGGCTGGGACATGGGAGATGGTATGAGGGAGGGACTTAACAGCCTTTCAGTTGCTCATTGGCTGAGGAGGCGGGCTGCTCCTTCTCCTGCTGCCTCCTTAGCCAATAGGTACACAGGGTGCACTGTCCATCACTGAAGAGCCTTGAGCTTCCTGTGTTGGTGAGAGGGACAGAATTCCTCTAAAGAGAAGCTGCTGCAGAAGACATGTACAGTGCACAGCCTGTGCTCCCCTGGTGATATCAATCACTGTATTACCAGCCCTATTGCTGTCCTTTTAGCAGACAGTAACTTCACACATGTGCAGCATAGGTGTCAGCTTATGTCACCATGTTATAAGGACAGCAATATGGGTAGCAAAACAGTGATTGTTATTAGTCCAGGTTCACTAAACTAGACAATGCTCTGAAAAGCAATCCATGCGGATTGCTTTTCAGGCCCCTTTCACATGAGTGGTCCGATCAGGTCCTCCTGTCCATTTTTGAAGCAAGCTGATGTAACCACCCATTGTTCTCTAAATAGAAATTTGTCCGTATACACCCACCTGCCTTCAATCTGATCTGATAAAAAGAAAAGATGGAAGGGCCCCCATTCCCCTCCGTCTGTCCGGATCGGGGATGGTTGGGTGTAAACGGACAGCATGAGTTTACACAGATCTGTCAGTTGTCCGCTCAGCAAGGGATCCACAGACAGATCTCCTGCTGAGAAAAACTGGATCGGCCCCTGTGAAGATTGAAGCTAGAGTGCAGATAAGGCCAGCCATAGACAGTTTGAATTCTGTTTAGCAGAGACTGGCTGAGATTAAAACTATGTATGGGCAGGCTGAATGTACCCAAGTTAAACGATCGATCAACTTGAGTACAACCAGCCTGTCAGATTTTACATACAATTATCGCTAGAAGCTCTTGTAGCCACTAGCAATAATTACTGTGTTCTCCTGGCAGGGGCGGTTTTCCCACCCCCCACTGGGAGAATACAATGGCTCCGCATCAGGGATTCCCCCATCAATACTGTGTTAATAGGGGATTTAAGCAATTTTTTTCCTGCAACCCGTGGGACACAGATGGGGAAAAAAAATCATAATTTGGCCAAAATGGGGAAAAAAAGTGCTTGCTTTATATATACTGTGACAGCAGGAAGGTAAAGTCACCTGGTTGCATCCAGGGGGGTAGATATATTTCGCCCAGATTCAGGCTTTACGCCGACTTATACAACTAGGTGGAGAGTTGTATAAGGCTAGTGGGCTCATGGATGACTCATACCTCTAGGGAGAGGGCTGGGCGTCGTGCAGACAGGGAGTTGATGAGACCAGCTGAAGCTTGTCAGCTCATTTAGGCCTCTATAAGAACTCCCAGCTTCATTAGATGTTAGCTCATGCCTGGAACCAGACCTGTGTGGACTGTCTAGGGAGAGTGAACCCCTGTGCGGTGAGACAAAGCCTGTGTGGCTATTTGCTTGGACATTTAAAACCAGGGACTTAGGGACTAGGACAGCACTAGGCTGATCCCAGTTGTTAGTTAGGAAACCTGTATGTTTAGTCAGAGGTCAACTTGACCAGGATTTATTTTGGTTATGTTTCTTTTGCTTTGCTGTGTTTTGTCACTGTAAATAGAAAATAAACCGCACCTTTTTGATTTTGAAAACCACAACCTCCGTTTGCTGGGCCTGTTTTGTGTGGGGAGCCCATCCCGGGGGTCACACACACCCGCTGCCGAGCTAACCCCCTCACAGTTGGTGGAGAATGCGGGCAGTTTTTTTTTAAGCCAGCATGGAGGAGATACTGAAGCAGCTGGCTCTAGCAAATGCCAATCAACAGCAGACAAATGCAGGTTTGCAAAAGAGCCTTGCAGCTCATCAACAGAGCCTTGCAGCCCAGCAGCAGACAAACGCAACTTTGCAACAGAGTCTGGAGGCTCAGCAACGAGCCCAGCAGCAATCTGAGGCCCGCTTCATAGACCTGTTGCAGAAGCAAGAGCAGAGACTACAACAACAGATGGAAGCAGTAATGCAGCAACGTCCGCAGACCAGTGAGGAAAGCCGTCCCACTAATACCGCGTCCTTTGGGGTGAGTCGTTTATTGACAAAAATGACTGGAGAGGATGATCCAGAGGTATTTTTGACCACATTTGAAAGGACCGCTGAAAGAGAAAAGTGGCCTGAGGAGCAGTGGGCTGGACTGGTGGCTCCTCTGTTAACTGGTGAATCGCAGAAAGCTTACTATGACCTAGAGCCTAACCAAGCAAAAGACTATGTGATGCTAAAAGCTGAAATATTGGCAAGGCTGGGTGTTACCCAGGCTGTCCGGGCTCAGCGTGTGCATAACTGGACTTTCCAGCTTGGAAAACCCCCCAGGTCTCAAATGTATGATCTCATTCACCTGAGCAGAAAGTGGCTACAGCCAGAGACTTTGTCCGCACCAAAGATTGTGGAACGTGTTGTAATGGATCGGTTTTTGAGAGCTCTTCCTACTGCCATCCAAAAGTGGGTAAGCCATGGAGACCCAGAGACGGCCGATGGTCTTGTGGATCGTGTGGAGAAATACTTGGCTACAGAGAACCTGACGGCCTCTTCCAGAGACACTCGGACTTTTCACCCTAAGACCAGACCATCCCCAGGGGCGGATAAGAGGATTCCAAGGGGTGAGGGTGGAGAGAGTGAGAGGGTGGGAGCTCTACCCCAAGTTTGGCGAGAACAGCCTGGGAAATCAGCGGCTCAAGAGGCGGCAAGAAGGATCGTTTGCTACCGCTGCCGGCAAGCGGGACATATTGCAGCCAATTGCCCGGTTATGGAGGAACCCATGCAGTGTGACTTTCTGACGGGCAGACGTCAGTCGCTGTGTGCGACAGTCGCATGCACTGCCATTCGAGGAACTGAGAAACATTTATGCAAAATGTGTGTTAATGGTAGAAATGTTGTGGTATTGCTGGATTCAGGTAGCCTTGTGACCCTGATAAAGGCTGAGTTAGTTAAAACAGAGGTCTCTGGGAATAGCAAGGTAGCTGTTATTTGTGTGCATGGGGACACCCGAGAGTATCCAGTGACTACAGTGTGTTTCGAGACCCCCAAAGGTACCCTCTCTCATCCAGTGGGCTTAGTATCTCAGTTACCGCATGACGCCATTGTGGGAAGGGATTTTCCGAAGTTCTGGGAACTGTGGGATGATCCTGAGCCCCTCACTGGTGCCCCTATGTACCAGGAATGTGATAGCCAGAACTCCCCTGAGAGTGGTGAGGACTCTCCGGAATTTCCCTTATCAGTATTGGCAGGGGAGACTCAAGAAACTGGAGAGGAGCCCACCTCCTCAGACGAAAACCTACCGTCTGTGGAGTTTTCTGATCTTGAGGTTCACAGGGAAAACTTTGCCACAGAACAGTTGAAAGACCCCGCCCTAATAAAGGCCCGGGAAAACGTAGTGAAAATAGATGGCGAGTTAGTGAACCCAGATAATACCTGCACTTACCCATACTTCAGCGTAGAGAAGGACCTACTGTATCGGGTGGCAAAAAGGGCAGAAGAAACCGTTGAGCAGCTGGTGGTGCCCAAACCTTACAGGAAGTTGGTGTTGGAGTTGGCCCATGGGCACATTCTTGGAGGTCATCTGGGGACAGAGAAAACCCGAGAGAGGGTATTACAGAGATTCTATTGGCCGGGGGTGATGAAGGACGTAGAAAATTATTGTTCCTCCTGCCCTGTGTGTCAGAGGTTGGCCCCGATGCCACATTTCCGTAGCCCGCTGGTCCCTCTACCCATCATTGAGGTCCCGTTTGAGAGGATCGCCATGGATTTGGTAGGTCCTATAATCAAGTCCGCTAGGGGGCACCAGTACATATTAGTTATAATGGACTATGCCACCCGTTATCCAGAAGCGATCCCTCTCCGAAATACCTCGGCCAAAACCATAGCCAAAGAGCTATCTCTTGTTTTTAGCCGGGTGGGTATTTGTAAAGAACTGCTTACGGACCAAGGTACACCCTTTATGTCCCGGGTTATGAAAGAGCTGTGTAAATTGTTCAAAGTGACGCAATTGCGTACGTCTGTGTATCACCCCCAAACCGATGGGCTGGTTGAAAGATTCAACAAAACCCTAAAACAAATGTTGAAGAAAGTGGTGGATAGAGATGGAAAGGATTGGGACTGTTTACTTCCTTATTTGATGTTTGCTATTAGGGAGGTGCCCCAATCCTCTACGGGATTCTCCCCCTTTGAGTTACTGTATGGGAGACACCCAAGAGGGCTGTTGGATATTGCCAAGGAAACTTGGGAAAGTGAGAGTTCTCCCCACAGGAGTGTGATTGAGCATGTCGCCCTGATGCAAGATCGAATTGCACAGGTAATGCCCATCGTGAAGGAACATTTGGCCCAAGCGCAGTTGGCACAGCAGAGAGTGTACAACCGTGGAGCCAAGACCCGTACCTTTTCCCCGGGGGATAGGATATTGGTACTTGTCCCTACGGTTGAAAGTAAATTCCTTGCCAAATGGCAAGGCCCCTACGAGATAATGGAAAAAGTGAGCGAAGTGAATTACAAGGTCAGACAACCAGGAAGGCGAAAGCCCGAACAGATCTATCACGTTAATCTGTTGAAAGCCTGGAGGGATAGAGAGTCCCTAGTCGCAGACACTTGGTCACCAGCTCAAACTGGTTGCGTGATTCCTGAGGTTGGAATAGCAGCCACCTTGTCACAACCCCAACAACAGGAGGTTAAGGAGTTTGTGCTTCGCAACAAGGAGGTATTCTCTGAGCTGCCGGGACAAACATCTGGGGTAGAGCATGACATCATTACCCCGCCCGGTGAAAGGGTGAAGTTAAAACCCTATCGGATCCCAGAGGCTCGACGGGAGGCAATACGGGAGGAAGTACAGAAAATGCTGAACTTAGGGGTGATAGAGGAGTCCCAAAGTGATTGGTCTAGTCCCATCGTGTTGGTGCCTAAACCGGATGGGAGCTGGCGATTTTGTAACGATTTTCGTCAGTTGAACAAAGTTACAAAATTTGACACCTACCCCATGCCACGTATAGATGAGTTGATCGACCGGCTGGGAACAGCCCGATACATGACGACTCTTGACCTCACAAAAGGGTATTGGCAAATCCCCCTGGCCAAGTCGGCCAAAGAGAAAACCGCATTTGTAACCCCAGACGGGGCGTTCCAATATAAAAGAATGCCGTTCGGGTTACAGAATGCGCCGGCCACATTCCAGCGGAAAATGGACCAGATGCTGAGGCCCCATCGGAAGTATGCTGCGGCTTACCTGGATGACGTAATTGTCCATAGCACAGATTGGGCCTCACATCTGCCAAAAGTGCAAGCAGTCCTGGACTCTGTTCAGGAAGCGGGGTTTACGGCTAACCCCAAGAAGTGTACCATTGGGCAGGAGGAGGCCAAATATCTTGGGTACACCATTGGGAGGGGAGTAATAAAACCCCAACTCAACAAAGTCGAGGCCATCCAGAGTTGGCCACGTCCCAACAGCAAGAAGCAGGTACGAGCCTTTCTGGGAATCGCTGGGTATTATCGGCGATTCATTCCCCACTTTGCTTCTAAGGCTGTGCCCCTAACCAACCTGACGAAGGGGAAAGGGTCGGTCATGATTAAATGGACCCCCGAGGCTGAGGCAGCATTCCAATTCTTGAAACAAGCCTTATGTAGCCAGCCAGTGTTGTACTCACCCGACTTCTCTAAAGACTTTGTCGTACAAAGTGATGCGTCAGATGTGGGGTTAGGAGCAGTATTGTCCCAGGTCTGGAACGGGGAAGAGCACCCAGTCATTTACCTCAGCAGGAAGTTGAAGTCCCATGAGGTAAATTACGCCACCGTTGAAAAGGAGTGTTTAGCGGTGAAGTGGGCTCTAGATTCCCTTCGGTACTACCTGCTAGGTAGGCACTTTGACATGGTTACGGATCACGCTCCGTTAAAGTGGATGGCTCAAAACAAGGAAACAAATAGAAGAGTGAATAGGTGGTTCCTGGCCCTCCAGGAATTCAACTTCACAGTAAAGCATCGCCCTGGCGTTCAAATGGGGAATGTGGATGCTTTGTCTCGAGTACATGAATGCCTGATTGCTGGTGTTCTAACCCCGAGGTTAAAACAAGAGGGGGGGGTATGTGACAGCAGGAAGGTAAAGTCACCTGGTTGCATCCAGGGGGGTAGATATATTTCGCCCAGATTCAGGCTTTACGCCGACTTATACAACTAGGTGGAGAGTTGTATAAGGCTAGTGGGCTCATGGATGACTCATACCTCTAGGGAGAGGGCTGGGCGTCGTGCAGACAGGGAGTTGGTGAGACCAGCTGAAGCTTGTCAGCTCATTTAGGCCTCTATAAGAACTCCCAGCTTCATTAGATGTTAGCTCATGCCTGGAACCAGACCTGTGTGGACTGTCTAGGGAGAGTGAACCCCTGTGCGGTGAGACAAAGCCTGTGTGGCTATTTGCTTGGACATTTAAAACCAGGGACTTAGGGACTAGGACAGCACTAGGCTGATCCCAGTTGTTAGTTAGGAAACCTGTATGTTTAGTCAGAGGTCAACTTGACCAGGATTTATTTTGGTTATGTTTCTTTTGCTTTGCTGTGTTTTGTCACTGTAAATAGAAAATAAACCGCACCTTTTTGATTTTGAAAACCACAACCTCCGTTTGCTGGGCCTGTTTTGTGTGGGGAGCCCATCCCGGGGGTCACACACACCCGCTGCCGAGCTAACCCCCTCACAATACTTTTTATACATAACTAGAACATCTAACAGGGCTTTGTCATTGCAGGAGATTTCCCCTCACTTCCTGTCTTAGTGTCACCAGAACAGGAAGTGAGGGAATCTCCCTGTTGGGATATAGCTAGCAATTGTTTATGTTTTTATATATATATATATATATATATATATATATATATATTATAATATAATTTGGACATTATAAGGCAACAATTGCAAGCTATTTCCCTGCAGTGAGATCCCCCCACTTCCTTTTCTGGTGACACTAAGACAGGAAGTGAGGGGAAATCTCATGCAATGATATAACCCTTTTAGATGTTCTAGTTATGTATAAAAAGTATATATAATGTAAGCACTTTTTTTTTCCATTTTGGCTAAATTATTTTTTTTACCATCTGTGTCCCATTGTGAGGGCCCATAGGCACAACAGGTAGTGAGAGAGAAATGCCCTTGGAGACAGTTGCCACAAGAACCAGAGTCCCAGGATGGAGGAGAAGGGACTGAAGGAGGAGGACATGGGATAGAGGACATGGAATGGAGGAGAAAGGACTGGAGGAGGATAAGGAGATGGGACTGGAGGAGGAGAAGGAGATGGGATGGAGGAGATGTGTCTGGAGGAGGAGGAGGAGGATGTGGGATGGAGGAGATGGGACTGGAGGATGAGATGAGACTGGAGGAGAATAAGGACATGGGATGGAGGAGATGGGACTGGAGGAGTATAAGGACATGGGACTGGAGGAGAAGGAGATAGGACTGGAGGAGGACATGGGATGGATGAGGAGGAGGATGTGGGATGAAGGAGATGGGACTGGAGGAGGAAGAGGATGTGGGTTGAAGGAGATGGGACTGGAGGAGGAGGATGTAGGATGGAGGAGGAGAAGGACATGGGATCGGGAAGATGAGACTGAAAGAGGAGGACATGGGATGGGACTCGGTGGGACTGCCAGTGGGCGGGCCCTGGGGAATGTTGATGGTCAGGTCTGGGGATGGGGGGGGCAGGCCTTAAACTGTGTAAGGGGCCCCAAAATTTCTGATGGCAGCCCTGGGCACAGGGATCTTCTTTGTTGAGAAGAAGGACCACACACTCAGGCCCTGTGTGGACTACAGGGAATAAAATAAAATCACCATTAAAAATCAATATCCGCTTCCCCTAGTACCAGAACTCTTTCAAAGATTTTGGGCTGCCCAAAGTTTTCACAGAACTAGATCTCCAGGGCGCTTACAAGTGGAAGACAGCTTTCCGAACTCGTTTCGAACATTTTGAGTATCTTGTCATGCCCCGGCTACGTTCCAGCATTTTATAAATGACATCTTTAGAGAACACCTGGACCACTTCCTGATTGTCTATCTTGACTATATTCTTATTTTCTCTGCATCACTCAAACTACATTGTGTACATGTGAAGAAAGTCTTAATTACCCTCAGAAAACATGGACTCTATGCAAAAGCAGAGAAATGTGAGTTTGAGAAACAAACCATCCAATTCCTGGGGTTGAGAATATCCACCAATGGAATCGCCATGGACCCCAAGAAGGTGTCTTCTATTCTTGAGTGGCCTGCCCCAGTGGATAAAAAAGGGATCCAAAGATTTGTAGGATTCACAAATTTCCACAGAATGTTCATCAGAGGGTTCTCAGCCATTATTGCCCCCATCACTCAACTGACACTACAACACTCTTGATTTCAGTGGTCTCAGGAGGCCCAGGAAGCCTTTGATAAACTTAAAGCCCTGTTCACTTCTGCTCCAGTATTACAGCACCCAGACCCCACTCTTCCATATGTCCTGGGAGGTAGACGCCTCGGAAGTTGCTACTGGAGCGATCATATCACAGCGCCAAGGACCTAAAGCTTTGCTCCACCCAGTAGCCTTCTTTTTAAGAAAATTAACTCAAGCAGAAAATAATTATGATGTCGGTGACCCGGAGCTGTTAGCCATAAAGACGGCTTTAGAGGAATGGCGATACCTGCTGGAGGGCGCAGCCCACCCTGTGATGATCTTTACCGAACACAAAAATTTGGAATACCTCAGGACTGTCAAACGTCCTAGAACCCAGCAAGCACGATGGGCCCTGTTTTTCTCACCCGCAAGATAACCCCCCGGGAGAGTGCTTCTCCTAGGGTGTTATATGATGAGGGGAGGAGCTACCAGAAGACGAGGATTGGGGCCACTCTGTGGAAAACTAAGTGCACAGTGGAGGTAAGTATGACATGTTTGTTATTTAAAAAAAAAAAAAATGAAGCATCATGCCCTGTACACACGACCAGTTTTCCCGTCAGGAAAAAAAATTATGGTTTTCCCAACCGGATTCCTGTCAAGCCTGCCTTGCATACACACAGTCACACAAAAGACCGGTAAACTTTTGACTGCCAAGAATGCGGTGACATAAAAGACTACGACGAGCCGAGAAAAATAACGTTCTATGCTTCCGCGCATGCGTTGAATTGTTTACGAGCATGCATGTTTTTTTCCCCTCGGGAAAGCATACACACAACGGTTTTCACGACGGGAAACAGGTTTTCTTTTTTTTCCCCCGCAGTTTTCTCGTCGGGAAAACTGCGAAGGAGCATACACACGGCCGGTTTTCCTGGCCAATAGCTGTCATTGCAGTTTTCCCGACGGGAAAACCGGTCGCGTGTACGAGGCATTACAATCACTTTAATTCCTCGCCAGGTTTCCCTGAAGTCCATGGCTGCCCAGTCTGTATTTTGGGTGACAAATACATCCCATCCACCAGACACAACCTTGTGTCATGATCACCCAGATTCCCCACAATGTACAGGTGCATATCAAAAAATTTGAATATCATCAAAAAGTTAATTTCAGTAATTCAATTCAAAAAATGAAACTCATATATTATATTGATTCATTACACACAGAGTGATATATTTCAAGCATTTCTTTCTTTTAATTTTGACGATTATGGCTTACAGCTAGTGAAAAATGCAGTATCTCAGAAAATTTGAATATTGTAAAAAAGTTCAATTTTGTAGACTCATGTGTCACACTCTAATCAGCCAATTAACTCAAAAGTGCAGGCATCTCTACTGTCCAGAGGGCTGTTACCCACAAAGCATTGTCTGTGGCATACTTTCTTCCTGGAGTCTTGACAAATTGGACATTGGGATAGCTGACTAGGAATTGCCAGTGTCAGGACCATAGGCGTGCACAAGGGGTGTGCCAGGTGTGCCTGGGCACACCCTAATCCTGCGATTGGAAACCTACCAATGGTGGGCAGGTGACAGGTAAACCACAATCCTTCCTCAGAACCTGGACAGGATAGGTGGCGGGGGTGGAATTTAGTGGAACCGATCTGTATTTTCCTCCTGCAGCAGCTGAAAGTAGGTTTCTCCTCCTCCTCCCTTTTGTCAACATTCAGCTGTTACAGGAGGAAAATATAGGGGATCGGTACTAATATATGTCACCCCCGTCCGTCCCTGTTCATCTTCCTTCTGTTGCCCGGGTCCCCCATGTGCTCCCTTACTCCCCCTTCATCCCAATGTTTCAGGAATTAGAGCGGTGAAGAGGCCGGTAAATATTTTGAATGCATATGTGTTTGAGCTTTGGGGTGCACACCCTAATGCAATAGGCTGCGCACACCTATGGTCAGGACATTGGGTTATACACCAGTGCTTTCCCCCCCAACATTGGGGTTCTAAGTACAAGTACCTGTTCCTGCAATTTGGTTTTTCATCCTGTCCCTCTGGCTCTCCAAACCAGTTTGAGGAACAATCCATGTTATTTTCGGCTTCTGTATTGACCGCATCCTCCGTATGTGTTTTAATTTTTATCGTTTCAATATATTTCAAAACTCCTGATGAAGCGATTAAAATCGCACAACATGTCGGGTTAAGAATTGGGCAACTCACGACACACCGCCTTATCAATAATTGCCTTATTACTATCTACTATACTGTAGGAGGTGACCTTGTGTCATTCAGCTCAGTACAATATATATTTTTTCTATTGTTTGTTAGGTAGCGTGTTATTTGTTATTCAGTGTTTTGGTTATGAATGGTTGTGCTATACTATTCATTTCAAATTTGTGTATTTTTTACTGCATTGTCAACTTTTAATAAAACTTAAGAATTTTTATCTAGTTGTGTTGTGCCCATAAAGTCCATCTGCCAAACCATACCATTCCAATCAACTCATTTTCGGGACGTGGCACTTTATATAATATATCATATCCCCAGTACCACTCTGGGATGATGACCCCCATTTATTCAATTAACTCAAAACACCTGTAAAGGTTTCCTGAGCCTTTAAATGGTCTCTCAGTCTAGTTCAGTAGGTTACACAGTCATGGGGAAGACTGCTGACTTGACGGTTGTCAAGAAGACAGTCATTGACACCCTCAAGGAGGGTAAGTCAAAAAGGTCATTGCTAAAGAAGCTGGCTGTTCACAGAGTGCTGTATCCAAGCATATTAATGGAAAGTTGAGTGGAAGGAAAACCAAAAAAGGAAAAAAAAAAAAAAGATTGTGAAGCAAAGGCCATTCAAGAATTTGGGGGAGGATCACAAGGAATGGACTACGGCTGGTGTCAGTGCTTCAAGAGCCACCAAACACAGACGTATCCAGGAAATGCGCTACAACTGTCACATTTCTTGTGTCAAGCCACTCCTGAACCAGAGACAACATCAGAAGAGTCTTACCTGGGCTAAGTAGAAAAAAATAACTGGACTGTTGCTCAGTGGTTCAAAGTCCTCTTTTTGGATGAAAGTAAATTTTGCATTTCATTTGGAAATCAAGGTCCCAAAGTCTGGAGGAAGAGTGGAGAGGCACAGAATCCAAGTTGCACGAGGTCCAGTGTGAAGTTTCCACAGTCAGTGATGATTTTGGGAGCCATATTATCTGCTGGTGTTGGTCCACTGTGTTTTATCTAGTCCAAAGTCAGCAGAGCCCTTTACCAGGAAATTCTAGAGCATTTCATGCTTCCCTCTGTTGACCAGATTTATGGAGATGCTGATTTCATTTTCCAGCAGGGCTTGGCACCTGCCCACACTGCCAAAAGTACCAATAACAGGTTTAATGATAATGGTACCACTGTGCTTGATTGGCCAGCAAACTCGCCTGACCTAAACCCCATAGAGAATATGTGGGGTATTGTCAAGAGGAAGATGAGAGACACCAGACCCAACAATGCAGACGAGTTGAAGGCTGCCATCAAAGCAACCAGGGCTTCCATAACACCTCAGTAGTGCCACAGGCTGATCAGCTCCATGCCATGCCGCATTGATGCAGTAATTCATGCAAAAGTAGCCAAGAATTTAGTGCATACTATACTGTACATGGACATACCAGTACTTTTCCTTAAGCCAACATTTCTGTACTAAAAACTTTTTTTTTTATTGGTCTTATGTAATATAATTTTTTTTTTTGAGATATTGAATTTTGGGTTTTCACTAGCTGTAAGCCATAATCATCAAAATTAAAAGAAAGGAATGCTTGAAATATATCACTCTATGCGTAATAAATCTATATAATATTCAAGTTTCACTTTTTGAATTGAATTGCTGAAATAAATGAACTTTCATGATATTCAAAAAATTTTGATGCACCTGTATATACTGTGTGTATATATATTAGTATACCCCCCCAAACAAAAAAACCCCAGCTTGTGTTATTACCAAACTGCTTTATTCTGAAAACTGCACCTAGACACAAGTCATATTACAGGTATCCCCTATAACATATATAGCGCTTACCACCCTCTCCTCCTTGTCTTTCGGCTCCTTGCAGGAGGAAAGGGCACACCCAGCTCTATATGCCCGTACCCTCCTGTGTGAGGAGGTTGAGCGGTGTTGTGAAGGGTCTCCGCAGCCAGATTCTCCAGAGAATGGTTCTTATCTCTATAGCCAATAAAGACAAGTCTCTATTTCCCCCAATGACTTCAATGTCCACACCAGCTGTAACTCCAACGTAGAGTTTATTTCTCTTAAACGACAGTCTCTGATAGGAAAGGTTGGAGAGAGAACAGGACAGCATAAGGTGTGGGAGAGGTCCAGGCACAAACATAATACACTTCACTGCTTGGCTTCTCAAACAGATTTAGCCCATTTGGATAGTCTCCCTAGATAGGGACTAGCAACCAAAATGGTACTCGAACTAACCGCACAATCACTACACAAACTGGTACGCCTGGTCTCTGCCACAGACCTGGCGAACTTGGTCTCTGCCACAGACCTGGTGAACTTGGTTTCTTTAAAGCTTGGCCGCTTTGTAAAGAGAAGACATCCCTCCAGAGAGTTACCGGGCCCCTTCCTTCACTGTGACTTCTCACCAGTCCCTCGGAACGGTCTTTCCTGGCCTCCTTGTCTAAGATGCGGGTCCCCTCGCAAGGCGGCACACTGAGATTCCTCGATCCTTGACGGGCCCCAGCCGAAGGTGCTGGGCCCAAGGCCTTTAGTTGCAGCCCCAGGGCTAAAGGTGCCTGGAACTGATTCACCAACCTCCGCCCCGGGGCCAAAGGTGCCCAGGGTGGACAGGAACACACACTCCCTGGGAGTAGGACTCCCGACGACAAACGGACCCTGAACAGGCAGCGTCTGCCCCTTGTATATCCTCTCCCAGCATACACAGCAGGCCGACCACTCCCACTGTATGGTTGCCGAGAGGGGACACACAAGGCACAGCACTGTATCAGCAGTTCAACCCTGGCCCACTATGGCAGCGCCACCTGCAGGCCACAGGGAACAGTACACCGATACTCTTCCTGCAGACAAAATAGTTGATAATATCCTAACAATTTAGGTGTTTGAGCATAACTACCACTCAAACACTACCCCTAAATTGAGGACCCCGCTACACATATGTAGCGCCCCTTTACTTTTCAGGGGTGCTATGTACTTAAATTTAGGGGTTGGTCTGAGCTAGTAGCCAGGTTTAGACCACTTTGATTTGTTAGTACTCGCTTCTGCCTATGTGATGTAACCTGATGTGCAGTTCCCTGTGGCCTGTAGGTGGCACTGCCATATCAGGTCAGGGTTGAACCGTGGGTGACATGGCTATGCCTTAGGGTGTCCTCTCTCGGCAGCAGTATGGTGGGCGTGGTTGGCCTTCTGTTCATGCTGGGAGAGGATACATAGGGGGCAGACGCCATTCTTTTGGGGTCTGAAGTCAGGAGTCTGGAGTGTGAGCGGTTCGCGCCACCCGGCCCTTCAGGCCAGGCTTGCGCGCCTGTATCAGTTTCAGGCACCTTTAGCCTGGGACTGCAACTTCACTAATGGGCCCAGCACCTTTAGCTGGAACCTATCTCCAGAAGAAGAATCCCAGGGTGCCCGGGAAAGGGTGGACCCGCTCTAAGAAGAGGAGACCGGGGGTGGACCTTTCTGATGGACCGGTGAGAGTTCACTGTGAAAGAGAGGCCTGGTTACCTTCTGGAGAGATTCAAAGATCCATCACAGGCCTTGCAACGTGCTATCACTGGCACCTGTCCTTGTGTTGCAACAGCTGAGGAGTTCGGCACTTAAAGATTCTGTGGCAGAGGATCTCCCGATCGTATCTCTAGGCAAACCTAAAGTGAACGTTCGAGCATCACTCCGGTTGCTAGGATCCGCTCTTACAGGGGACTATCTGGGTGAGCTAAACCTACTAGGGATCGAGTAGCGACTATCGTACCAGTTTGTGCCTGGACCTATCTCCAAAACCTTACTGTCCTTTCTCTCATCCACCTTTCCTGTCTGCTGAACTTGAACTTGCTTATAAAAATAACTCAGCGTGGAAGTTAAAGTGGTGTGGACATTGGCCTTACTGGGGAGAAATAGAGACTTGTCCCTATACTCTGGGAGATGAGAACCAGTCTGCTGGGATACCTTGCTGCAGGACCCAAAATTGTTAACACCGCTCAACCTCCTCAAACAGGAGGGTACGGTCATATATCGCGGTGTGCCTTGACCTGCAAGTGAGTCGAAGGCAGGAAAAGGTCCGTGTGCTACACATACTTTATATTTTTTAAGCGATACTTTCTTTCTTTTTTTTGTTTATAAACGTTTTTATTGATTTAAGCAATACTTTCTATGACTCGTTCTTGCCTAAATGCAGATGCAGACAGTACAGAATTTGTATCACAACACTGAGATTACACAGGTGATTATATTAAAGGATCTAAAATAATAAATATGTACATCTGAAAATTATGAAGCAATATATCAAGTGTGATAACTATTCTTCCACTGAATATGCTACAATAATATTGGGGTTACTTACAAATGATGTCTCTTTTCTGTAATGAGGCATGGAGAATTGCTGGAAGTCAAAGGGAGACACAGGTTCATCCATAGTTTCCATTGCACTTATTTTTAATGAAATAGGACGAATCACTCCAGGCTTTGTCTTCTTGAAAGCACATATGAAAAAATAAAACACATACTACATGAATCTTTTATTATGTTCGTTCACTCATACCTACAACTCATTTCAGAATAGTTGTTGCAACAATAACGGAAATAAATGTTCCTGGGTGATTCATCTCATCACTTTAAATTTCATCCAAAATTATAAACTGTAAAAATCATAACAATATGTGTTGTGTGTATGACATCACCGTATCTCATAGGAAAACATTATAACGTCACACACAAGAAAATATTCAGCTTGCTACTTCTTGGCTCCCGAATGTATATCTATGCTTGTGTGACAGACCTAGCCAGGCTTTTGGAGAGGACTGAATGCTAGCCTCTTGCCTTCTGATTATGGGCCCTGGATTTTAGGGAACAATACTCCTTGCGAGGTGTATGCCTGGGGACCTTAAAGTAATGTTACTTTGGATTCAAGTCCATGTCCCCCCAAAACACACAAGCTCTGGGATCCCTGTATATGCCATATTATATTGATGCCTTTATAATGTTGGGGCTCATAGAAGAGGCTGATGTCATCAACTCCAGCCACCTGGCTGTCTGTTGGTTAGTGTGGGCTCTAAGTCTTTCACCCATTGTTACAAAATAGAAAAAATAACAAAGAACCAGACAGGTACACACCCTAAAGTGTGAACTGCATGTTTTATTGAACACTAATATATGTATCAAAAGGTAAAAATAGACATATACAATCTAAAAATCAACAATCCCCTATCTAATAGAACCTGAACATTCCCCATCCATCCAGTGATGGCATAAACAACTAACTAGCTGGAATAGGCCTCTCTGAAGGAGAGACAAAAGAAGTAGCATGCACACCCACCCTCCCCCAAATGAAACACCCCCAAATACACCCGAGGCAATAACCAAATCTCTATCTAAATAGAACACTCACAGTGTTCCTATCCAGGGCAGTGTATCCCTGAATAGGGTACTATATTACACTTTCCCTGGATGGAACCCGTACGCTGGAAGAAATATATACATGTAATGGGTAATAGTAAATCCACTGTGGTAACGAACACTAGGAGAGGAAAATTTTTATCATTAAATAAGCCAGTCACAGCTCCAATGTATAACAACAATTGATAATGAAATATCCGTTGAGGCCACAGATGATTGCCTTCAGTAATAAATGTAAACTCAGTGAGTTATCCGCAAACTTGAAGATGGTATAAACATATAGCATATCATGTGCTATCAAAAAATAGTCTTTTCATTCGAGGGTATATCCAGCGCCAAAAATCAACTGAATAACTGCAGTAAAGCCAAATGGTTTATTATGGCCAGATAGATTGATAACCCAAAGACTGTGGGTAATTATCATCTATAATATTCATATGCATTTATTAGGCTCATAATTTGCTGGTAATGGAACTGCTAGATGTCATGTATCCATGTGTATCCACATAACTGGATGTATCCTAGTAGATAAATAATTGTAGCAAAGTTCCAGGCAGTTATTCACACAATTAAGTGTGTAGTACTCACTGTTTTGTGGGCTAGGCGTCTCTCACACGAATGGTTGTCCTTAGATCGGTACATATATATCCATAATATATATGAGTCAGACGACTTAAAAGCAAAACAAGTGAGCTTGATGTGTTGGTAAGGCTGCGGATATAGTCTTACTGAGTTGAATATGAACTCCAATCCAGGGTTGTTACAGAGTGGATATGTGTGGAATCATCATTCTGATATCAATCAGCTAGATCTCATGTGATATCCTCCAGACGACGGTAATAGCAGCTACAAGAAAAATCTCCTTGGAGCCATAATGAGGGCTACTCGGTATAGGGTGCAAAAGGGCGTGCTGCTCCCAAGAGATTACATGTTTCATTCCATAAGACTAGGAACTTCTTCAGAACTGTGGAATAGTTTGCAAACCCTGGCTTATTTATGGGGCCATCACCCACCCTTAATTGTTCAAATAAGATACAGGTGCTATTAACCATTTACTAATTAATCAACTGTGATAAACTCACCAGTGCTCTAAACTAATTAAAAATTTGTAATGCTGTGCCGCCCTGCACAGTACATAAAATTATCCATCATAAACTTACTTAAAGTGTGTATCTTGATCTAGAAGACCACTGCATTGTATCATCAATTCACAAGGGATTTTATATATTACAGATCACTATTAGACTTAGTTGATTATTAGTGCAGAGGTGGAAGATTAGTGCACCATATACAATCCAATCCTTATCCGCAGGATTCCAAAGTTATATATTTGACACCAAATGATAGTCAACTAGATAAATAGGAAACCTAGCGCGTGTGTGTTGCAATATTTAGATGTCTATTAGATGTTCAAAAGTGCATAAGGATATTGGATGGTAGTGCTAATAAACTGCCTGTATAGATATCTACATATATCCAAAGATACATCCCATCCTACCTTTATTCATCAGCCAGATGATCATAGATCATAAATTACATCAGTAGTTCGATACACCTTATAAATTATTATACAACAGCAGTATCTGCAGGGAATGCAGGGTTAACAATTGTTTATAATTATAGGGATCCACTCACATACGATCCGATAAATGTCCAATCAGATCGTTCACCGTCTAAAGATAGTATATTAACACTTAAGCCGTGTACACACGATCAGTTTTACAGATGAAAACAGTCCGATGGACTGTTTTCATCGGACGAAACGATCGTGTATGGGCCCCATCGCTCTTTTTTCCATCGGTGTGAAAAAATAGAACATGTTTTAAATTTATCCGATGGAAAAAAAAACGATAGCAAAATCCGATCATCTGTGTGGAAATCCATCGGATAAAAAACCCATGCATGCTCAGAATCAAGTCGACACATGCTCAGAAGCATTGAACTTAATTTTTCTCGGCTCATCGGAGTGTTTTACGTCACCGCGTTTGAAACGGTCCGTTTTTTGACTGATGGTGTGTGGGCAAGACTGATGGAAGACAGTTTCATCGGATTTCCGATGGAAAAAACCATCGGATTAGAATCCATAGGATATCCGATCGTGTGTACAGGGCTTTAGTGTCTGATACTTTATTTTTTATCAAGGCAATTACTCTGATATAGTGGGCAATTTACCGGATCGTATATACCCAATGGCTAATATCCATTATATATCCCAAAGAAAATGGAACATTATTGCATTGGAGGCTTACATAGAGGGGAATATGATACCACGAGGGTTGAGAGAACGTATTATGCCCGCTGATCACTTGCATAATGAAAGATTTATTTTTTTAAATGGACTGAAGAATCAGTCAAACATGGATTGCACATGATTGGCTTGATAGTAGAGGAGGAAAAAATACAGCTACAAAACTTGGAGCAACAATTAAAAGAAAGTATTAAATCACTTGATGAATATCAGGATTTAGATGAATTTGGTAATTTCAATGAAAAGCTTAAAAAAGAAGTGGATGATTTTCAGAAGGAACAAAAATTAGGGAAACAAAAGAAATTCCGAAGGGATACTATGGACTTTGAAACCGGGAATATCTTAGATGTAGAGAGAAAACGTGGGAGAAGTAGATCACGTAACGGATTTCATAGACAAGATAATAGGAACAACAGTAGGGAAGGGGGGAAAAACGCCACTTTTTTAGAGAAGAATCCCCAAAAAGATACAACCAATACCAGGGGAAAAATAGTGCAAAAAGTAAACATAGGAGAAGGAGAAAGAGAAAGAGAAATAACAACACATGATTTGAACCCATCCAAGACAGGGAACTCTACTTTGCAGGAGAACAGGATAGCTACAAGATACGGGAAGACTCAGAGATGAATGTTATTAATCTTACTGAACATAAATTAAGTCAGGACCATCTATCAGTTTTAAGTAAAGGCTTGGACTTCTCACCATGTAATAGAGGTGATCCCTTTGAGATATACAAAGATATATGTCTTTTCCTGCGACAAGTACTTTTTAAACTGATGTTTTTTGGAAAGAAAGAAGAACCAACTAGTGAAAATAGACCAGGAGTACTATTGGAAATTATAGAATCCCAAATAGTTGACTATCTGGAAGGTAACACCTGGATAGATTCACATATCCTAGACCCACCCCCAGCTTCAGGTCTAGCCAATAAATCACAAAAATTCCCTAGCTTCGCTAATAATAAATATCTTCAAATGTTTTTGGAAGCTATCACTGCTGACATACGTTCCATCAAATGGGATAAAATAGAACCCAATGTAGACAATTTATCTCAGAGTGAAAGAAAAGCCCTTCAGGAATTAAGGGAATTGCCAAATTGCATTATTAAACAAAGCGACAAGGGTGGGAATGTGGTTCTGTGGCCATAAAACAGTGAGTACTACACACTTAATTGTGTGAATAACTGCCTGGAACTTTGCTACAATTATTTATCTACTCGGATCACATCCAGTTATGTGGATACACATGGATACATGACATCTAGCAGTTCCATTACCAGCCAATTATGAGCCTAATAAATGCATATGAATATTATAGATGATAATTACCCACAGTCTTTGGGATATCAATCTATCTGGCCATAGTAAACCATTTGGCTTTACTGCAGTTATTCAGTTGATTTTTGGTGCTGGATATACCCTTGAATAAAAAGACTATTTTTTGATAGCGCATGATATGCTATATGTTTATACCATCTTCAAGTTTGCGGATAACTCACTGAGTTTACATTTATTACTGAAGGCAATCATCTGTGGCCTCAACGGATATTTCATTATAAATTTTTGCTATACATTGGAGCTGTGACTGGCTTATTTAATGATAACAATTTTCCTCTCCTAGTGTTCGTCACCACAGTGTATTTACTATTACCCATTACATGTACATATTTCTTCCAGCGTACGGGTTCCATCCAGGGAGAGTGTAATTTAGTACTCTATTCAGGGATATACTGCCCTGGATAGGAACACTGTGAGTGTTCTATTTAGATAGAGATTTGGTTATTGCCTCGGGTGCATTTGGGGGTGTTTCATTTGGGGGAGGGTGGGTGTGCATGCTACTTCTTTTGTCTCTCCTTCAGGGAGGCCTATTCCATAGTTGTTTATGCCATCACTGGATATATATGGGGAATGTTCAGGTTCTATTAGATAGGGGAGTGTTGATTTTTGGATTTTATATGTCTATTTTTACCTTTTGATACATATATTAGTGTTCAATAAAATATGCAGTTCACTCTTTAGGGTGTGTACCTGTCTGTTTCTTTGTTATTTTTTCTATTTTGTAGCTATATTTTTGATTACACCCCCCGATATTATATCGGTGAGTACTGCAGTTGTAAAATAGGTAGGATTCCCATATTCTCTTTTTTGTGCTTTCACCCATTGTTGTTTGTGTTAATGAACTCTGCTATTGTGTGAGGGAGTTCTGTGTTGATTTATGATAATGTGTATTGGTAGTTAGGGAGCTAGGAGACAGCAAGCCTAGGAACTGAAAGGTCATGCTTCTGAGTCACCTAGTCTGTCTAAAGGATTGGTAATTAGCTCATGTTAATTAGGTTTCTGGTTACAGTTTGTATTGTCATCCTTGTGTATATATTTGTGTGAGATCTCAAATAAAGAGGCTATTCCTGATGTACTCCAAGACTGGAGTTGTCTGGTGACTGGGTGGGCTAAAGAGTTTTGGATGGTTCTGGTTCTGGACAGAGGAAGCATTTATGGCGGACAAAGTTCTGTTTGAGGACTAGGGTTCGTCACAACTGGTTAGCAGCGGTGGGATCGTTTTTCCTGGCTGTGGATAAATCCAAACCTCCACCTGGTTCCAAGATCAGGATAGCAGACTTCAGTCAACCAAGCGGAGATATGGATCTGGCATCAGAGTTCCTGGGGCTGCTGCAGATCGTCCTTTCAGCATACACCAGGTCTGTGTCTGTGGATAAATACCTGGGGGTCAGGTAGCATATTCGGGTAAGACACTGGATTAGAGACCTCCAGGTTGCTGGTATGCAACAGGGCAAGTGTTTTCCAACCCCAGAGCAGCAGGCCAGTGAACAACGGGAGTTACGGATGCAATTCCTGGGAAAGCGGCACCAGGAGCAATGGGTGACCGAATTGGACAGGCTGGTCCAGCAGGAGATAGCGCTGGACAATCGGTATCAAGCTCTGCAATGGCACGCGGAGGAGGAATATTTAGGGGAGACAACAGAATGCTCTCCGGAGGGATATGACTTTGGTGGCCCTGGATTGCTGTGGGAAAGCCTTACAGATTGTTTTGTGTTTGGCGATGAAGGGGAACCTACCCTTGAAGACCTGCGAGAATACAGAGAGGCTATGCTCGGTTTTGCAGGGGTCTCAGAGCTTAAACCTGATCTAGACTATTTGCTAAGGAAGGAACAGCATCTGGAAAGGGCATACAGGAAACTAGAATGCGTTCAGCAGTATGCCAAAGAATCGGCAGTGGAAACTCCAAAGATTAGGTAAACTGATAGACAGTCAAAGATATGAATTTAAAAGGTTTTTATTTACAAAAATGTATAGAGAGTAGATTTTTTCTGACATGTACCTTCTCTAGTCGTATTGTTGCAGCCATCTTTTTCTTAGTTACCGTAGTTCTCTTCTCCATCTCCACATTTTCAATTTTATTGTTTATGTGATGTTTATATATATTGTTTGTCTTTTCCCTACATCAAATTGTATATATCTATGATGTAAGGGATGATTCTTCTGTTGGCCTGTTAATGTCATAAGGGTGGATTTTAATGCAATACTTGTACCTATTTGTTTTATGTATATGCATGTTTTTTATTGAAAACACCATATGTATTCATGTTACTTAATGTTTTATCATAATGATATGTTTATTATATCATCCAGGCATTTAATTTTGAGCCTACCCTCAGAGCAATGCAATGGCAGACATAGTGGAATGCGATTCCACTGTTTGTGCACTGGGAGTGATCCGGACTGTTTATCCATATACACCAAATGAGAGGGCTTGCCCCTTTCCAAAATGGCGCCACTGACATTGGAGCAGAAGCTGTAACACACAGCGGACCCCTGGATCACCTCCGGGCTCTGCCGCAAGGGATATCTCTCCTTTGTCCCATAGGAGATGCCCCTGCGATATCCATCTCTTTGGGGCATACTATGTCTATCTGATAGAACGCATACTGAGCATCCACAGTCCAGGACTACTGCGCATGCGTCCCTCGACGCGTGCGAGCGATGACGTCAGACGCTCCACGTCCGTAGAATGTGTGCTGCTTGGAGGACACATTCTGATACATCCCAGTGGACGTTTCAGTAAGTCCTGAATCTATTTTCTCTGCACCTTCTTCCTTGCTCAAGAGATTTCTGAACTAATGGAACATCAATACACAATTTGATATGACATTACTGTTATATATTCTTTAGAATCCTCTCCTACTTGGGCAATCTTATAAATACAGGCATCTCGAATCCCTGCTCTACAATCTGTTTGGCTACACTATTCCATGCGATACAAATTATCTCTGGTAATTATCTTTGTTTTTGAAATTATCACCTATCTTCAATACACATTATGTTCATTTATTTGGTATTTTTGGTATCCCCTATTAGACATGTGCACACTGAAATATTTCGTTTCGGAATTTCGTTTTCGTCCAAAAAATAAATTTATTTAGTTACTCCCGAAATTCGTTTTTATTTATTTCGTTTTTCGTTAAAAATTGCATTCGTCCGAAAATCTGAATTAATTAAGGTCGAATCTGTCATTGAAGGCTTATGGTGTCTGTCGAATGTTCAAAGAAGATTCGACGGAGCAGCGAAACTGTATGACTCTGCAATCATACATTTCCGGTCGAATGTTCCGCCCACAAGCAGTGATCTTTTCTCTCTATGTCGAATCTTTTCTCTCTATAATGTCGAATCTTTTCTCTCCTATGTCGAATCTTTTCTCTCTATAATGTCGAATCTTTTCTCTCCTATGTCGAATCTTTTCTCTCTATAATGTCAAATCTTTTCTCTCTATAATGTCAAATCTTTTCTCTCTATAATGTCAAATCTTTTCTCTATAATGTCGAATCTTTTCTCTCTATAATGTCAAATCTTTTCTCTCCTATGTCGAATCTTTTCTCTCCTATGTCGAATCTTTCCTCTCCTATGTCGAATCTTTCCTTTCCTATGTCGAATCTTTCCTCTCCTATGTCGAATCTTTCCTCTCCTATGTCGAATCTTTCCTCTCCTATGTCGAATCTTTCCTCTCCTATGTCGAATCTTTCCTCTCCTATGTCGAATCTTTCCTCTCCTATGTCGAATCTTTCCTCTCTATAATGTCGAATCTTTCCTCTCCTATGTCGAATCTTTCCTCTCCTATGTCGAATCTTTCCTCTCCTATGTCGAATCTTTCCTCTCCTATGTCGAATCTTTCCTCTCCTATGTCGAATCTTTTCTCTCTATAATGTCGAATCTTTTCTCTCCTATGTAGAATAATCTTGGACTAATAGAGTTAAGGTTAGGCACATTCGACCACAGATTCGATAGACACAGATTGTTATTGTCAGCGTCACGTCGAATCTCCTATCTATATCGAACTGTTGTAGCAACGAAAACGAAAATAAAGCATTTGTTTATGTCGGATCTTTCGGTTTTCGGATACTGTGCTTTCGTTTTCGTTTGTTAAAACGATAACGAAAATAGCTGAAATTCGGACGAAAATGCATTCGGACGAAAACGAATGCACATGTCTATCCCCTATAGTGATACCCCATACCTTCTCATACAGGTCATTATTGTGTATATGTTCCAGTGGATCCTATCAGTTTGCCATCTTATCAAAATATACCTCATCTACATCTATTACTGCCTTGAACAAGACTAAAGGTATCTACATGGTCATGTGGATATTCACTTCCATCTATGATCAGCTCTTTATTATACCCTATGAAAGATATGGCAAATGCCTGTTTACAAACGTCATTTGTCAATTTATCTTTTACAGACCTCCCTATATCCAGAGGGGTTTACTACCCAAACCTGTTTCTTGTTTTTTTTCTTTTTCCTTATTTTATACGTCCATTTATGCGGATGGTCTTGGATGTGTCCTTCTAGGAGGTTAGTGACATATATGCGATGGATATCAACTTTTACTCTATATATTAATATCACTTGGCCCCTGTTCCCATCAACCCCTTCTCCCTTCCCTACCCCCCCTCCCTTGGTATGGCTGAATTAAAGGATACTTGTTTGATATAGTTTCTATGATTACTTTAGACTATTTCCTCCTGGGTGTCTGCGTCTCTGGTGTGGTCCCATGTTCCTGGTGGCTCACCTGGATTGGTGATCCATCGGTCCATGTCTTGGCCCATTGACCCAGCTCCCATGGTGAGAATATGGATGCAGTCTGGCTTTATGGTTCAAGCAATGCCTGTGTTTTTCCACTGTGAAATGTTATTATATATATCCACAATTTTTCTATTTTATATTAATCATGTTTTTTTCTTATTTATAGTCACGTGACAATTCTTTTGTATATCTACTGAAAATAGTACTTATATTCAGCTCCTGAAGAAGCGGATTCTTTTTGGAATCACGAACGTGAAACATGTTGAGCACTGTTTATTATGTAACTATATCTGTATGATTTCCCATTGGTTGCAATGGTATGATTCAACAATTGTCACAAACTACCCCCTTTTTCTATAAATATGTACATGGAAAAAATCTACTCTCTATACATTTTTGTAAATAAAAACCTTTTAAATTTATATCTTTGACTGTCTATCAGTTTACCTATGGTGCCAATATAGTCCACCCAAGTCTCTTCCTTTCTTATACATCCAAAGCTGAAGTGCTGACAACAGGGCAGAGCTCTGCTAGCCTCTGCCCAACACCAACAGCTGCTTCAGCCTCCCGGAAAGAAGAGGCAGTTGGCCTTTCTCCCACAATACTGACAGAGACATGGGATTTTCTGCCAGCAGCATCTGTGGTGTCACCAGAAACTTCTGCAGCTGAAGCGCTGACAACTGGACAGAGGGTCCAAGACCTGCGGCGGTTCCGGAGGCCCAGGGTGAGAAGGAGATGGTCCCTTCCCAGCAGCATATGGCACCCCATAATGATGCCACCAACCCAGCAGGATAGCTGGCACCAGGGCCAGATATCATTGAGCTCTGCCCAGCACCAGTAACCTCTTCTTCGTTCTACGGACAGAAGATGGTGAATCACTATCCCCAGACACCCATTATAGAGATTGGGGATTTGATAGACTGTTCTGCTGAGCAAGAACAACCTGGTGAACCTCCAGCAGAAGAGCTGGTATCAGGGCCAAACTTCACTGGGCTCTGCCCAGCACCAACAGCAGCATCTGTGGATTTACAAGAGACTCCTCCAGCTGAAGTGCTGGCCACCGGAGAGAGGGTCCAAGACCTCTGCCCAACACCTGCAGTAGTTCTAGGGGCCCATGGTGAGAAGGTGATGGTCACTCCCCAACAATTAGCCAAAGTGGATGATGTGGGGTCCTCAGCTGAAGTGCCAACAGGGCAGAATGCTACTGGCCTCTGCACACAACTGCAGCTTGAGCTGATATCGGGGGATGGGACTGTGGTCTCCACTCACAGCCACCAAGCAGAAGAGCTGGAAACAGAGCAGAGTGCTGCTGGCCTCTGCCCTCAACAAACAGAAGATGGAGTTCCTGTGGTAGTGGATGGGACTTCGGTCTTCACTGAAACAACCCCAAAAATTGGTGTGGCACGGAGACAGGAGGATGTCAGCCATGCTTTGCAAGCACTGGGGGATTTTCACCTACTAAAAGTGGATGGGACTTCAGTCTCCACTTGTATACCCCAGGGATGCTGGGCAGTCGGCCCAGATCCCCAACAGCATGACGGAGTGGGTCCAGTCAACATGTCTTCTCTCCAGCGGCTGAAAGGACTCCAGGGAGAAGGGCCAGTCCAGGCCTGTCACCAGTGGCGATAGAAACAAATACAAAAAAAATCCGCGCTGCTAGTGAAAAGAAAGCAGCTACAAAACCAGTAGACAAAAGGTGTATAAACAAAATAACAAATAAATTGTAGCGCTGGTAAATGTGACTAAACAAATAAATGAATAGCACCCTGCAGAAAATAATTAATACAAATTTCAATTCAAATGTCAATAGTCCATCATGATAAAAAAACAAATAAAATGTCTCTGATAAATGATGTCAAAGTAAGTTCGTGATGGTTTAGATGGTATTCCAATAGTACTCCAAAATATATTCGTAATGATTAAACAGTGCCAAATAATATTGAGTAAATATGTGAAAAACCACAACCAGTAAAGAGGAGGCTTACCGGACTCTGTGGAACCTACTAAACGCACGTCTAGAGGGTCGACTTAGGCATTGGATATGTATCCCTGAAGGATCCACAACTGGTGATTCACCCAAGGAACGTCACTGACAGCAACCCACTGTGGAAGGATGAATAAAACTTGAAAGATCGTGGCCCAATGATGGTGTGCCAAAATGAAAGCCAATGGCTGAATAAATCAGCCTTTTGCAGTCCCTGTGGCGGGCATGTTCTCTGAGAGAGACAGAGGTTGGCTGGGTGAGCAATGCTCTGTTTGGAACAATTTGTTTGGGGTAATGTGTGGATACCGGCATTGGGGGACTGGAATTACTGACTAACTTCGGAGTCAACCAGTCTGGGGTCTCCTCCTGCGTTTGTCTCCTGCCGAAAGGGGAGATGTATGACAGACCTAGCCGGGACAGAGGCTTTTGGAGAGGACTGAATGCTAGCCTCTTGCCTTCTGATTATGGGCCCTGGATTTTAAGGGAACAATACTCTTTGCGAGGTGTATGCCTGGGGACCTTGAAGTAATGTTACTTTGGATTCAAGTCCATGTCCATGTCAACTCCATGTCCCCCCAAATCACACAGACTCTGGGAACCCTGTATATGCCATATTATATTGATGCCTTTATAATATTGAGGCTCATAGAAGAGGCTGATGTCATCAACTCCAGCCACCTGTCTGTCTGTTGTCTGCTATAATGTGTTTATTGTAAAAAAGGCTAGTGTGGGCTCCAAGTCTTTCACCCATTGTTGTTTGTGTTAATGAACTCTGCTTGTGTGAAGGAGTTCTGTGTTGATTTATGATAATGTGTATTGGTAGTTAGGGAGCTAGGAGACAGCAAGCCTAGGAACTGAAAGGTCATGCTTCTGAGTCACCTAGTCTGTCTAAAGGATTGGTAATTAGCTCATGTTAATTAGGTTTCTGGTTACAGTTTGTATTGTCATCCTTATGTATATATTTGTGTGAGATCTCAAATAAAGAGGCTATTCCTGATGTACTCCAAGACTGTTGTTGTCTGGTGACTGGGTGGGCTAAAGGGTCTTGGATAGAGCTGGTTCTGGACAGAGGAAGCATTTACGGTGGACAAAGTTCTGTTTGAGGACAAAGTTCTGTTTGAGGACAATGGTTAGTCACAGCTTGTATTGTTTTACTTGCATATGTTCATAAAATAACATTTATGTGATTGAAGTATAGATCATTTATACAACCACTTATATCCCGATACATAATTGTGCAGATGTATAACTCTGGAGTAGGGATGAGCCGAACACCCCCCAGTTCAGTTCGCACCAGAACATGCGAACAGGCAATAAATTTGTTCGAACATCCGAACCCCGTTAAAGTCTATGGGACACGAACATGAAAAATCCAAAGTGCTAATTTTAAAGGCTTATATGCAAATTATTGTCATAAAAAGTGTTTGGGGACTGGGTCCTGCCCCAGGGGACATGTATCAATGCAATTTTTTTTTTAAAAATGGCAGTTTTTTTTGGGAGCATTGATTTTAAAAATGCTTAAAGTGAAACAGTAAAAGTTAAATATTCCTATAAATTTTGTATCTGGGGGGTGTATATAGTATGCCTGTAAAGCAGTGCTTGTTTCCCGTGCTTAGAACAGTCTCTGCACAAAATGTAATTTATGAAGGAAAAAAAGTAATTTAAAACTACTCGCGGCTGTAATGAATTGCCAGTCCCAGCAATACAGAGAAAAGTCATTGAAAGTCATTGATATAAAAAAAAAATGCGTGGGGGACCCCCAAGTTTAATTACCAGGCCCTTCAAGTCTGGTATGGATATTAAGGGGAACCCTGCGCTAAAATAAAAAAAAATTGCGTGCGGTTCTCCCTAAATATCCCATACCAGAACCCTTCAGGTCTGGTATGAATTTTAAGGGAAACTCCGTGCCAAATTGGGTTCCCCCAAAAATCCATACCAGACCCTTATCCAAGCACGCAACCTGGCAGGCCGCAGGAAAAGAGGGGGGGACGAGAGAGCGCCCCCCCTCCTGAACCGTAGCAGGCCACATGCCCTCAACATGGGGAGGATGTCCCCATGTTGATGGGGACAAGGGCCTCATCCCCACAACCCTTGCCCGGTGGTTGTGGGGGTCTGCAGGCGGGGGCTTTTTGGAATCTGGAAGACCCCATTAAGAAAGTGGACCCCCAGATTCTGGCCCCCCCTATGTGAATTGGTAACGGGGTACATTGTACCCCTACCATTTCACAAAGAAAGTGTAAAAAATTGTAAAAAAACACGCAGACACAGTTGGGATAAGTCCTTTATTAAAAAAAAAAAGAATAAAAAAAAAAAGACTCCAGCGGTGGTAATCCACTCTTGATCTCCACTCCAGCGATGTCGGTATCCTGCGATGGATGATCTCTCCAGGCTCCAGCGACGATGTCCAGCGACGAGGAACAGCACACGATCCTCTCTTCACCGGAGCGGAGACACCCCGGGAATGACGCGGCTTCAGACAGTGACAGCTCTTATGTAGTTGAGGGCGGGGCCACCCATCACGTGACCCCATCCCCCTCTGACGCAAGGGGAAACCCGGGCTTCCCCAGTGACGTGACGGGTGACCCCGCCCCCCTCTGTTGCAACGGGAAACCTGCCTTGCATCAGAGGGGTGCGGGGTCACCCGCACGTCTTTGGGAAAACCTGGGTTTCCCCTTGTGTCAGAGGGGGGCAGGGTCACGTGACGGGTGGCCCCGTCCTCGGCTACATAAGACCTGTCAGGCTTCGGCGGCGTCATCCCCGGGGTGTCTCTGCTCCGGTGAAGAGAGGATCGTGTGCTGTTCCTCGTCACTGGACATCGTTGCTGGAGCCTGGAGAGATCATCCATCGCAGGATACCGACATCGCTGGAGTGGAGATCGAGAGTGGATTACCACCGCTGGAGTCTTTTTTTTTATTCATTTTTTTATTTTTAATAGAGGACTTATCCCAACTGTGTCTGTGTGTTTTTTTACAATTTTTTACAATTTCTTTGTGAAATGGTAGGGGTACAATGTATCCCGTTACCAATTCACATAGGGGTGGGGGCCGGGATCTGGGGGTCCCCTTTGTTAAAGGGGTTTTCCAGATTCCGATAACCCTTGCCCGGTGGTTGTGGGGGTCTTTGGGCGGGGGGCTTGTGGGGATGAGGCCCTTGTCCCCATCAACATGGGGACATCCTTCCCATGTTGAGGGCATGTGGCCTGGTACGGTTCAGGAGGGAGGGCCGCTCTCTCGTCCCTCCTCTTTTCCTGCAGCCTGCCAGGTTGCTTGCTCGGATAAGGGTCTGTTATGGATATTTGGGGGGAACCCCACGCCATTTTCTTTTTAAATTTGCCGCAGGGTTTACCTTAATATCCATACCAGACCTGAAGGGCCTGGTAATTGAATTTGGGGGGACCCCGACGCATTTTTTTTTTTTTTTTATCAATGACTTTCAATGACCTTTCTCTGTATTGCCGGGACTGGCAATTCATTACAGCCGCGAGTACTTTTAAATGACTTTTGTTCCTTCAGAAATGACATTTTGTGCAGAGACTGTTCTAAGCACGGGAAACATGCGCCACTTTACAGGCTTACTATATACACACCCACAAATACGAAATTTAAAGGAATATTTCACTTTTATTGTTTCACTTTAAGCATTATTAAAAAAACTGCTCCAGAAAAAAATGCAGTTTTTAAAACTTTTTTTTACATTGATACATGTCCCCTGGGGCAGGACCCAGGTCCCCAAACACTTTTATGACAATAACTTGCATATAAGCCTTTAAAATTAGCACTTTAGATTTCTCCCATAGACTTTAACAGGGTGTTCCGCGGCTTTTCAAATTTTCCGCGAACACCCCAAATTGTTCGCTGTTCCCCGAACGGGGTGAACAGGCAATGTTCGAGTCGAACATGAGTTTGACTTGAACTCGAAGCTCATCCCTACTCTGGAGCAAGATAATCTGTAGAACAATAGAACATATGCATGTTGATACTAACAAAGTTTCACTATTTATTTACTGAAAAAAATTAAGCAAGACATCTAATTGGTTTATGTGCTTTTCCACTTTTTTTAGATGCTTTTTACAAAAGTCTTTTCTCTTTTACTAATGTCAATTACATGCTTGCTATACACCATTTTGATTTAATTAATGGTGACCTTCTAAATTCAAACGCATAGCTATATCATTGCTCCCAAGTCTTTGATTGTAAGTGTGAACCAAGATGCAAGTAACTGTGGATCACATTACCAGTTTTTAAACATTGCCGACTGCATATATTGTCTTTTATGCTTGATGAGCTAGATTATTGCCCTTCATATTTAAAAAAAATTAAATAAAAATACTAATAAATACAGTAACCTTCCCATACCACTTTAGCCTCTTGATATCTCATGTTCACAAAGAAACTGCCTCTCTATGTATAGACTACCCATTCGTAGGGAAAGCCAGAGCTCTTCCAAAAGTTTTTGTGCTACTCCTTTAAATGCCAGAGCTCCTGCATCTTCACATGGACACGAACTCGCATCTCCTAGCCCACCAATTGACACGGAAAACAATGCAACACTTTTCTTTGCAAATTAGTGCCCCAAGCAGGGTTTGAACCAAGTTTTTCCTGGTTTACATTACTGTAGCCAGAGGCAACAAAAAAAAATTCAATATCTGTCTGTTTCAAAGTTCAACAGGGGATCTAAAAGTCTTTGTGTAATATTGAAGTAATTTTCATACAAATTCTCTAGCTAGGAAAGAGTTAATGGGGAGAGTTTGTGACAAAAAGGGGGAAAATTCAGTAAATAAAATTACTGTGTAAGATGAATATTTGCATAGCAATTAGCTGCTTCTAAGAGGTGTAGATACAGTAGCTACAAAATAATTTGTCTGTTTACAGTTTAATGAGCATTGCTGTTACAGTGATCAGTACAAAATGAACTGCCTATCACAGCCCTCCTACAGGCTTAACTAGGGTTGCCACCTGTACGGGATTCACCCAGACAGTCCGGGTTCTGAGAGTTTTTGTCTGAGGAGTCTCCTAGGGTTGAAATCTGACAGGATTTGTTTTGCAGGAGTTGCTGTGAAGGGTGACAGGAGGATCAGGAGTGTGTCTGAAGATATCTTCCTCCAAGCCTCACACCTCTGTCTATACAAACATCCCCCATCCTCAGTCCAGCTAATGTGAAGTACTTTATGACCATTCATTAACCCTGTGTGTATGTGGAGAGTGTAAACTTCTGATTGTACAGAGCTTGTATAACACAGGGATATATGAATGGTCATACATTACCATCACATCATCTGTACATACAGAGTACTGTGAGCTGGGAGTTTTCATTGTTGTACTGTTGTAAATATTAGTGGTTGAGTACAATCGCTTTTGTTTTCATATACTGTACATCACTATTTCTCAGCCCCCAACTACCCCCAGGTGCATCACCCCACAGACCACTTCATACATCCAGCTGGCATCATCCCCTCCGCACTCCTCTCCTATAAATACTACCCCACCATCCCCTCCGCACTCCTCTCCTATACATACTACCCCCATCATCCTCTCCGCACTCCTCTCCTATACATACTACCCCCACCATCCCCTCCGCACTCCTCTCCTATACATACTTCCCCCACCATCCTCTCCGCACTCCTCTCCTATACATACTACCCCCACCATCCCCTCCTCACTCCTCTCCTATACATTCTACCCCCACCATCCCCCTCCGCACTCCTCTCCTATACATACTACCCCCACCATCCTCTCCGCACTCCTCTCCTATACATTCTACCCCCACCATCCCCTCCGCACTCCTCTCCTATACATACTACCCCCATCATCCTCTCCGCACTCCTCTCCTATACATACTACCCCCACCATCCCCTCCGCACTCCTCTCCTATACATACTTCCCCCACCATCCTCTCCGCACTCCTCTCCTATACATACTACCCCCACCATCCCCTCCTCACTCCTCTCCTATACATTCTACCCCCACATCCCCTCCGCACTCCTCTCCTATACATACTACCCCCACCATCCTCTCCGCACTCCTCTCCTATACATACTACCCCCACCATCCCCTCCTCACTCCTCTCCTATACATTCTACCCCCACCATCCCCTCCGCACTCCTCTCCTATACATACTACCCCCACCATCCCCTCCTCACTCCTCTCCTATACATTCTACCCCCACCATCCCCTCCGCACTCCTCTCCTATACATACTACCCCCACCATCCTCTCCGCACTCCTCTCCTATACATACTACCCCCACCATCCTCTCCGCACTCCTCTCCTATACATACTACCCCCACCATCCTCTCTCCGCACTCCTCTCCTATACATACTACCCCCACCATCCTCTCCGCACTCTTCTCCTATACATTGTACCCCCACCATCCTCTCCGCACTCCTCTCCTATACATACTACCCCCACCATCCTCTCCGCACTCTTCTCCTATACATTGTACCCCCACCATCCTCTCCGCACTCCTCTCCTATACATACTACCCCCACCATCCCCTCTGCACTCCTCTCTTATACATACTACCCCCACCATCCCCTCCGCACTCCTCTCCTATACATAGTACCCCCACTATCCCCTCCGCACTTCTCTCCTATACATACTACCCCCACCATCCCCTCCGCACTCCTCTCCCATACATACTATCCTCACCATCCCCTCCACACTCCTCTCCTATACATACTACCCCGACCATCCTCTCCTCACTCCTCTCCTATACATACTACCCCCACCATCCTCTACGCACTCCTCTCCTATACATACTACCCCCACCATCCTCTCCGCACTTCTCTCCTATACATACTACCCCCACCATCCCCTCCGCACTCCTCTCCTATACATACTACCCCCACCATCCCCTCTGCACTCCTCTCCTATACCTACTACCCCCACCATCCTCTCCGCACTCCTCTCCTATACATAGTACCCCCACCATCCCCTCTGAACTCCTCTCCTATACATACTACCCCATCGTCCCCTCCGCACTCCTCTCCTATACATACTACCCCCACCATCCCCTCCTCACTCCTCTCCTATACATACTACCCCCACCATCCCCTCCGCACTTCTCTCCTATACATAGTACCCCCACCATCCCCTCTGCACTCCTCTCCTATACATACTACCCCCACCATCCTCTCTGCATTCCTCTCTTATACATGCTACCCCCACCATCCCCTCTTTACTCTTCTCCTATACATACTACCCCCACCATCCCCTCCACACTCCTCTCCTATACATACTACCTCTATCATCCTCTCTGCACTCCTCTCCTATACATACCCCCATCATTCCCTACACACTCCTCTCCTATACATACTACCCCCATCATCCCCTCCACACTCCTATTCTATACACTCTACCCCCACCATCCCCTCTGCACTCCTCTCCTATGCATACTACCCCCACCATCCCCTCTGCACTCCTCTCCTATACATACTACCCCCACCATCCCCTCTGCACTCCTCTCCTATACATACTACCCCCACCATCCCCTCCGCACTCCTCTCCTATACATACTACCCCCACCATCCTCTCTGCATTCCTCTCCTATACATACTACCCCCACCATTCCCTCCTCACTCCTCTCCTATACATACTACCGCCACCATTCCCTCCGCACTCCTCTCCTATACATACTACCACTATCATCCCCTCCACACTCCTCTCCTATACATACCCCCATCATCCCCTTCTCACTCCTCTCCTATACATACTACCCCCACCATCCCCTCCGCACTCCTCCCCTATACATACTACCCCCATCATACCCTCCACACTCCTCTCCTGTACATACCCCCATCATACCCACCACACTCCTTATGCCACTCTGCATGTTGCAGAGCTTGGTGCCTCTAAGCTTCGGCCTGCCACATTAATGTTGGCTCCCATGAGACAGCCATCTTTAAACCTGGGGGACCCATGATCTTCAATTGCCCCACGAGTTATCAAACCACCCCTGGCCCAGACTGTGGGTACCCAGCATGCCAAGAGTGTCAACTTTGTTGACTCTGATGTAAAGGGGGACTCTTGTGATTAACTCCATATTATTTGAAATGTTATTTAATCACAAAATATATGTATAGTGTATACTAAAAAAATTGCTGTGCGCTGCTAATGTGTTCGGGTTTGGCTTGAAGAAAAGGTGGCAGCCCTAGTTAAGCTTCAGCGGTCATACTGACAGAGCATCCCAGCACTTACATCTGAAAACATGATTTTAGCAGGGAAGGACAAGGGAAAAGTACATTGTTGGTTCCCAACTGTTTAATTGCATATTAAAATTTTACATACCTTTTGTATTTCATCTAATCCATCTGCCAAAGGCAGACAATTGTACATTTAGGAGTATATGTTATCCTATTTATATATTCTATACAGCTCTTTAGAGACTATGCATAGATAAAGCTCAAAGCCCTTTTGTGTTATAAGCCAAATAAAAATCCATCCTTCCCAAATTCTAAATATCTAATAAAATATCACAAATTTATATAAAGGAAACTATTTTGCTGAACAACCTAACACATAGACTTTTGAGAATGCCAATAGCCTTGTAAATGCAAAATGTGGATTCACTAATGTTATTACTCTGCTGAGCTAACTAAAAAGAGCAATGGTTGCAGTGATATTTTATTTCCGGAATCAGTAAATAACTTGAACTTGTTTTCAGGTCACAGCAAGCTACCGTACTTATTTTCATTGCTTATTATTCTGATAACTGCAACCTTAAATAACTTTCTCCAACTTTATGGCTTAACCAGGTTAGAAACTGCATATCATCAGTGTGGGCTGCTTTGATAGCAAAGTGAGGCTTAATAAACCATAAAAGACAAACCTGTAGGTTATTTGTTCTTGTGTTTGCTAGTTGCTGAATCGAGGCCTGTGGACAAAACATAAAAATGAACTCTTGTTATACACAGATTTAAATTAAAAATAAATGAAATCAATAAACAAAAGGGACCACATGGCAGCAATAACAGAAGAGGAATGTATATTATTACATATACATTCATCCTTAACAATTATTTTATAGTAATATAATTATAAAATAATTGATTATTTTATTGTAAACACCAACTCTTGCTTAATAAAACAGGGAACTTTGTCTAATACCCCTTGATGCAAAAATGTAACTTTTTTCTTTAAAAAAAATACTACCGAAATCTGCATGGATTTAAACAGTTAAAAGACAACATCACTTTAATAAAGACCACCAACCCCCTGAGTGCAGGCAGTCTTCTAGTCTGTGCTAGGCCTGGTACAGAGGCACAAGAGGCATCTGCCTCCTTTTCCCCGGGCACTGTGATGATCCAGGTGTTGTCAGTTACCATTAATATGCATTTGTATTGATCTCCAAAAACACATAGGTACTCTGGGGTACTGTGTAGTGACAGCGGCACATACAGCTGGAACTTGTTGTTGTTTGGCTCAGATGGAGGCAGATCAGAGGGTGCCTGCTCAGTTGCTGAAGATGTTTTTTGCTATCATTGATGATGTACTTCCCAGGTTGTCGTGTAGTGTGCAAACACCTTTTACGGCATTAAGTTTCTCTTCTTGGCGCTGCATAAGATAGGAGGAGGATTGTAATGCAAGCTCTCTCCTCTTCTACTGTTCCCCAATGCACACACAAATAACACAGAGCCCCCCCCCCCCTTCCAATAACAGAGGTGATTTGAAGCAATTGGACTGTTTTCATTGTCCATTACACAGTGTGAGCTGTTAAGTCTGTTTTATGGCATCCTCACTGGAGAAAAGTCAAATACTGCAAGTCAGATATACAAAACTCATATCTCATATGGAGTGTGGACTTTGTACACCATGAGCACATCACACACTTTTAGGGAGGCTTGTTCTTTTTTATCAATTTAAAGCTTGAATTTTTTTAAACCAACCCGTCAAGAGAGAACTATGTTGGCTAGCTGTAATTGTTTACAACTATTACAATAACATACTAATTACTTGGCTGAGGTTTGTATCGTTTTATTGTTTTATTGTTGTAAAACAATAATAAAAATAGTTTAACCTTTAGTTAATCTATTTGATTTTAATACCCCCTGCATCCCATTTTCCCTTTGCAATTTTTTTATTTTTTTTACAATTTTTTTATTTATTTTTTACTGTGCATAAGTATATTTTTGGGATACATTTACACTGTTGTGGTGTGTTAATACCCACATGTAAGTGTATGTTATACAAGTTATGTGTTGTATTAAGGAACCCCATTTATATGGAGTAGGTTGTCAATACACCACAACACATGCTTTAATGCCAATTCACCTTTTTCTCTTATTCACCACTTTGCACAATATTTACATCTGTGAGTTGTGGTGCATTGTCCTTTTCCAACTTGGTGTGCCAACATGAATAGCAGTTAGGCACACTGCACATAATCTGGTTGTTAAGGTATTTTATTGTCCCAAAGTAAATTGTAAAAGTGTGAATTGACCCTTTAAATTGGCTTTCTTTGTGATTGTAGTGATACACAAAAAAATATTTTTTACTAAAAACTTAATTTTAGTCCCATGATAAATGGCAAAATTCACAGAATAATATTTGCAATTCTAAAAAGATAAACTACTTTAGTTCCTGGATGGAAGAACAAATGATGCTTATCATGATGGCATGCTGGTAATCTTAGAGCTAGAGGGCAGCAGCTGTCAGGTCTGCACCCCCCACCCTGCATCGCATTGCATGTGTGGATTTTCTAGTCCATCCATCTCAGCTCAGGTGTGTGTTGGTGGGGGGTACACTGGCATCTTTGTTTTGGGTTCAGAAGTGTCATGGCATTATCTAAACCAGGGTTCTCCAAACTACGGCCCTCCAGCTGTTGCGGAACTACACGTCCCATGAGGCATTGTAAAACTCTGACATTCACAGACATGACTAGGCATACCTTCTGCCTCAGCCCAGTTATCTTATAGCAGACATGGTCCAAGCCAACTATTCTTCATTCTACACATGCATGCTGTGGCCCCATTAATTTCCTTGTTTAGCTATGATCATGATTGTCTCCAGCAGTTGTTTGGAGTATGCTTTCTCTTTAGGACTGAAAAGGGGTTATGGTGTGCATATGTAGAATTAAAAGGAACGAGCCAGGTCCATGTTGACAGCAAGATCACTGGATTGGGGTTGAAGGTTGTTGTGAGATCATTAATCATAATAATAATAATAACAATAATACTTTCAAAAAGTTTCTGGCAGAGATTTGAAAGTTCACTTAGGCCTCAAAAGCTGATGAACCAGGATTCACCATTATTGGACTATAGCTTGTAAAGAGACCTTTCAGAGCAAAAACACATGTTTGCCAAATGTTTAAGACATTAACACTTGGATTAACTATTTCTAACATTTACAAGTCTGGGTGAGAGTTAGAACAATGGTGACTTTCGTCACAAAACAAAGGGATGTTGTCCCAGTTTTAATAGACAAACAAGAAATGCTTAATATCTGGGTTGGTTAGGAACCCTTTTCCATGGAGGACAATTTCCACAGATAACTAGCTAAACATTTATCACCGGGAGGTAAGCTCTCTCTCTAACTCACCCTTTGTGAGAAAGGCATTTTAGTACACAGAAAGGTTGATACTAGCCGTATAGGGACAATGGATGAGAAGAATTTGTTTATACAGCTGGACTGGGACCTTGCCTGAAGGAAAATCCGGTCCATTATTAACAAGCAACTAAAACTGAAACTAAAAATGACATCACGGTTCATATAAATATACATATATAAAATTTTATATTACAGTATGCCATACATTTTGTAAACTGCTTAATAGTACATCCTAACACATAGTAGTAATAGAGGAAGTTAGGTCAATCGGAATGCCTTCTTACAAACCATAAACAAATCAAACCAGGTATAGTTTTTTTTTTATATATCTTCACATTTAGATATAGGTATGGAATAAATGAAAACTTATGTTCATATTACCAAATGACATCTTAGGTCATAGGGAAGAGTATGATCTTAGTATCTGTTGACCCAGGAAATTTGTTAGAAAAAGAAATATAGATACCAGTGTGATTTTATAAATAGAAGTGTTTTAAAGTGTTAATTATCAGTATGACAAACGTCAATTTGTGATTATAAGAATATAAAGGAACCTACGTTTAGAGATTAACACATATTCAAAATATATAGATAAATATTGAATGTTATATAATCTGTACCCTGTTTAGAAAAACCAGCTTATAGATATATTTTAGACAGAAATATAAAACAAATTATGTTATGTGAATGAATCAAAAAGTATATTGGAAGTATGTTATATATACCGGATTACCAGAAGATAAATATCCATATATAGTCTTCCCAACAATATATAAATTATACACATTCTGAAAATAGAATATATTAACTTAAAGAGTTAATGCCCCGGTGGTTGAAAGTGGTATTACTTGAGGATCCCAAAATCCAGAGAACAGTTAATTATTAAGTCACCAAACTATAGAAACCAGACATTTTTGGACATTAACTCCCCTATCTGCAGCCACCAATGAGTTGAAGACCCACCTCCTTTGGGAAGAACTTAGGATACATTTTATAATCTTATTGTGGAGAGACAAGATTTAAGGAAAGGAAAATGAGAGAGGAAGGGTGGATACACCAGATGCACTCCTAGATGTCAAGAAGTCTGCTGATCTTTAACCTTCCACATCTGGCTGGACCTCGTGACTTGAACCTAGCCCTTTTAAGCCTGGTAAGATACAGATCATACAGATCATATCTCATCTTCTCTCTCAGAATGGTAGAGATTATATTATAGGGGTTATGCATTAATGTTTATTTGACTGTCTAGGGGTGCATCTTCATATCTATGTTTAAGGGAATTAATGCCAAGATATATCAAAAATTCTCTCAAAGTTAGGTGATCCCAGGGAAGGTTTTATCGCTCCATAATATGCTCGCAAGTCTTTTGGTTTAATAGGTACTTCAAATTAGTAGCATTGTTCTGATTTATGGAGACATATTTCAAATTTCTTTCCGGCCGTAAGAAGTTCGAAGGACTGTTTCCCTGAGCAATAGGAGATAATTGGGTTTTGATTCTTATGCGTAAATTACCGCACGTATTTTTCCAACAGACCAAGGTAGGCTTTTCCCCATGTTACTAGGTATAAATTTGTTTTAATACAGATTTGATATTCTTATCATGTGTATTTAAAGTGTCAATCACCAGTAAATCTTGTTCTGTATGAAATTGCATGGATATACTCGTTAATAAATAAAGTCAAATTATTCACTTGCTTGGTGGGAGATAATTTATGCTTTGGTAAGAAAAACCCTTAAATGAATGAACTCAGGAAATAACTATGGTATGCATTGATAGCTTGCATTAAATACATAAAATTACCGTAAGGTTAGAGGCACTGAAAATCAACATTGAGGTCCTAATAAAGACCCCATACCATAATCACATCAAGGTAAATATATGCCTAAGGTGCTTGTACTCAGAGAGACTTTATTAAAGACAACTTTGCCAAAGGTGATGCTGTCTTTTAATGTTATAATGGATAACTAGTGTAGCCATCTGAATTTGCCTTAGTACTAGTTTTCTGTAGACCCCCACACAGCAAGACTGAGGTGTATGTTTATCAGACAGAGAAGAGCCGAGATCCTGATGATCATGGCTGATCTCTCAGGTGTGTCGGTTTATGAAGCTGAGATGAGGAGTGGAGAACATTAGACATGTGCACACTGAAATATTTCGTTTCGGAATTTCGTTTTCGTCCAAAAAATAAATTTATTTAGTTACTCCCGAAATTCGTTTTTATTTATTTCGTTTTTCGTAAAAAATTGCATTCGTCCGAAAATCTGAATTAATTAAGGTCGAATCTGTCATTGAAGGCTTATGGTGTCTGTCGAATGTTCAAAGAAGATTCGACGGAGCAGCGAAACTGTACGACTCTGCAATCATACATTTCCGGTCGAATGTTCTGCCTACAAGCAGTGATCTTTTCTCTCTATGTCGAATCTTTTCTCTCTATAATGTCGAATCTTTTCTCTCCTATGTCGAATCTTTTCTCTCTATAATGTCGAATCTTTTCTCTCCTATGTCAAATCTTTTCTCTCCTATGTCGAATCTTTTCTCTCTATAATGTCAAATCTTTTCTCTCTATAATGTCAAATCTTTTCTCTCCTATGTCGAATCTTTTCTCTCTATAATGTCAAATCTTTTCTCTCCTATGTCGAATCTTTTCTCTCCTATGTCGAATCTTTCCTCTCCTATGTCGAATCTTTTCTCTCCTATGTCGAATCTTTCCTCTCCTATGTCGAATCTTTCCTCTCCTATGTCGAATCTTTCCTCTCCTATGTCGAATCTTTCCTCTCCTATGTCGAATCTTTTCTCTCCTATGTCAAATCTTTTCTCTCCTATGTCGAATCTTTCCTCTCCTATGTCGAATCTTTCCTCTCCTATGTCGAATCTTTCCTCTCCTATGTCGAATCTTTCCTCTCCTATGTCGAATCTTTTCTCTCTATAATGTCAAATCTTTTCTCTCCTATGTCGAATCTTTCCTCTCCTATGTCGAATCTTTTCTCTCCTATGTCGAATCTTTTCTCTCCTATGTCGAATCTTTCCTCTCCTATGTCGAATCTTTTCTCTCCTATGTCGAATCTTTTCTCTCCTATGTCGAATCTTTCCTCTCCTATGTCGAATCTTTCCTCTCCTATGTCGAATCTTTCCTCTCCTATGTCGAATCTTTTCTCTCTATAATGTCAAATCTTTTCTCTCCTATGTCGAATCTTTCCTCTCCTATGTCAAATCTTTTCTCTCCTATGTCGAATCTTTTCTCTCCTATGTCGAATCTTTCCTCTCCTATGTCGAATCTTTCCTCTCCTATGTCGAATCTTTCCTCTCCTATGTCGAATCTTTTCTCTCCTATGTCGAATCTTTTCTCTCCTATGTCGAATCTTTCCTCTCCTATGTCGAATCTTTTCTCTCCTATGTCGAATCTTTTCTCTCCTATGTCGAATCTTTCCTCTCCTATGTCGAATCTTTCCTCTCCTATGTCGAATCTTTCCTCTCCTATGTCGAATCTTTTCTCTCTATAATGTCGAATCTTTTCTCTCCTATGTCGAATCTTTCCTCTCCTATGTCGAATCTTTTCTCTCCTATGTCGAATCTTTTCTCTCCTATGTCGAATCTTTCCTCTCCTATGTCGAATCTTTTCTCTCCTATGTCGAATCTTTTCTCTCCTATGTCGAATCTTTCCTCTCCTATGTCGAATCTTTCCTCTCCTATGTCGAATCTTTCCTCTCCTATGTCGAATCTTTTCTCTCTATAATGTCAAATCTTTTCTCTCCTATGTCGAATCTTTCCTCTCCTATGTCGAATCTTTTCTCTCCTATGTCGAATCTTTTCTCTCCTATGTCGAATCTTTCCTCTCCTATGTCGAATCTTTCCTCTCCTATGTCGAATCTTTCCTCTCCTATGTCGAATCTTTTCTCTCCTATGTCGAATCTTTTCTCTCTATAATGTCGAATCTTTTCTCTCCTATGTCGAATCTTTTCTCTCCTATGTCGAATCTTTTCTCTCCTATGTCGAATCTTTCCTCTCCTATGTCGAATCTTTTCTCTCCTATGTCGAATCTTTTCTCTCCTATGTCGAATCTTTCCTCTCCTATGTCGAATCTTTCCTCTCCTATGTCGAATCTTTCCTCTCCTATGTCGAATCTTTTCTCTCTATAATGTCGAATCTTTTCTCTCCTATGTCGAATCTTTTCTCTCTATAATGTCAAATCTTTTCTCTCCTATGTCGAATCTTTTCTCTCCTATGTCGAATCTTTCCTCTCCTATGTCGAATCTTTCCTCTCCTATGTCGAATCTTTTCTCTCCTATGTCGAATCTTTCCTCTCCTATGTCGAATCTTTCCTCTCCTATGTCGAATCTTTCCTCTCCTATGTCGAATCTTTTCTCTATATAATGTCAAATCTTTCCTCTCCTATGTCGAATCTTTCCTCTCCTATGTCGAATCTTTCCTCTCCTATGTCGAATCTTTTCTCTCTATAATGTCAAATCTTTTCTCTCCTATGTCGAATCTTTCCTCTCCTATGTCGAATCTTTTCTCTCTATAATGTCAAATCTTTTCTCTCCTATGTCGAATCTTTCCTCTCCTATGTCGAATCTTTTCTCTCCTATGTCGAATCTTTCCTCTCCTATGTCGAATCTTTTCTCTCCTATGTCAAATCTTTTCTCTCCTATGTCGAATCTTTCCTCTCCTATGTCGAATCTTTCCTCTCCTATGTCGAATCTTTCCTCTCCTATGTCGAATCTTTTCTCTCCTATGTCGAATCTTTCCTCTCCTATGTCGAATCTTTCCTCTCCTATGTCGAATCTTTTCTCTCCTATGTCGAATCTTTCCTCTCCTATGTCGAATCTTTCCTCTCCTATGTCGAATCTTTTTTCTCCTATGTCGAATCTTTTCTCTGCTATGTCGAATCTTTCCTCTCCTATGTCAAATCTTTTCTCTCCTATGTCGAATCTTTCCTCTCCTATGTCGAATCTTTCCTCTCCTATGTCGAATCTTTCCTCTCCTATGTCGAATCTTTTCTCTCTATAATGTCAAATCTTTTCTCTCCTATGTCGAATCTTTCCTCTCCTATGTCGAATCTTTTCTCTCCTATGTCGAATCTTTTCTCTCCTATGTCGAATCTTTTCTCTCCTATGTTGAATCTTTCCTCTCCTATGTCGAATCTTTCCTCTCCTATGTCGAATCTTTCCTCTCCTATGTCGAATCTTTCCTCTCCTATGTCGAATCTTTCCTCTCCTATGTCGAATCTTTTCTCTCTATAATGTCAAATCTTTTCTCTCCTATGTCGAATCTTTTCTCTCCTATGTCAAATCTTTTCTCTCCTATGTCGAATCTTTCCTCTCCTATGTCGAATCTTTCCTCTCCTATGTCGAATCTTTCCTCTCCTATGTCGAATCTTTTCTCTCTATAATGTCAAATCTTTTCTCTCCTATGTCGAATCTTTCCTCTCCTATGTCGAATCTTTTCTCTCCTATGTCGAATCTTTTCTCTCCTATGTCGAATCTTTCCTCTCCTATGTCGAATCTTTTCTCTCCTATGTCGAATCTTTTCTCTCCTATGTCGAATCTTTCCTCTCCTATGTCGAATCTTTTCTCTCTATAATGTCAAATCTTTTCTCTCCTATGTCGAATCTTTCCTCTCCTATGTCAAATCTTTCCTCTCCTATGTCGAATCTTTTCTCTCTATAATGTCAAATCTTTTCTCTCCTATGTCGAATCTTTCCTCTCCTATGTCGAATCTTTCCTCTCCTATGTCGAATCTTTCCTCTCCTATGTCGAATCTTTCCTCTCCTATGTCGAATCTTTTCTCTCTATAATGTCAAATCTTTTCTCTCCTATGTCGAATCTTTCCTCTCCTATGTCGAATCTTTTCTCTCCTATGTCGAATCTTTTCTCTCCTATGTCGAATCTTTCCTCTCCTATGTCGAATCTTTCCTCTCCTATGTCGAATCTTTTCTCTCTATAATGTCAAATCTTTTCTCTCCTATGTCGAATCTTTTCTCTCTATAATGTCGAATCTTTTCTCTCCTATGTCGAATCTTTTCTCTCCTATGTCGAATCTTTTCTCTCTATAATGTCGAATCTTTTCTCTCCTATGTCGAATCTTTCCTCTCCTATGTCGAATCTTTCCTCTCCTATGTCGAATCTTTCCTCTCCTATGTCGAATCTTTTCTCTCCTATGTCGAATCTTTTCTCTCTATAATGTCAAATCTTTTCTCTCCTATGTCGAATCTTTTCTCTCTATAATGTCAAATCTTTTCTCTCTATAATGTCAAATCTTTTCTCTCCTATGTCGAATCTTTTCTCTCTATAATGTCAAATCTTTTCTCTCCTATGTCAAATCTTTTCTCTCTATAATGTCAAATCTTTTCTCTCCTATGTCTAATCTTTTCTCTCCTATGTCGAATCTTTCCTCTCCTATGTCGAATCTTTTCTCTCCTATGTCGAATCTTTCCTCTCCTATGTCGAATCTTTTCTCTCCTATGTCGAATCTTTTCTCTCCTATGTCGAATCTTTTCTCTCCTATGTCGAATCTTTCCTCTCCTATGTCGAATCTTTTCTCTCCTATGTCGAATCTTTCCTCTCCTATGTCGAATCTTTCCTCTCCTATGTCGAATCTTTCCTCTCCTATGTCGAATCTTTCCTCTCCTATGTCGTATCTTTTCTCTCTATAATGTCGAATCTTTTCTCTCCTATGTAGAATAATCTTGGACTAATAGAGTTAAGGTTAGGCACATTCGACCACAGGTTCGATAGACACAGATTGTTATTGTCAGCGTCACGTCGAATCTCCTATCTATATCGAACTGTTGTAGCAACGAAAACGAAAATAAAGCATTTGTTTATGTCGGATCTTTCGGTTTTTGGATTCTGTGCTTTCGTTTTCATTTGTTAAAACGATAACGAAAATAGCTGAAATTCGGACGAAAATGCATTCGGACGAAAACGAATGCACATGTCTAGAGAACATGTTCTTCACTTCTCATCACAGGACACACCGTTCTGTCATTCACTTTTACACAGATGACCAGTTTATGAAGGTGAGATCTGAAGATCTCGCTTGTCATCTCTGTAAAATATCTCCGTTCCAGATTCTCCAGCTCAGAGGTGGAGAATATTTGTGAGAAGCTGATGTGATGTGAGGAAGGAGGCTTCTTTCTTCCTAATATCAACAACAGCAAGCTTAAGGATTGATATAAATAATAACTATATATGTTTATGTGTGTATATATATGTGTTTTATATATATAGTATATATATATATTTACTATATATGTATATATATATATATATATATATATATATATATATATATATATATATATATACATACATACACACACACACACACACACACAGTATAGTTATAATGTATTTTCTTTTAGGACCCATTCACATCTGAGCAATGCAAAATTTTGGCACGATTCCAAATTGCTGTAAAATTGTGTCAAAATACGCAATGCGCTTTTGGGTGCCCATTCATTGTTAATGGCACCCCAAATGCACTTAGCAGACATGCATTTTGCCACACATTTTGTCATTTGACAAATACACTATCAACGTGTCAAAATGCGCATTGAAAAAACGCTCCATGCCCAAAAAATGTTCAATTAGGCTTTTTGGGCCTTTTTTGTGCGCATTTTGGTACAGTTTTTGATGCATGTTTTGCTGCTTTTTTTAACACACATTTTGGCTTGTTTTTAACCACTTAAGAACCAGCGCACGACTATATACGTTCTCTTTTTTAAGAGGGATATCTCGGTAACTGCAGCAGCTGCTGCCACAACCGAGATAACCATCTCTTCAGGCGCCAGTCCTGTAAACGATAATGGTGGTCTCTGTGGCGGATTCGTTATTGGCGGCGGGAGAGGCCCCCCCTCCCGCCGCTCTCCCGCGCCCTCCGCCACTTACCGGAGCCGTCGGTAGCGGCGGAGGCGATCGGGTCCTCTTCCTAGCTGGGTATGGAGACGAGTGAGGGGAAGATGGCCCCCACCCGTCTCCAAACCATAGCAGGGCAGAAGCAACATCAAAACGTCAGCTCCGCCCATACGTCTTAAAGGGACTTTTTTTGTTGTCATTTTTTCAGAAATTGTCTTTTTGACCCTAGATCTCATATTTAAGAGGACCTGTCATGCTTTTTCCTATTACAAGGGATGTTTACATTCCTTGTAATAGGAATAAAAGTGATCCATTTTTTTTCCTTAAAACCGTGTAAAAATAAATAAAATCAAGTAAAAAAAAAAAAAGTTTTTAAAGCACCCCTCCCGACGAGCTTGCGCACAGAAGCGAACGCATCTGCGAGTAGCGCCTGCATATGAAAACGGTGTTAAAACCACACACGTGAGGTATCGCCGCAATCGTTAGAGTGATAGCAATAATTCTAGCCCTAGACCTCCTCTGTAACTCAAAATATGCAACCTATAGCATTTTTTAAACGTCGCCTATGGAGATTTTTGAGGGTAAACGCTTGACGCCATTCCACAAGCGGGCGCAATTTTGAAACCTGACATGTTGGGTAATCAATTTACTCTGCGTAACATTATATTTCGCAATATAAAAAAAATTGGGCTAACTTTACTTTTGTCTTATTTTTGAATAAAAAAAAGTGATTTTTTCCCAAAAAAGTAAGGAAAAACACTTGTAAGACCGCTACGCAAATACGATGTGACAAAAAGTATTGCAATGACCGACATTTTATTCTCTAGGGTGTTAGAAAAAAAACAATATATAATGTTTGGGGGTTCTAAGTAATTTTCTAGCAAAAAAAAAAAACTGTTTTAAACTTGTAAACACCAAATCTCAAAACGAGGCTAGGTCCTTAAGTGGTTAAAACGCATTTTGTGTGCATTTTTAATATGTATTTTGGCTAATTTTTTACCTGAATTTTTGTGTGCATTCCAGAAACACATGAAAAATGCATGATATGCTTGCGGTGCCATTAATTGTTAATGGCACCCCAAAAGTGGCTAGCAAAAGTGCTGCTTGCCAAAATACGCATAAAAAAACGAATTAAAATGCACGTTAAAAAAGTGTCAAACTACATGCTAAAAGCAGCACCAAAATGTGCATTACAAACCACACCAAAATGCGTGTTAAAATAACCTGTGCCAAAATGTGTGCTAAAGGGCCAAAATGTGTGTTTAAAAAAGTGCCAAAATTCACAATAAAAAAAACACACAGCACGGCCAGATGCGTGATAAAAAAAATACAGCATGTTAAAAAAATTCAAAATGCCTGTCAATAATGCCAAAATTAGCAATAAAAAAGGGCCAAAATACACATTTAAAGAATGTGCCAAAATGTGTGTAAAAAAAACGTGAGTAAAAAAAAGCACCAGTGCTTATTATTTTCATGTATTTACATGGTCTTTTTAACTTTGGGTTCACTTTTAAAACTCAGCTGCTCTGTAATTACACAGGTATCTCAGGAGATCACAGGCAGCCCTCCCCTTCTACTCAGATCTCAGCTGTTCTCAGAGGATAAACTTTTCCTCTCTTCTTCTGAGAACAAATGTTCTCCTCTTCATAAACAGGGTGCCAGAGGAGAAGATTTTTTCTGAGAACCGAAATGAGATAAATTTTCTCTATTTAATATACGTACACCTAAGACGGGAGTGGTGGTATGAGCAAAACAGACCCTTCCCGGGTGCACATATGCTGACAAAAGTAAAAAGTAAAGTGATGGCAATGTTCTGCTGCTTAATCCATGTCAAATATATAGGCTGAGATTGTTTTTGGCCAAGTTGTACTGCCGCTACACTAGCTTTACAGAATCTTGCAGTCTGCTTGGGTGCCTGGATCAGGGTTGCCAACTTTCAGTAAATTTATGAACGGTTTGTAAAATCCATACTTTTTGCATCTGTCCTTGAATGTCTATTACGGACATGTACTGTAGGCTGCATGTCCATAATGGACATTCATGCACAGATGCAACAAGTATGGATTTTACAAACTGTTTGTAAATTTACTGAAAGTTGGCAACCCTGGCCTGGACGCATTTGTATACATCTTTGCCATTAAAAAAAAACTATTTCTGGTTACTACTAAGGGGTTTTGTTTGGAAACAGCAGCAGACCTGTTCTGTGTTGTGCTAAATTAATAAGCCATCTTCCAAGAGTGGATTTTCTAGAGCACAGGGCAAAGTGATTGTAGTATTATTGGTGCACTTGCAACATTACAATTGAATACAGCCTGTGATATTTATTTGATTGCAATGACAGTTAATTTTTTAGGACAAGCTTTCAGTGGTCTATCCCCTCTTCCTAGGTCCAAGCAATACCGATACACAGTTATTTAACAATTCATGACTTACCCACCTTCCTGCCCACTATCTAGGTATATTTTATTTCAAAATTTATGATCACAAACCAATGAGGATAGCTATTGACCAATATGTCAGCTATGATATAGGGGCCATATGCAGGCTGAAGGTTTTATTGAAAAAAACAAAAGACTTTAGCCTGAAGATAAACACATATATAATTAGGGTGAAGTGTGTCATCTCAAGTGCTATATGTTTATAGCCCAACTTCAGGCTCATCTGTTTATTAATTTAATGTGGTTGAAAAGTCACATCTATTACTGTATATTCTTTTATCCTCTCTGTTTTAGGAACATATTAAATACAGTGTGTGTGCTTTTAAAATTACAGTATCTCAAAAAGATGAGTACACCCTCACATTTTTGTAAAAAAATTATTATATCTTTTCATGTGACAACACTGAGGAAATGACACTTTGCTACAATGTAAAGTAGTGAGTGTACAGCTTGTACAACAGTGTAAATTTGCTGTCCCCTCAAAATAACTCAACACACTAAACCGCTGGCAACAAAAGTGAGTATAAAAAAATATAAAACGGTGATGGTGTTAAGCGCTGTGTTTAAACAAAGAAAGGAAGGGAAAATGAGAATGGTGTGACTGATAACACACTCAATCAAAAAACATACATATATATATATATATATATATAGTATGACCTTAGTACAAATAAATTGGCTAGGTAGGTAAAAAGGACCCCAATCTTCTACTATCCACATCCATACATCCTAGCCAATTGGGATATAAAAATATATATTGAAAACGGTGAATCGTCCAAAAAAGTGTACTAATACATAGAACAGTCCACAAAGTCCAGTTGACACCATACAGTTTCAAAGTAAATATACAGTGATTCCCATCACCAAAGTGAACCAGTACATAACCTAAAAAAGTGGCATACACATCAGTGTGGTGTTCCAAATACTGATCTCTATTCAGTGCTCCACCTCTGTGCCTGCAAGCAGCTTACCTTGTTGCAAATAAAGCTTAGCATGGACAGGTCACAGGGCGTTGAAAGGCAGAAGTTATGGCAGTGCTAATCTTCTTCCTATGGGTATAATCCTCTCAGGCGTCATACATAGATGCAGGAAAAAGAAAAACCGATGTAGTGTAGTTCCGCTACTGTCTCAAGTCACAGACAGATGCCAAATAAACACTCACTTTGAAGGAGAGACAATATGGGACCCTCTCCACGAGCTCAGAACTCGTCGTCCCTCAAAGTGTCAGTGGCTCTGTGTGGCTCTCCAAACAGCAGGGGATCTCGGTAGATCGTAGCAATCAATGCAATAAAAAAGATATGGCAGACATCGCATAATCCCGTAAAAACAATTAATTTATTAGCAAAATATAAAGTACAACACTCACATAGTATGTGGAGAAAGTAGGCAGAGTATCCTACGAGTGCCTCACTCGTCTGCCTGCTCTAATCCTGGTGTGTCAGTGAGTGAGTATACCCCTAAGTGAAAATGTCCAAATTGGGCCCAAAATTTCAATATTTTGTGTGGCCACCGATATTTTCCAGCACTGCCTTAACCCTCTTGGGCATGGAGTTCACCAGAGCTTCACAGGTTGCCACTGGAGTCCTCTTCCACTCCTCCTGAGGACATCACGGAGCTGGTGGATGTTAGGGCTCTTTCGCACATGCGGACCGTATGTCAGTTTTTTCATCCATCCGTTTACGGATGAAAAAAGGGACATACATGTATCCCTATGGGATAGCGGATGTCAGCGGATGAACATCCGCTGACACCCGATCTCATCGGTCGCCGCTATGCTCCATTTCTGCAGACGGAGGAAAATCCTATTTTTCCATCCGTCTGCTGAGCAGATTGGATGAACACGGACAGACGGTCCGTGTTCATCCGATCCCCCCATAGAGGAGAGCGGAGATCTGACAGGACGGTCCCTGCATAGTGTGCAGGGACCACCCTGTCATCTGCCGGCTCGGTGGGGATCAACAGAGCGATCCCCGCTGAGCAAGTGGATATTTAAGGAACGGGTTATCATGGGATCCGTCCGTGTGAAAGGGCCCTAAGAGACCTTGCTTGGCCAGTCGTTGTCTTGGAGGTGTGTTTGGGGTCATTAACATGTTGGAATACTGCCCTGCGGCCCAGTCTCCGAAGGGACGGGATCATGCTCTGCTTTAGTATGTCACAGTACTGTACATGTTGGCATTCATGGTTCCCTCAATGAACTGTAGCTCCCCAGTGCCGGCAGCACTCATGCAGCCCCAGACATGACACTCACACCACCATGCTTGACTGTAGGTAGGGATGAGCCCGATGTTCGAGTCGAATGTAAGTTCGACTCGAACATCGGGTGTTCGCCGAATATAGAACATTATGGGGCGTGAACGGGAAATTCGGGGGCCCGTGGAATGCCCCATAATGAACGGCGAGATCGCAGTGCATTGATGGCAGCCGATTGGCCAAAGCATGCACCTGACCTGCATGCTTTGGTCAATCACAGCGCGCTCGGTACCCCCTTGTACCCCCCCTTTTCCTGCGGCCTGTCAGGTTGCATGCTCGGATAAGGGTCTGGTATGGATTTTGAGGGGACCCCCACAACATTTTTTTTTAAATTTTGGTGCGAGGTTCCCCTTAATATTCATACCAGACCCAAAGAACCTGGTAATGGACTGGGGGGGACCAATACTGTTTTTTTCAATGATTTTTATTTATATTGCTGGGACCCGACAATACATTACAGCCGCAAGCAGTTTTAAATGACATTTTTTCCTTTAGAAATGCAATTTTGCTGTGGTACTGTTCTAAACATGGGAAAGATACGCTACTTTACATGCAGACTAAGGAAACCCCCATGCACAATATTTAAAGGAATATTTCATTTTTATTATTTCACTTTAAGCATTATTAAAATCACTGCTCCTGAAAAAACTGAATTTTTAAAACTTTTTGTGCATTGACACATGTCCCCTGGGGCAGAACCAAGGTCCCCAAACACTTTTTATGGCAATAGCATGCATTTAAACCTTTAAAATTAGCACTTTTGATTTTTCACGTTTGTGTCCCACAGACTTTAACAGTGTTCGCACAAATTTCTTGCCTGTTCGCACCGAACGGAGGGGGCGGGGGGTGTTCGGCTCATTCATAACTGTAGGTAAGACACACTTGTCTTTGTACTCCTCACCTAGCTGCCACCACAATTTACACTGTTATACAAGCTGTACACTCACTAGTTTACATTGTAGCAAAGTGTAATTTCTTCAGTGTTATTACATGAAAACATATAATAAAATATTTACAAAAATGTGAGGGGTGTACTCACTTTTGTGAGATACTGTATAAAGCTAAATAAAGTCTTTGTCCAGCTCTGCTGTGTGGTCACATGTCCTCTCTCTGCTCTCCTTCTCCATCTCTATCTCCATCTCTATCCAAGGAGTACAGTGGGAGTGGCTGAAATTCCCCTCTGATGTATGCAAGCTAGCAGAGGGAGGATATGTGACCACAGAGCAGCCCTGGGCAAAAAAGGTATTTAGCTTTATCATTTAAAAAAATGCACACACTTTACTTAAAGTGATTGTAAAGTAAAAATGTTTTTAATTAAAATAACAAACATGCCCTTACCTGCCCTGTGCAGTGGATTTGCAGTGGATTTACACAGGGCAGCCTGGGTCCTCGTCTTCTCCCTGTCTGGAGCTCCTGGCCCCTCCCTCCTGTTGAGTGCCCCCACAGCAAGCAGCTTGCTATGGGGCACCCGAGCTGAGCTGCAGCTCAGTGTATCCATTTAGAAGCAAAGCTGTGGTTCGGCCTGCCCCCTCTCTCTTCTGATTGGCTAATTGAGTTTGAGTAACAGCAGTGGGAGCCAATGGGCGGCTGAGGCATTAGTGAACATCACTGGATAGAGATTGGGCTCAGGTAAGTATTAAGGGGGCTGAGGGGAGCTGCTGCATACAGAAGGCTTTTTATCTTAATGCATAGAATGCCTTTACAACCACTTTAACCACTTAAGCCCCGGACCATTTGGTAGCTAGAGGACCAGAGGTGATTTCAGAATTTCAGAATTTTGCACTGCGCTGCTTTAATTGTAAATTGTGCGGACATGCAATGTTGTACCCAAACGAAATTTGCGTCCTTTTCTTCCCACAAACAGAGCTTTCTTTTAATGGTATTTGATTGCCTCTGCGATTTTAGTTTTTTGCGATATAAATGGAAATAGACCGAAAATTTTGAAAAAAAATGATATTTTCTACTTTTTGTTATAAGAAAAATCGAATTAACTCAATTTTAGTCATACATTTAGGCCAAAATGTATTCAGCCACATGTCTTTAGTAAAAAAAATGTCAATAAGCGTATATTTATTGGTTTGCGCAAAAGTTATAGCGTCTACAAACTAGGGTACATTTTCTGGAATTTACACAGCTTTTAGTTTATGACTGCCTATCTCATTTCTTGAGGTGCTAAAATGGCAGGGCAGTACAAAACCCCCCAAATGACCCCATTTTGGAAAGTAGACATCCCAAGGAAATTGCTGAGAGGCATGTTGAGCCCATTGAATATATTTTTTTTTGTCTCAAGTGATTGAATAATGACTAAAAAAAAAAAAAAATTACAAAAAGTTGTCACTAAATGATATATTGCTCACACATGCCATGGTTATATGTGGAATTGCACCCCAAAATACATTTTGCTGCTTCTCCTGAGTACGGGGATACCACATGTGTGGGACTTTTTGGGAGCCTAGCCGCGTACGGGCCCCCGGAAACCAAGCACCGCCTTCAGGATTTCTAAGGGCGCAAATTTTTGATTTCACTCCTCACTACCTATCACAGTTTTGAAGGCCATAAAATGCCAAAATAGCACAAACCCCCCCCCCAAATGACCCCATTTTAGAAAGTAGACACCCCAAGGAAATTTCTGAGAGGCCTGTTGAACCCATTAAATATTTTTTTTTTGTCCCAAGTGATTGAATAATGACAAAAAAAAAAAATTACAAAAAGTTGTCACTAAATGATATATTGCTCACACATGCCATGGTTATATGTGGAATTACACCCCAAAATACATTTTGCTGCTTCTCCTGAGTACGGGGATACCACATGTGTGGGACTTTTTAGGAGCCTAGCCGCGTACGGGACCCCGAAAACCAAGCACCGCCTTCAGGATTTCTAGGCACAAATTTTTGATTTCACTCCTCACTACCTATCACAGTTTCGAAGGCCATAAAATGCCAAAATAGCACAAAACCCCCCCAAATGACCCCATTTTGGAAAGTAGACACCCCAAGCTATTTGCTGAGAGGCATGGTGAGTATTTTACAGCTCTCATTTGTTTTTGAAAATGAAGAAAGACATTTTTTTTTTCAATTTTCAAAACTTTGTGACAAAAAGCGAGATCTGCAAAATACTCACAATACCTCTCAGCAAATAGCTTGGGGTGTCTACTTTCCAAAATGGGGTCATTTGGGGGGGTTTGTGCCATCTGGGCATTCCATGGCCTCCGAAACTGTGATAGGCAGTGAGAAGTGAAATCAAAAATTTACACCCTTAGAAAGCCTGAAGGCGGTGCTTGGTTTTTGGGGTCCCGTACGCGGCTAGGCTCCCAAAAAGTCTCACACATGTGGTATCCCCATACTCAGGAGAAGCAGCAGAATGTATTTTGGGGTGTAATTCCACATATACCCATGGCATGTTTGAGCAATATATCATTTAGTGACAACTTTGTGCAAAAAAAATAAAAAAATAAAATAAATTGTCTTTTTTCCGCAACTTGTGTCAACATATAAAATATTCCATGGACTCGACATGCCTCTCAGTATATAGCTTGGGGTGTCTACTTTCCAAAATGGGGTCATTTGGGGGGGGTTTTGAACTGTTCTGGCATTTTATACACAACATTAGGAAGCTTACATCCACTCTTCTAACCACTTGAAGACAAAGCCCTTTTTGACACTTTTTGTTTACATGAAAACATATTTTTTTTTTGCAAGAAAATTATGTTGAACCCCCAAACATTATATATATTTTTAAAGCAAAGGCCCTACAGATTAAAATGGTGGGTGTTGCATTTTTTTTCTACACAGTATTTGCGCAGCGATTTTTCAAACGCATTTTTTGGGGAAAAAATACACTTTTTTAAATTTTAATGCACTAAAACACACTATATTGCCCAAATGTTTGATGAAATAAAAAAGATGATCTTAGGCCGAGTACATAGATACCAAACACGACATGCTTTAAAATTTCGCACAAACGCGCATTGGCGACAAACTACATACATTTTTAAAAGCCTTTAAAAGCCTTTACAGGTTACCCCGTTAGATTTACAGAGGAGGTCTACTGCTAAAATTACTGCCCTCGATCTGACCTTCGCGGTGATACCTCACATGCATGGTGCAATTGCTGTTTACCAGGGATGAGCCAAACACCCCCCTGTTCGGTTCGCACCAGAACCTGCAAACAGACAAAATGTTTGTGTGAACTTTAGAACCCTATTAAATACAATGGACTCGAACGTTCGAAATCTAAAGTGTTAATTATAAAGGCTAATATGCAAGTTATTGTCCTATAAAGTGTTTGGGGACCCGGGTCCTGCCCCAGGGGACATGTATCAATACAAAAAAAAGTTTTAAAAACGGCTGTTTTTTCGGGAGCAGTGATTTTAATAATGCTTAAAATGAAAAAATAAAAGTGAAATATTCCTTTAAATTTCGTACCTGGGGGGTGTGTAAGATATGCATGTGAAGTGGCGCATGTTTCCCATGCTTAGAACTGTCCCTGCAAAAAATGTCATTTTTGAAAGAAAAAAAGTCATTTAAAACTCACTCGCGGCTATTAATGAATTGTCGGCTCCCGGCAATACATTCAAAAGTCATTGATAAAAAAAAAAGCGTGGGGGTTCCCCAGAATTCAATTACCAGGCCCTTCAGGTCTGGAATGGATATTAAGGGGAACCCCGCCGCAAATTTAAAAAAAATTTGACGTGGGGTTCCCCCAACCTGGCCGGCCGCAGGGGAAAAGGGGGGGACGAGAGAGCGCCCCCCCCTCCCTCCTGAACCGTACCAGGCCACATGCCCTCAACATGGGGAGGATGTCCCCATGTTGATGGGGACAAGGGCCTCATCCCCACAACCCTTGCCCGGTGGTTGTGGGGGTCTGCGGGCGGGGGGCTTATCGGAATCTGGAAGACCCCTTTAACAAAGGGGACCCCCAGATCCCGCCCCCCCCCCTGGGGAGTTGGTAAGGGGTACATTGTACCCCTACTAATCTCACGAAGAAAGCGTAAAAAAATGTTTAAAAAAAACACACAAACACCTTGAAAAACCCCCACGCTTTTTTTTATTTTTTTATCAATGACTTTTGTATGTATTGCCGGGAGCCGACAATTCATTAATAGCCGCGAGTGAGTTTTAAATGACTTTTTTTCTTTCAAAAATGACATTTTTTGCAGGGACAGTTCTAAGCACGGGAAACATGCGCCACTTTACATGCATATCATACACACCCCCCAGGTACGAAATTTAAAGGAATATTTCACTTTTATTTTTTCATTTTAAGCATTATTAAAATCACTGCTCCCGAAAAAACGGCCGTTTTTAAAACTTCTTTTTGCATTGATACATGTCCCCTGGGGCAGGACCCGGGTGCCCAAACACTTTTTAGGACAATAACTTGCATATAAGCCTTTATAATTAGCACTTTAGACTTCTCCCATAGATTTTTCGAATTTGCCACGAACACCCCAAATTGTTCGCTGTTCGGCGAACGGGGCGAACAGGCAATGTTCGAGTCGAACATGAGTTCGACTCGAACTTGAAGCTCATCCCTACTGTTTACATATGACGCCAGTCCGACGCTTGCGTTCGCCATTGGGCAAGAGCAGGGCAGGACAGGGGTGCTTTTTTTTTTTTTATTATTAATTTTGCTTTTTTATTTTATTTTTAAATTGTTCCTTCCATATTTATTTTTTTATCATTTTTATTGTTATCTCAGGGAATGTAAATATCCCCTATTATAGCAATAGGTAGTGACAGGTACTCTTTTTTGAAAAAACTGGGGTCTTCTAGACCCTAGATCTTTCCTCTGCCCTCAAAGCATCTGACCACACCAAGATCGGTGTGATAAAATGCTTTCCCAATTTCCCAATGGCGCTTTTTATATCCGGGGGGGGACATTTCCTCCCACTGCTTGTAAAAGCAGTCCAGAAGCTAATTAGCCACTAGGATTGCTTTTACATGAAAGCCGGCCGCTGGCTGAAAAGAATGATACCAAGATTATACCTAAACCCGCAGGCATCATTCTGGTATAAACATTCAAATTCCAGCAACATACCAGTACGTTGCTGGTCCTTGTTGGACATGTATTGTAATCTTTTTTTTCATGCAGCCAGTTGGCTGAACAAAAAAAGAGATTGATCGGTGGGTATGCCCACCATTAGAATACCGCCCTTCATCCACCCACTTCTAATGATGGGCATACATGCACCATTTATATATGCCGAAGCATGGGGGCATCCTCCCGCAAAAAAGTTATGCGCACACACATGGTCGGACTTTTCCACGGGCAAGCCTCCGTCGGAATTTCGACCGTATGTACGCGGCATTAGGAGCAAAATCGCTCCTCCGCCGCTGCTGCCCCAATGCTTCGGCATAAATGCTTTTTTTTTTTAACTGTGGTGGTGAAATCACCTCCTAGAGCACTGGAGTCGCAGGGATCAGGCCTGTCTCTGCGAACGCTGCAGTTATGTGTGTTGTGTTTTGTAAGTGACAGTGATCGATCGATACTGCACTTGGGTGGCCTGGGCTGGACGGAGGGGCAAAACGCAGGTGCTAGCAGGTATCTGGGCTGATCCCGCTAACACTGCGTTTTTGGGAACCCTAAACTGCTGGGGACGCTAGTATAGATCTGATCAGATCAGATATTGATCTGATCAGATACTATACCACTAAGGGGGGTGTATGCTTCACGCGTGGGTGTTAGCGTTACTGGCACTAACCTGACGCTGCCTGGGGTGTGACGCAGACCCTCTCTGACGCTAAAACCTAATTGATATCACCCGCCGGGCGATCAGGGTGTTAAACCTTTATTGGGTTATATACGACGGGTGCCCTGACACTATAAAAAGCAAACTAACTAACCAGCGTCACCCGTAACACTTATAAGGTGATCACTGGTGAAAGGGTTAACTAGGGGCAATTAGGGGGTTAAAACCTTTATTAGATAATATATGGGGGTACCTGACGCTATAAAAACCTGCGGCGAACCTAAAAAAAATTACTGGCTACCGATCTGCATCACCGACGCTAAGATAGCGATCAGAAAAATGATCGCTTAGCGACAGTGGTGATAGGGGGTGAAAGGGTTACCTGGGGGGCGATCAAGGGGGTTAAACCTTTATTAGATAATTTATGGGGGTACCTGACGCTATAAAAACCTGCGGCGAACCTAAAAAGAAATTACTGGCTACCGATCTGCATCACCAACAATAAGACAGCGATCAGAAAAATGATCGCTTAGCGACAGTGGTGATAGGGGGTGAAAGGGTTACCTGGGGGGCGATCAAGGGGGTTAAACCTTTATTAGATAATTTATGGGGGTACCTGACGCTATAAAAACCTGCGGCGAACCTAAAAAAAATTACTGGCTACCGATCTGCATCACCGACAATAAGACAGCGATCAGAAAAATGATCGCTTAGCGACAGTGGAGATAGGGGGTGAAAGGGTTACCTGGGGGGCGATCAAGGGGTTAAACCTTTATTAGGTAATATATTGGGGTACCTGATGCTATAAAAACCTGCAGCGAACCTAAAAAAAATAACTGGCTACCGATCTGCATCACCGACAATAAGACAGCGATCAGAAAAACGATCGCTTAGCGACAGTGGTGATAGGGGGTGAAAGGGTTACCTGGGGGGCGATCAAGGGGTTAAACCTTTATTAGGTAATATATGGGGGTACCCGACGCTATAAAAACCTGCGGCGAACCTAAAAAAAACTGGCTACCGATCGGCATCACCGACAATAAAACAGCGATCAGAAAAACGATTGCTTAGTGACAGCGGTGCTAGGGGGTGAAAGGGTTACCTGGGGGGGTGATCAAGGGGGTTAAACCTTTATTAGGTAATATATGGGGGTACTCGACGCTATAAAAACCTGCGGCGAACCTAAAAATATTACTGGCTACCGATCGGCATCACCGACGCTAAGACGGCGATCAGAAAAATGATCGCTTAGCGACAGTGGTGATAGGGGGTGAAAGGGTTATCTGGGGGCGATAAAGGGGTTAAACCTTTATTGGGGGGTTAGGGGGCTACACTGGACCTAAAACTAAACTTTGGTGACACTTTTACAGTCACAAATGTCACTGATTGCAGTGATCAGTAAATAAATGGTCACTGCAATCAGTGACACTGTGGCTGGGGGCTGGGGGGTGATCTGGGGGTGTCTGGGGGGGCCTGGGGGGGCGATTTATGTACCTATGTGTCCTGGTGTCAGTGTAGTGTTTTGTGCACTAACCTGCATCTTCTCCTGTACGGCGCTCGGTATATGTGAGCGCCGCAGGAGAGATGACATCACTTCCTCTGCCTGTGTAAACATTACACAGGCAGGGGAAGCTCTCTCATTCGCCGGGAGCGATCGAGAGGGGGTGGCCGGAATCGAACGGCCGTCCCCTCATGCCTGATCGCTCCCGATCAGTTAACCACCGTTCACTGTAAAGAACGGGGGTCCGATCGGACCCCCCAACTATACAAAGGCAGTCACGTAGATATACGTGATTCTGCCTGTCGGTGCCATTCTGCCGACGTATATTTACAGTGGGCGGTCGTTAAGTGGTTAATATGTTCCTAAAACAGAGAGGATAAAAGTATATAATAGATATTACTTTACACTTCACCAAAGGATGAGCAGCTGCAAGTAAATACTCAATCAAGGCAGGAGGAGAGGGAAGGGGCGTGGAGGAGATCGGCTTCACATTTCACACACAGACTACGGAAATGACATAGAGAGAAAGGAAGATGCAGAGATGCTGACTACACAGCAGAATGACAGAGGCACGCAATCTGACCATGCTATCAGGGATCAGCAGCCATGATAAGTGTGATCAGTACACACAGGGGAAGACAGGAACCGGAAGGATCAATCAGGTATTGTAGAACATAGAAAGGGACAATTGACATGGCAAATATACTGTGCTACAGTATCTCTCAAAAGTGAGTACACCCCTCACATTTTGTAAATATTTTATTATACCTTTTCATGTGACAACAATGAAGAAATTACACTTTTCTACAATGTAAAGTAGTGAGTGTACAGCTTGTATAACAGTGTAAATTTGCTGCCCCCCTAAAAATAACTCAATACATTGCCATTAATGTCTAAACCGCTGGCAACAAAATGGAGTACACCCCTAAGTGAAAATGTCCTAATTGGGCCCAATTAGCCATTTTCCCTCCCCGGTGTCATGTGACTCGTTAGTGTTACAAGGTCTAAGGTGTGATTGGGGAACAGGTGTGTTAGATTTGGTGTTATCGCGCTCACGCTCTCATACTGGTCACTGGAAGTGAAACATGGCACCTCATGGCAAAGAACTCTCTGAGGATCTGAAAAAAAGAATTGTTGTTGTACATAAAGATGGCCTAGGCAATAAGAAGATTGCCAAGATCCTGAAACTGAGCTGCAGCACAGTGGCCAAGACCATATAGCGGTTTAATAGGACAGGTTTTACTCAGGACAGGCCTCGCCATGGTCAACCAAAGAAGTTGAGTGCACATTCTCAGCGTCATGTCCATATCCAGAGGTTGTCTTTGGAAAATAGACATAAGTGCTGCCAGCATTGCTGCAGAGGTTAAAGGGGTGGGGGGTCAGCCTGTCGATGCTCAGACCATATGCCGCACACTGCATCAAATTGGTAGATATTGCTGTCGTTCCAGAAGGAAGCCTCTTATAAAGATGATGCACAAGAAAATCCACAAACAGTTTTCTGAAGACAAGCAGACTAAGGACATGGTTTACTGGAACCATCTCCTGTGGTCTGATGAGACCAAGATAAACTTATTTGGTTCAGATGGTGTCAAGCGTGTGTGGCGGCAATCAGGTGAGGAGTAAGTACAAAGACAAGTGTGTCTTGCCTACAGTCAAAGCATGGTGGTTAGGAGTGTTTCATGGTCTGGGGCTGTACAAGTGCTGCTGACACTGGGGAGCTGCAGTTCACTGAGGGAACCATGAATGCCAACATGTACTGTGAGATACTGAAGCAGAGCATGATCCTCTCCCTTTGGAGACTGGGCCACAGGGCAGTATTCCAACATGATAACGACCCCAAACACACCTCCAGGACGACCACTGCCTTACTAAAGAAGCTGAGGGTAAAGATGATGGACTGGCCAAGCATGTCTCCAGACCTAAACCCTATTGAGCATCTGTGGGGCATATTCCAATGGAAGGTGGAGGATCGCAAGGTCTCCAACATCCACCAGCTCCGTGATGTCATCATGGAGGAGTGGAAGAGGACTCCAGTGGCAACCTGTGAAGCTCTGATGAACTCCATGCCCAAGAGGGTTAAGACAGTGCTATAAAATAATGGTGGCCACACAAAATATTGACACTTTGGACCAAATTTGGACATTTTCACTTAGGGGTGTACTCACTTTTGTTGCCAGCAGTTTAGACATTATTGGCTGTGTGTTGAGTTATTTTGATTGGACAGCAAAATTACACTGTTATACAAGCTGTACACTCACTACTTTACATTGTAGCAAAGTGTAATTTGGTCAGTGTTGTCACATGAAAAGATATAATAAAATATTTACAAAAATGTGAGGGGTGTACTCGCTTTTGTGAGATACTGTATATCTTATGTCTTACAGGGACAAAAGCAAGTTTTTTTTTGTTTAAGGTTACAATCATTTAAACCTTTTTAAAAATTTGTGGGTGAATGCTATCAGATCTAGGTGATATCTCTACACTGGATATTATTTTTTCATCTAATGTGTTTAGGTAAGTGATAAAATGAAGAATCCAGTCTATCTTTACTGTCTTTATAGAATCAGTTGTATGTCTATTGCACTTCCAGCTAAAGGAAAGCACTTTAGAGTAGTTGGAAGTTTGTCGGTTTTAGAACATTTTTTCTATTAATACATTCATAGCTCCACCAGTATTTGGCAGCTATATTACAGTGATACTTCATGTAATGTTCTGAAACACTCCATGTTATTTTTGTTTAGTTCACATGGTTTATTTTATAGCAATTGCAGAGCTTCATTTGTTATTCAAGTAACATAAAGGTTATTTGTTAAAAGCAAAAGGTTGTTTTTATAACAATAATTGGTGTAAACATATTTTCTTTTTTGAAAACAAACATTTTAATAATAATTGCTGTCTCTGTCATGTCACAAATATCCACCCAGCCATTTTCTACTAGATGAACAAGAATTATCTTCAGATCTATGAAGCCGACTAGGCACCATCATTTTAATACCATTAGACGTGTTATTAGCTCCTGACTAGGGATGGGGGAATGGTTCTGCTATGGACTGGGGAGGGGGACCCCATGCAGTTTTTTTTTTATTGTTCAGCTATCAGCGGGGAAACCCATTAACAGCTGATGTCTCATTGGTTGTTAAGGACGCCACATCCGGCTTCCCGACCCGCTCCTTAACAACCATTGTACACTGTGTTGGAGATACAACAAACTTTCAGCTTAGCTTACTGTATTTGACTGCAGTTTAGAAAAAGGACGCAAGATGTCGCTAATGCTCAGTGATATGCTATGCTATGTATTTCTCTATGATGTGTTGTATTTCCTGTATACTGTGATGTACTTGTTGGTTCTTTTTCCTGTCTGTGTTTCTTCTTACAATGTGAAGTGACATCTTTGATAGTGTGGTTATGTTCCATTAAAGAAGCCAGTTCCTGTTACTACACAATGTCTGATCTGAACTGACTCCGCTGCACCTATCAATCGTACTTTGCAACACACTGCACCCTGATTGGGCAAAGCTTTGCCCAATCAGGGTGCAAAATGCACTGTGAAGTACAGTACATTGCAGTACATTGCAGGGTGTTAGTCAGGGCGAAAACACCCCAAAAACACCCTGCAAATTTGCTTGTTCGGCTTACGGCTGAATGGGCACTTGTTTGGCCCTGAACTGAACAACCAAATTTGCAGGGTGTTTGCCCCACAGTGATATCTCAACAAGCTAAGGAAGTCCTGTCAAAAGTTAGAACTCCCAAACTTACCAGAGGCATTGTTCTGTTCCACTGAGGAGAAACAGCAAAACATCTATAGCCGGGTAGTGTATGAGTATTTGCGGGTGCCCCAGAAGTTCTGGAACCTCAAAGACCAAAGTGGTTCCACAGTAGTAGAATTCAACTGGGTTTACAAGCAGCTAAACCTGGGACGCCAAATCTATATGGACCGGGTCAAGTCGGTTTGGCCCAATGAAGACTATCCGGGGGTCTTCCTGATTGGCAGAAAACATCCCAAAACGGGTGAGTTGGTCAACCTCCCAGACCCTTTTTATTATGTTTGAAACTTTACTAGACTTTTATTAGATGTGCTTTTACTTACATTATTGCTGGCAATATGAATGCACTACTGTGTATTTCTCATCTTGCAAGTTTATTTTATTGCCTATGCTGCTATTTTCCATTATGTACACAGTATTTTTACACTGTTTGGTTTTTGTGTAAATGTATATGTGATAGTATAAAGACATACTATACATAAGGGGGGTAGAGTGTAGGCAGGTGCATACAAATTGTTCTACCTCACTATATAATATACTATTTCCTTTGTAACATGTATGTTTACAATTGTTTTTCACAGTATGTGATAACTGTAGTGGGTTATGGTGGCCTTTGGCCAGGGAAGGGCTAAGTGGGCTGCCTGCCTTTGGTGTTCATGAAACCACCTCTTTGTGGTTGCTTATACATATCGGGGGAGGCAGGCCATGTGCTCTCTATTCTGTGGTCGATTCATGCATGGGAAAGGAAAAGGAGACCTTCCCTAATATATACATTTCCCCATTCAGTAAGATGTCAAGCAATCTGATTGGTCAGTTTTAGTAGCCCCTTTGATTTTCTGGGTGACAGGTAATGCCTCTTGGCCTCAGACAGCTGCAATCATAAATTCTAGTCAAAGTTGTCTGGCTATTTTCTAAATTGCATTTTTTTACTATTGACTTGTTTAGAGGTCTCCAAACAAAGACTGCGAACCAGGCCTTCTCGTCCACATCAGTGCCTGACCTCAGGAATGCACTTCTGGAAGAATGGTCAAACATTCACATAGACATCATCCTAAACCTTGTGGACAGCCTTCCCAAAGAGTTGAAGCTGTTATAGCCGTTATAGCCGCAAAGGGTGGGCAAACTCAATATTTAATCCTACGAACTAAGACTGGGATGCCAGTAAAGTTCATGTGTAAAGGCAGATGTCCCAAACGTTTGGTAATATAGTGTGTGTGTATATATATATATATATATATATATATATATATATATATATATATACACACACACACACACACAGGGGTCAGCAGGAGGAACCACAGCAGACGGACAGAAAATCAACACTCAAAGTTTTACATCCTGCAGGATCTTCAAGTGCTTTTCTCTATACTGCAGGAGTGTGGACAACAGGAGAGGTGAATATTCTTTTGCAAAGAACAGGTTTTTTGGAAGATTTATTTTAGTGTTAGAGTTGCTTTAATGATAAAACTTACATTTGTTTAATATTATTGTTGATGTAAATTGTGACATGCCAGGAATTTACTCATGATGGCATGAATTACCTTAGAGGTCTGCTTTAATTTATTATGAATTGATGCACAGACTCCATGGTTGATACTTTTCATTATGTCAGATTGTCAGATAATAAACATGGGGTAATATACACCAATCAGCTATAACATTATGATCACTGGCTAGCAAAGTGAATAACATTGATTATCTTGTTACAATGACATTTGAAAGTAGGTGGGATATATTGGGCATCAAGTGAACATGTTGTTCCTGAAAAAATGGGCAATATTAAGGATTTGCAAGACTTTGACAAAGGCCAAATTGTAATAGCGAGATGACTGGGTCAGAGCATCTCCAAAACTGCAGCTCTTGTGGAATGTCTCTGGTCTGCAGTACTCAGGACACACCTAAAGTGGTACAAGGAAGGAAAACCGTCAAACTGGCGACAGGGTCATGGGCAGCCAATGTTTACTGATCCACACAGGGAGCAAAGGCAGGCCCATGTAGTCAAATCCAATAGGAGATCTACTGTAGCTCAACTTGCTGAAAAAGTCAATGCTAGTTCCAATAGAAAGGTGTCAGAAGACACAATGGGGTTTATTTACTAGGGAAATCCACTTTGCACTGCAAGTGCACTTGAAAGGGTAGTCGCTGTAGACCTGAGGGGGACATGCAAGGAAAATAAAAAACAACATTTTCGCTTGTACATGATTGGATAATAGAAATAAGCAAAGAATTCCCTCATTTCGATCTTCCCCTCAGATCTACAGCGACTGCACTTCCAAGTGCTCTTGCAGTGCAAAGTGGATTTGCCTTTAGTAAATAAACCTCAATATGTTGCAGTTTGTTGCATATGGGACTGTATTGGCCACAGACCAGTCAGGTTGCCCATGCTGACCTGTGTCCACAGACAAAAGTACCTACAATGAGCACATAAGCATCAGAACTGGACTACAGAGCAATGGAAGAAGGTGGCCTAATTTTTTTATTTGCTATTTTTTTTCCCATGAAAGTGAAGTTATCCTTTAAGTAAAGTTCATACCATACAATACTCATACATTACAAAGGACCTTAGAGCATGTAGCTAAAGATCAAGAGGTATCTTTTGCATAGGATAGCATTTCTGTTTAGAAGCCATAAAATAACACTGATAAAAAAAAGACACTAAGGCCCCTTTCACACTGGTGCGCTGGCGGTATAGCGCCGATATTTTTAGCGGTGCTATACCGTCGGAATTGCGGTGGTATTCGGCCACTAGCGGTGCGGTTTTAACCCCCGCTAGCAGCTGAAAAAGGGTTAATACCGCCCGCAATGCGCCTCTGCAGAGGTGCATTGCGGGCGGTATAGCCGCGGTGTCCCATTGATTTCAATGGGCAGAAGCGATGAAGGAGCGGTATACACACCGCTCCTTCACCACTCCAAAGATGCGGCTAGCAGAACTTTTGGAGCGGTCCTGCTAGCGCACCGCTCCAGTGTGAAAGCCCTCTGATTTTCACACTGGAGAAACAGCAGCCGCTGTTTAGGGTTGGTTTGCAGGCGCTATTTTTAGCGCAATAGCGCCTGCAAACCGCCCCAGTGTGAAAGGGGTCTAATGGTTTTCATGCATCAGGTTTGATAAAGACCACAAATGTAAACGTGAAGCCTCACAACAATCTCCACAGGTCTAAAAGCAAACTATATTTTCCCCAACTACAGTATATTACCTGTTAACAAAAATGTTATATCTAATGTATGTGTGTGTGTGTGTGTGTATATATATATATATATATATTGTCATGTACCTGGGTGTATTTGAACCAGGATCTTCCTGGTCCCAAAGCTGCAGCCTTACCTGTTGCGCTACTGAGCAGATATGGACTTTTGGAAATGTCCTCTCAGTGTTAAACATTACCTTGGACTCACTAGCCCCACCTGCTGCCAGCTGTGGACAATTTTCAATCAAAGCAGCCCTTAAAAAGGAAGTGATGCTATCTCTCAGCGCCCGTTTGTGTGGAATAGCTCCCTGGGTGTTGTGACTGCTTTTTGATCCTGATTTTCGTGTTGAACTTCTGCCTGAATTCCTGACTACTCTCCAGCCTGCTGATTTTGTACTTCACTGCCAGCTCGTGTATGACCTTTGCCTGCCTGACCACTCTCTGGATTTCGATCGTGTACCATTTTGCCTGATTTGTTGCCAACCTAATCTGCCTGACTACGTTTTCGCCTGAATCCTCAGCACACAAGTTCCACTTCGGACACTACCTATCACAGGTACCTTACATTACAAACGGGCCACAATGACAGTGGACCCTGCTGAGATTGTTAAGGCGATTTCACGTCAGGGACAATTGATTGGAGCTCATGAACAGCATCTTTCTTCCCTGGACGCCAAGTTAGATGAACTTTGTACTATGCTTGAATCTTGTTTGCCTGCTTCCTCTGCAACGGTCCAGACTCTGGATCCTACTCCTGCTACGATCCAACCCACCTCTTCTGTACCACCCAAACTTCCTATGCCTGACAAATTTGGTGGTGATACTGAGGACTGCAGAGGCTTTTTAAATGTTTGCCGTTTGCATTTCCGCAACAACCCTGGGACCTTTAGCACTTCTTCTGCCAAAGTGACTTTTGTAATTTCCTTGTTAAAGGGGAAGGCCCTGGCCTGGGTCTCTCCTTATCTGGAACGCAATGATCCTGTGCTGCAAGACGCTGACAAATTTCTGGCTTCTCTCCAGACTGTATTTGACAAGCCAGATAGAGCTTCTGCAGCTGAGTACTCACTCTTGGACATGCAACAAGGCACCAGGTCTGTGGCACAATATGCTATTGAGTTTCGTACCCTTGCTGCTGAGACTACTTGGGACTCAAGGGCATTACGTGCAGCCTTCCGAAAAGGTCTTACAGATCGTATCAAAGACGAATTAGTCTATAAGGATTCCCCAGAAGACCTAGAGAAATTCATAGAGCTCTGTGTTCGTCTGGATGTCCGGTATCATGAAAGGTGCCAAGAGAGACTTAGAACTCGCAAGTTTCCTCGGCCAGTCTACCGTTTGGCCCCTAACTTCCAAGCACCACCTCAGCCAGAACCTGAAATCTCAGTTGAACCCCAGACACCTGTGGAACCCATGGATGTAAGCCGTCTCCACCTAACTGAGTCTGAGAAACAAAGGAGGCGTGCATTGGGCCTATGCCTATACTGTGGACTTAAAGGACATTTATTATCTGTCTGCCCTTCCCGTCCAGTAAAAGGCAGGGTCTAACCAGTGTTGGAGGAGCTGGCTTAGACCTTACAGGTATATCCTCCAAGACCAAGATTACCATTCCTGCAATTATCCATTTACCCTCTAAACTTGTCTCCTGTGAGGCTTTTGTGGATTCTGGAGCTGCTGGCATATTCTTGGACTACACTTTTGCTAAAAAAAATAATATCCCATTTGTTCCAAAATCTAGACCCCTGAACATTACCACCGTGAATGGACAACCCTTGGGAGATGGCATTGTAAAATTTGAGTCTATAACAATCACCCTTCAGGTAGGCGTACTCCACAAAGAGGAAGTTGTCTTGTCTCTTATTGATTCTCCACTTCTGCCTGTTATCCTTGGTTACCCATGGTTACAACAACATAACCCTTCTTTTGATTGGGAAAATGGAGAACTAACCTCTTGGGGGTCGTTCTGTCATTCAAACTGTTTGTCTCAACCCAAAAGACTTCCTGCTTGTATGTTGGCTTCCGTGGCCGTCCCACCTACCTTGCCTCATGCGTTTGCTGACGTATTTTGCAAGCAAAAGGCAGGGGTTTTACCTCCACATCGTTCTTTTGACTGTGCAATTAAATTGATTCCTGGAGCACCTCTTCCCAAAGGAAGGACCTATCCCCTGTCTTTGCCTGAACAAAAATCCATGGAGGAATACGTAAAAGACAACTTGGAAAGAGGTTTCATCCGACCCTCTTCTTCTCCAGTAGGGGCAGGTTTTTTTTTTGTTGAAAAAAAAGATGGGGGTCTTCGACCATGCATAGACTATCGAGGGTTAAATCAAATCACTGTAAAAGACTCCTACCCTTTGCCTCTCATTCTTGAACTGTTTGATGTACTTAAGGGGGCTGTTATCTTCTCCAAGCTAGACCTACGAGGGGCTTATAATCTAATTCGAATTAAAGACGGGGACGAGTGGAAGACAGCATTCAACACTCGTAATGGACATTTGAATATCTGGTTATGCCATTTGGGTTGTGTAACGCCCCTGCTGTCTTCCAACGTTTCATGAATGAAATTTTTCATGATTTCAGCAACAGTTTTGTGATCATCTACTTGGACGACATTTTAATCTTTTCCAAGACTCATCTAGAGCACATCTCGCATGTAAAGCAGGTATTGCAACGACTGAGAGAAAACCATCTTTACGTGAAGATTGAGAAATGCAGTTTCCATCAAAGCCGTATTCCTTTCCTTGGATACATTATAAGTGCTGCCGGTTTCCAAATGGACCCTCAAAAACTTTCCGCTGTCTTGCAATGGCCCCAACCGACCACTTTAAGAGGGCTCCAAAGCTTTCTAAGGTTCGCAAATTACTACAGACGCTTCATCAAAGGTTTTGCCTCCATTGCGGCCCCCCTTACTGCTATGACTAAGAAAGGTACAAATTGCAAGGTATGGTCCTCAGAAGCAGAATCGGCTTTCCAGCAATTAAAAGACATGTTCAGCAAAGCTCCAATTCTTCAGCATCCAAATTCCGATCTCCAGTACATAGTTGAGGTTGATGCCTCTGAGGTAGGAGCAGGTGCCGTGCTCTCCCAGAGACAGCCTAAGTCTGGTAGAATCCATCCAGTAGCATTTTTTTTCTAGAAAGTTTTCTCCAACGGAGATGAATTACGATGTTGGGAATCGAGAACTACTGGCCATCAAATTGGCATTGTCTGAATGGCGACATCTTCTGGAAGGGGCTCCCAAACCTTTTTCTATCCTCACTGACCATAAAAACCTACTGTACCTTCAGACTGCAAGACGTTTGAACTCACGTCAGGCTCGATGGGCTCTGTTTTTCTCCCGTTTTAATTTTGTTCTTTCTTATGTTCCTGGGAATAAAAACAAGAAAGCCGATGCTCTTTCCAGACAGTTTGCTACCTCTGAGGAAGACCAACCTACCGAGCAGTATATAATCCCACCTCACAAAATTGTCGCACAGATCTCTACGGCTCTTTCCCAACAGTTACAAGAAACCCAGAATTGTGTTCCCCAAGGCTTGAAGATACCACCAGGTCGCCTGTTCGTAGCCCCTAGCCTCAGAAAACCTGTACTCCTCTGGGCACATGAGGGTGTTTTATCTGGTCATCCTGGTGTCACCATCACTCTTAAGACCTTGCAGCGTCATGTCTGGTGGCCTCATATGAAAAGGGATGTTACTGACTATGTGGCTGCCTGCCCAACTTGTGCTGCTAATAAAGTACCCCGTACATTGCCTACTGGACTGTTACAACCACTTTCAGCACCTCGTCAGCCTTGGACCCATTTGACTATGGACTTCATTACAGACTTACCCAAGTCCGAGGGCATGACTGCTATATGGGTCATAGTGGATCGCTTTTCAAAAATGTCTCATTTTGTGCCGCTACCGGGATTACCTACAGCGGAAGCACTGTCTACTCTCTTCCTTTCCCATATTGTGAGATATCATGGCATACCTACCAATGTCGTCTCAGACCGCGGATCCCAGTTTGTTTCCCGATTCTGGAGAGCGTTCTGCAAGAAACTGGGAGTAACGCTTTCACTCTCTACCTCACATCACCCTCAAACAGATGGTCAAACCAAACGCATGAACCAGACCCTAGAAACCTATCTTCGACATTATGTCAATGCCTTACACTCCAACTGATCTGAGTATTTGCCTTTAGCTGAGTTCGCCATTAATTCCCATTGGCACAGTGCTCTTCATACCACACCATTCTACGCAGCCCTAGGCTATCACCCTCAGACTTTTCCCCTACTTCAGCCTTCTTCTGGTGTACCAGCAGCAGATCAGCGGGTTAAAAATATTCTGCTACATTGGAAAAAGATTCGCTTATTACTACGGAAGTCAGCAGGCAAGTATGCACTTTTTTCCAACAAACGAAGACGCCATATACCTCCATATGTGGTGGGGGACAGAGTTTGGCTATCAACCAAATATGTGAGACTAAAACAACCTTCTACCAAATTGGGCCCTCGATTCATTGGTCCTTACAGAATTATTGCTCGAGTCGGGCCAGTCTCCTATCGGTTGAAATTACCCTCCTCTCTCCGGATTCATCCTGTGTTCCACGTTTCCCTCCTCAAAAGAGCAATTTTCAATCGCTACTCCAGAACGCAACAGCTACCTCCTCCTGTTCTTGTTGATGGACAAAATGAGTTTGAAGTCTCCAAGATTCTTGATTCTAGAAGACAGGGTCGTGGCCTTCGGTATCTGGTTCATTGGAAGGGATATCCTGTCACAGACTGTTCCTGGGTTCCAGCCAAAGATCTGCATGCCCCTTCTCCTATTCGAGACTTCCATGCCTCCTTTCCCACTAAGCCCCGCTAGGCCCCCGGAGGGGTCCACTGGGGAGGGGGCCCTGTCATGTACCTGGGTGTATTTGAACCAGGATCTTCCTGGTCCCAAAGCTGCAGCCTTACCTGTTGCGCTACTGAGCAGATCTGGACTTTTGGAAATGTCCTCTCAGTGTTAAACATTACCTTGGACTCACTAGCCCCACCTGCTGCCAGCTGTGGACAATTTTCAATCAAAGCAGCCCTTAAAAAGGAAGTGATGCTATCTCTCAGCGCCCGTTTGTGTGGAATAGCTCCCTGGGTGTTGTGACTGCTTTTTGATCCTGATTTTCGTGTTGAACTTCTGCCTGAATTCCTGACTACTCTCCAGCCTGCTGATTTTGTACTTCACTGCCAGCTCGTGCATGACCTTTGCCTGCCTGACCACTCTCTGGATTTCGATCGTGTACCATTTTGCCTGATCTGTTGCCAACCGAATCTGCCTGACTACGTTTTCGCCTGAATCCTCAGCACACAAGTTCCACTTCGGACACTACCTATCACAGGTACCTTACATATATATATATATATACACACACACACACACACACACACACTCCTATTTCCCTATGTCCTCTTGCTCTACATCTACTGTATGTTACACTAGGGAGCATATCGTGAGAGAAGCTGGTAGTAGTGTCTAAATTTGTCTAGAACAATAAAGTTTATTTTTAGCCCATTGGAGAGCAGTGTGCAGCTTCATGTTTACTTGCAGGCTTAATAGGGGAGTGAGATATCCTTAAACTTGCAGCTGAATGAAGTAGTGGTGGTCCTGGAATGGTGTCATCAAATAAAAAATGCATACAACACAAAAAAATAAAATAAATAGCCAAATTGTTAGACATGCCGGAGGGAGTAAAACAATATACAGTAGGTTTGCTCTACTACTCTGTGTCATAGGTTGGGTAATGCAACATGAAAATTATTCAGGAGTTATTTTAGATTGAATATATGGTACTTCTAAAATGTAGTGACATTATTTGTTGTTTAATTAAGCACGATATCCTAAAAATATACATTATTATTATTTCAGGTACTTAAATAGTGCTGTCAATTTATGCAGCGCTTTACATATATGTAGCGGGGTGTTCAATTTAAGGGAAGTCTCTGAGTGGTAATTAGGCTCAGACACCTTGATTGTTAGTGGCTATGGACCAATTTTTGTCCCCAGGGGATAATGCTGGTGATGAGTTCCCTGTGGCCTGCGGGTGGCGCTGCCATTCTGGGCCGGGGTTGAACCGCGAGCGTAGTGCTGTGTCTTTTGTGTCCCCTCTTGGCAGCTGTACGGTGGGGCAGGGAACCTGCTGTTCATGCCGGGAGAGGATATAAAAGGGGCAGACATCTCCTGATCGGGGTCCACCCCCAGGCACCTTCAGCCTGGGAGTGCGTGTGGCTCATCTCCGGGTTCCCTAGGCCCGGAGGCTGTGTTCCTGTTCCATCTCAGGCACCTTTAGCCTGGGATGAGGTACTACCCTACTGTCCTGATCGCCTGGGTATGAAGACCCAGGGGATGCGGAGAAGGCCCGGGGCCCAGCACGTTCGGCTGGGGTCCACTAAGGATTGAGGAGTCCAGAGTGCCGCCTTGCGAGGAAACTCACACCTTAGGAGAAGGGAGGATCCATTCCGAAGGACCGATGTGGGAGTCACGGTGAAGGAAGGGTCTGTTGACTCTCTGGGGGGACATCTTCTCCTTGATGGGGGCCATGTTCTAAGAAGGAAGAGATTAAGGTTCACCAGGTCTGTGGCAGTGGCCTAGTTCACCAGGTCTGTGGCAGTGACCTTGTTCACCAGGTCTGTGGCAGTGACCTTGTTCACCAGGTCTGTGGCAGTGACCTTGTTCACCAGGTCTGTGGCAGTGACCTTGTTCACCAGGTCTGTGGCAGTGACCTTGCGCCTAAAACTGTTTTGAGAAAACCGAACAGTCAAGAGTTTGAGCTACGTTTGTGCCTAGACCTCCTCCACACCTTGAGCTGTCCCGTTTCCTTGCTCCAACCTTTCCTCTATTCAAGAGAATGTTTATTGCAAAGTGAGAATAAATATTGAGTTGGACTTTCAGCTGGTGTGGACAATTACGTTATTGGGGAAGTCAAGGACTTACCTCTACCCATGGTAGAGGTGAGAATCATTCTCAGGAGGACTTTGACTCTGGCTGCAGACAAGACCCAAAAATAACACCGCTCAACCTCTTTACACAGGAGGGTACGGGCTTGTGGTGCGGTGTGCCTGTCTCCCCCTGCGAGGAGCCGAGTTGAAATGCAGGAGGGTGCGTTCCATAGTTACATATATATATATATATATATATATATATATATATATATATTGTACATTCACATCAGTCCTTACCCTCAAGGAGCTTACAATCTAAGGTCCCTAACTCACATTCATATACTAGGGTCAATTTAGACAGAAGCCAATTAACCTACCAACATGTCTTTGGAGTGTGGGAGGAAACCGGAGTACCCGGAGGAAGCCCGCGCAGGCACAGGGACAACATGCAAACTCCAGGCACGTAGTGTAGTGGTTGGGATTTGAACCAGCGTGTCAGCAACCCTGTCTACTGCTAGGTGAAAATGCTAACCACTACAACACTGTGCCGCCCATTCATTTTTTATGCAGGAATGCGCTAAAAAAATTCTATTATGCTGCATGTGTCTTTAAGAGAAAATAAATCTGTGTTTATTATTATAAGATGACTCTTTTGCTCCACCCAGTCAGTGAACCACTCCCATAAGGATAACCTCTTCATTTGCAGTGATGTGCCTTCACATGTTGGGTAGCCATAAGTGATGGGTGCATGCTGTCTGTCGGAGTATAGGAGAAGGCATGGATGCTGAATGTACTGGGATTTTACCAAAAGGAGTGATTGCACTTTTCGCTAATGGATAGTGCATAGATTTTTTAAGTTTACCCTGTTTTTTATTTTAGAACACAAATAATTTTAAACAAGATTACGCTATGTCTGATATGACATGTCATATGATTTTAGGTGGAGATGGTTGTCATATACTGTATAGAGATAGGATCACATTTTGGGAGACTTTATGCTGAAAACGAAAAAAAAATTCTATGGCTTCACACAAACTTTTTTTTTTAAAACAGAGGCAAAAAAACTTACATATTTTGTCTCTCGTCCAGCTGATTTTTGTGGAGACCTCAGTATCTGAGCAGATAAACAAAGCAAAATATAAAAATGTTAGAAACGCATAGTGCATATGAAAGGACAGGCATAGGCAGCACAACAGTGTCTTTAAAAAAAAAAACGTTATGACTTTTCTTAAAGAGGAACTGAAGTGAAGATTTTTTTTTATATTGTAGTGAATATTAAGAAATGTTATTTGTACCTAACCAGTACCCTGAAAATGTATCTTGAATTCCTCTTAAGAAAAAAAAAAATTCAATTCAATTTTTAAAAGCTCTGTGAGTACACTGGCTATAAGTAATACATAGCACTTAGTAGTACTTGCAACTTGCAAGTAATAACTTACAATTGTAAAAAGGACACTATTTTAGCATTTAAAAAAAAAAAAAAAAAAAAAATCTAACAGATAAGGTATTTGTTTTTAAATTCAATCTATTGAAATTAAAAAAAACTAATGCCCCATACACACGATCGTTTTTCATGCCGTTAAAAATGCCATTTTCAAAAATGGCCATTAAAAATTATCGTGTGTATGCTCCAGAGCATTTTTAACGACGTGAAAAACGGGCATTAAAAATTTCGAACATGCTCTCTTTTTTCACGTCGTTTTTCATGTCGTTTTTTTTAACGACGTGAAAAACGATAGTGTGTATGCTTTAACGACGTGAAAAAAAACACGCATGCTCAGAATCAAGTATGAGACGGGAGCGCTCGTTTTGGTAAAGCTAACGTTGGAAATAGATATGGCACATTCATCACGGTTGAATTAATAGCATCGTTTTAATGCTGCGCATTCCGTTCTTCTTTTGAGAATGCTTCAACAATTACCTTCTTTTGATAATGACATTGAGAGTTATGCTAAACTTGTTTCTAAAGTAATTCCTAATTGTTTTAATGATAGCAAATTATTATTTTCAAGCCACATCTCCCTCTTAAATTCATAAATAAATGTAAAGATCATTTTTTTTGGTTTTTGTTCTTTTTGCAGTTTATTTTAGTAATTAAGTTAGCTTCTTAATTTTTTTGGGCCTTTTATTTTTTTGTCCTTAAATAATTTTTGTGTAAAGTTCCCACACCAACCTTAAAATTTTGTCTCATTTTGCCTCAAGGAGGTTTGTGTCCCTTGTTAATAACAATAATATTATTTGAAATGTCCCTGCCTACTCCCTCGCAAACTCTCTTTTGAACTACAAATCACATAGTCAAGTATTTTAAGGCAAAAAAAAAGTATCCTTTATTTAGGAATATAACAAATTAAAGGGGATGGCAGCACTGGAGAGCCTGCTTGCATTTGTGCATCCCTTGGACCCCACAACAACCATCCAAGATGTGAAAACCAAACTAGTGATGGAAAGAAATCAAAAAGGAGCCCAATCTTGGCTTGAACTCCCAGAGGTCAGGAACCGCAGCAGATAAGTCATATATGTCCCCAGTCTGTGGTACTACAGCAGGCATTATTTTTTCCTCTTCCTTGTAGCCTTCTCTCCAGCCTTCTCTGCAGCCTTGGTTGGTTTCTTCCTCGGAGGCTGGGGATCAGGAGGAGAGGTTGTGGCAGGAGGAGTAGTAGGAGTAGGGACAACCTCTGTGATGTCGGTGAACTTGGTGAGTTCACCGAGCAATCCCTTGTTAATAACCTTCAGGAGAAGGGTCTCGCTATACAGCTTTTGCCACAGGTCCATTTGGCCTAGCTTTTGGGCCAGGACTGCGGCAAAGCCCTCCTCAGCAGAGGGTGCCTCTCGGAGGGCCGCAGTAGCCTCTTTTAGGAAGGCTCTTGTTTCCTCCTCCACCTGCCTACCTCTCCTTGGCCCTCGTGGTTTCATTATCAGGGGAGGCATCTGGGCTCTTGTGCTGGGCCCAGCCTCCTCCTGGGTGCCACTTGGCCCTGCCTCCTCCTGGTCCCCAACATCACCCTCTTCCTGGCTCTGCTCTGGCTGTAAAAAAAGAAAGGGACTTTATTATTTTTTTGCCACCATGAATCACACACATTGTTCACCTCCAGACATTTAGGAATTGAATCTGAAAATTTCGAAAAGTCTCACAGATTCTGCCTCCTGATATTGTTGCCTTGTCCACATCAAAATTGATCCCTACTGTATCTTGGTCTTTAAATCCTTTATTTTTCTAACATGAAATACCTAACAATACTAACATTTTAAATTCATCACTTTTGTAACATATAAATGGAGATATCAATACTTTACCTGGCTCCATATATCCAAATCTGCCTCCTCAAGGGCCTGATCTTGATCCTCAGAGGAAGCCAGAGCAGGGTTGCCAGGAAGGCTGGAGGGCTGGCTGCAAGGAAGGCTGGAGGTTTGGCTACAAGGAAGGCTGGATTGATCTCTGGGGGGAAGGGTGGAGAGAGATTCCCGCACTTCCAGCTGGTCATCCAGAAAAGATAGCTTGCTGTAGTACCACAGAGTGGGTTTATAAACCTTATCTGCTGCAGCACCTGACCTCTGGGACTTCAGGACCATATTTCTCTGGGTCCTGTATGTCCCCCTGATGGTAACAATTTTGTTTTTCACATCTTGGAGAGTTGTTGTGGGTATCTGGGTTTGGACAAATGCAAGCAGGCTCTCCAGTGCTGCTGTCCTGGCCGTTTTGTTTTTATTGGACCCACTTTTGGTCTGCCACAGGATAGGGAGTTCTTTCCATTTGTCAATGAACTCCCCCATGAATTCTGGGTTTTTGAAACTATTCATTCTCTCTGTAAAATCAAGAACACAGAAAAGACATATTTTTCAGGCAACATTCATCAAATCAGCATTTTGGACAGATTTAAAAGCCCCAAATCTCCTCCTCTGCGGAAACCCAAATCCTTAAAATGTTCGTTGCGAACTCCCTCTCCCGCCAAATGAACGTATTTTCGACACATGGATCTGCACTTGATATACACTGCGCATGCGTGAAACTCTGCACGCATTCCCCGCCCCTGACGTTCGATATTGTACTTTCCCCGCCCCTTCTCGCTCGTCGTAGTGCTTAACAACATGGCGGAGACACAGGTGGCTGAGATTACCTCTACAGAGGAGGAAATTCCTGAGGAGCCCAAATCCCGATCCAGGAGATATAAGGCATCCAACATGTCATTCGAGGAAATGGTGGAGATGGTCGCCATTTTTAAGAGGGAGGATTATGATGCCAAGCATGGGCCGTATAAAAGGCCTAATCTGGTCAAGTCAAAAATTATGGCCAAAGTGGTCAAAAGTCTTCACCAAAAATTCGGGGTGTGCAGAACGAAGGAACAGCTCAGAAAACGATGGTCTGAAGTTGCGGGAGCCCGACCAATACAAACGAATCAAAGTTATACGAAAAAGTAAATATTTTTTTGCCATTTTCCCTGCTCGAGATTATTACTTGTATTATGTCGTGTATTTTTGTCTTTGATATAGTACAGTGAAAGATACCATCTTTCTTGTTCGTCCGCAAAGTAAACAGACGTATTAAACCTCTTTCTCCGTACAGTTCATCAAACGATGTGTTAGGATCATCCAGTGTGAACACCCATTTATTTATTTTTATTTGGGGTAGCAAATTTGGTAAACAATTTTTTTTGGGGGATCAAATCCAAAGGACAATTTTTATTAAAATAAAGGATATGCATGGTAATGTTAAGGGAGAGAATGCTCAGCAGATGATGAAACATCTGAACGCAGTAGTACAAGTGTGGCCCAAAAGCCCCAAAGTTTGAGGGTGTCACACACAGGTGATCCTGTGTATATACTTTGGGGTGTTACAATGTGTCAAACTTTGGTTAAAAAAGTATATGCTATGTTTTTGGCTATGTATCCAATCATGTGTTCCGGTTGTCACTGGGGGTACATTGAAAAATGGACCACGCTTCAAAATAATGTTTCCAAATTATTTGTTCATGGTTTAGTTTTCTCCAAAAACTCTTCGTTACTAATGAAACTATACCTTTTCTTGCAATCTCCATAGGGCTTCAAAAAGCTACGTCAGATGAGCCTCTAAATCCAACACCTTCAACAATACCCCCAGACCCACATGATGGAGAGGAATGTGAGGTTGTGGAAGTGGAAAGTGGCACCTCAACAGGTCGGTGTCAAACCAGACAGATGCAGGTTAATAGATGTAGGCCTACATATTCTATACTACATGTTTTTTTTTTTTATGTAGGTGCAGTTCTGGCCGAAGACCCCAAAAATTTTACACATCACAGTGCCCAGATCCTGATCCAATACCTGATGGTCTGCTGTCGTGACCTTAAAAAATTAAAGGGAGACTTGATAGAGATCAGGGAAAATACCAAGCGGGTGGAGGAAAGGCTACAAAAGATCATGGCTGTGCTTGGGCGTGTCTAATGTTTTTTAAAAAAATTAACGTTGAACTTGCTGTGTTTTGCAGGTATGTTTTTCATTGAACATTTTAGGACTAGTACATGTTTATTTTTTCACTATATTTTTAAAGATCTTTTTTGTATGCATGGCTGTTCATGCGTTTTAACAAGCCAAAAATGTTTGGGACATCTACATTTAAAAGGAATTGTCCAAAAAATAAATAAAAAATGGTATTTTGTTATCAAGAAGTTGTGGCTTCATTATGTAAATGTTGTGCAAAGTGAACTAATCAATGTTTTGTGTTTACACTGACAATGAAGGCTAATTAAGAATGCACAATACAAGTGCACTAGGTAAACCTACGAGAAACATAAACCATTATTAAATTAAAACACCAAACCAATCTTTGAGAAAAATAAAGTTTTATTTTTCTAAATTAAAAGGTTAAAAGTCATCAGGCATTTCAATGGCCCCCCTACCCACAAAATAATCCACATATTTGTCACGGACCTCACGTCCGGTTTGGGGGGCCAAGCCTGGACGGCCAGCTTCCAGGGCCACAAGATGGTCTGCTTCCATTAATGAGGCCTCAGGCCCAGTCAAAGTCAGATAATTTGTGGAATGCACCCGGAGATAATTATGTAGCACACAGCAAGCCATTACAACATGGTTCCATTTGTAAGGGGCAAGGTGGATGGAGGTGAGGAACCGATAGTTGTACACCCTCCTCTCAGGGGTGAGAGTGCGTGGCGGGAATGGCCTCATCAAATGGGGACCCAGGCCAAACGCCTCATCCGCCACAAACACAAATGGGAGTCCCTCCACATTCTGCTCCGCTGGTGGCAAGGCCAGCTGATCCAAAAGGAGCCGTTCCCAAAACTCCGTCTGTGCAAAAAACTCCTCCATCAGACATCCTGCCATTCTTGCCAACGTCCACATAGAGGAATTCGTAGGTGGCCGACACCACTGCCATCATCACGATGCTGTGGAACCCCTTATAATTGTAATAAAAGGATCCCGAATGGGGTGGTGGGACGACCCAAACATGTTTGCCGTCGATGGCCCCTCCACAGTTTGGAAAGTTCCATCGTTGGGCAAACTCCGATGCCACATTCTGCCATTCATGTGGCGTAGAAGGGAACTGTGGAATGAAATCGAAAATAAATTAATACTTTGAGACAGAAACATTGAAAGCAGATTTCAGAAAAGCATTCATGGCCAACATTGGGAGAAACCAAAAAATGTCAACGTTATTAGTAAGCAACAACAAACCAAAAAAAAAAAACACAAAATAAAATGGGGGGGGTTGAAGATGAGTTGGGGAGATCACAAATGAAGGCTGTAGCACTCTGTATGAATTAGTGAAAAATTTAACATTCCTAGGCAATCTTTAGGGGGCGTTTAGGGTAAAGCACTACGATGGAGCATAGATTAAAATACATGGAAATGACTAGGTGGGTATGGCCCCAGGATAGCATGCTGGAGATGTTAGGGAAGGCAAATTTTAATGTAGGCCTAATGAAAAATTTCCCCAAAAAACAATTTGCATGTGGAGAAAGGGGACATTCCCTGCAGCTAAGAATCATGGGAATTAGGGACTGCTAATAACCCCCCCCAAAAAATTAAGACAAATAAATACATACAATGTGATGTTTGAAATAAGAACACTTACCTTAATATAGTCCTCCTGCAAAACTTGGAGGATGGCAGAACACGTCTCTGGTATAATGATACCCAGAGCCTGGGGGGATATGCCTGTGGAGAACTTTAAGTCCTGCAGGCTTCTCCCAGTCGCCAGGTATCGCAACGTGGCAATGAGCCTCTGCTCAGCACTGATGGCTTCACGCATAACGGTGTCCTGCCTGGTAATGTAGGGGGACACCAAAGCCAACAGATGCTGAAATACGAGGTCAGACATCCGGAGAAAATTCCTGTAGTCATCAGGATTATTCTCCCTGATCTCCCGCAACAAAGGCATATGACAGAACTGGTGCCGCTGGAGCAACCAATTGGTCCATGAACTCCTCCTGACCCTGCTCATGGCATGGAGTCGGGATACAGCATGAACCCCTGCACCAACTACAGCACGAACTCTCCGACGAGTACGTAGCCGCAACATGGCTAGATAACGGTCGGCAGCTCAGAACGAACTAGAAGAACGAACGGAAGAACAGCAAGGCCTATGAAGAACAAGCTGAAAAACAGTAACGAGCAGACAAGAACGCACTGAATAAACAGATACGAACTGACTACAAGCACTGCAAAACAGATACGAACCCACAAGCACAAACTGAACTCCACAAAACGATCTTCAAAGCACGAAGACTGAAAAGCGCGAATCGTCTCTCACCAAACTTTTACTAACATGCGGTAACACGGAATTAGCAAAAGCTTCCCAAAGGGTGGCGTCATTAGAACGGAACTTCCCCTTTATAGTGCCGTCGTACGTAGTGTACGTCACTGCGCTTTGCTTTGAACGTTTTTTAAAATGATCATGTGTACGCAAGACAGGCTTGAGAGGAAACATGAAAAAAAAACGACGTGAAAAACGTCGGGAAAAATAATGGCATGAAAAACGATCGTGTGTACGCCGCATAAGGGTTTTATTTTATCCCATTTTTTTATAAAATATAAAACCAAATTAAAATGGAATTATTTATTTCTGACTCAGCCTTGGTTCACATTGATGTGATTTGGCCAATGCCATTGCCAGCAATAGCCGCCGATTTTGGCATGCGATTTGACATGTCAAATTGCATGCCAAATCAGCGGCAATTGCCAGTAATGGTATGTCCGAATTGGTGTGACGCAGCACCGATTACCAAAAGTAATTTCTGTACGGCTTTTGGCGACTTCTGGGTTTAATTTGTATAGACATCTGTTCAGCAACCCGCACAGATGTCTCTGAAATCGCCCCCGAAGTTGGACTGACATGCGGGAATGAAATCGTACAATTTCAATTCCGCTGTCAGTGTGAACCTAGGCTAATGCTGACAAGTGATAATTGCTTTATGAAGAAAATAATTTATTTCTAAATTTTATTTTATAATCTGATTAAAAATAATATAATTGTATTTGACTTGTTTTAAAAGAGAAGTGCAGGATATGAAAAAACAAACATTCATACTCACCAAGGTGGGTGCAGCATCAATCCGATGCTGCAATTGTACCCCGCTGCCTCTACACCGAGAACTAAGCAATCACAGTTCGCACAGTTCTCAGTCTTCAGTGAGCAAAGGGCCGATAACTTTCTGTCACAGGCTCTCTGCTCGGCCACTCCAGGACTCACTGGAGTGCCAGACTGTGGAATGGGTGGGAGCAGCTGGCTCAGGCTCCCAGCAGTGCACTGAGAGGCTGAGTCAGCTACTGGTCGGGCATCTTGGGGGATACTGACATTAAAGTTGGGATCTGAGTCAGACCGGCAGATCACTCCCTGCTGTGGGTGAGTAGGAAGCACATGAGGAGCCTGATACACCAGGCCTAGAGAGAGATGAACCCCAAATGATGGGCCATTTCCTCATAATAGGTACTTAGTATGAGGAGTAACCTGTTACAAACATATTGTGAGATAGAGATTATAAAGGAGGAAAGACACAAACAGCCTTCAGATTTTCTGGAGACAATTTACCAGATACAGCCAGGCTTCTCATTATATGTGCACCACCTACATTCACCATGTATCCCCATATCTACCCTTAGTTGTGAGAGAGGGGGGCCATATCCACCACTGGTTCGTCACTCTCTATGATCTATCCTGTTTGGTTTAGAACTGTATTTTAACCCTTCATGTTCCTGAAGAAGCATTACTAAACATGAAACATGTTGAACATAGTAAAAAATAGAAAGAAAATACCGCGCTACCTAAGCAGTGAATAGAACACAATAGATTTGATGTAAACTTAAAGAAATCCTAACAGTGAAAAATTATTTAAAATTGAAAATTATATGTATAGAGCTGCAGCTTTAAAATGTGAGATATAGCCCTGTTCTAGTGTGAGCCCACTCATCCCCCTACAACTACAGCCTTGTGTTTATTATCAGTGTTCTGGTGATGCTCTTTACTATGCTGAATAATTGTTAATGAGAGTACTTTGGCAGCTCCCTACCTATTTTTGGGAGGGTGGGTACACTCACACACTAGTCCAGGCCATTCTCTAGATATGTTTTATTTGGTTTTAATGATTTTGACAATAAAATACCATGTTTAAATATATACTTCTGTTTCTTTATTGTTGATATGGTGCCCATAAAGTTCCATCTTCCTGTAATTGCAATTTTTCTCCTATGGGGGAGCTGTGCCAAGAGGGGGGGTGGTCTAGGATTATACCACACATACTGCTAAGTGGTGGAGCTGCGGTCCAGATAGAACTGTCATTCACAGACCGCAGTCCATCATTTAGGGCAGCCATCAGAAATGTTATGTGTGAAGTAGCAGTGAAGTCCAGGACAGGAGCCTCTCATGGGGCCCCTGAGCAATGCCCAAATGTGAGTTCACCCCTGAGCCCTGTGTGTATGGGCTGTCCCCCTGATGGCCCTAAATAGAGGAAGATTTAATGCAACATTTTGAATTTTGAAAATTTTTCCAATAAGAACACTTGTTCCGATGGCAACTGTGTTAGAAAGGATTTTCTCTCAAATGAAAAAGATGTCCTCTCACTTTCTGTTGAGTCTACAGGACAGGAAGTACAGGGAAATCTCCCTAATAAGACACAGATGACATAAAAAATAAATCTTGCAGTAGTTTTAACACTCCCTTTTTTTTAGCTTTATATATACTTTAAATTAGAACCACATCTGTCTATTTGCATTTGCTAAGGGGCCCCTTAGTTCTACTTCCTGTAGTATTCCACAAGAAATGGCATAATTTCTGTAATGTATTTTGTTAGCTGCTTAACAGATTCAAAGTCCTCACTTACAGATCCAAAAACACAATTTGTACAGCTTTTAGTTAGAAAGCACTGTATTCTGAATTTTCATACTGTTGTATGTGTCTATCAGTGCTAGAAGTCTTAAAAATTCTGGACTATAGGTTGAATCTTATTATCTGATTTTCATATGTTCTGCAGGAGTAAAATCTATAGGTTATGTATACATACTCATTGTTTTTACACCTTTTATCTGAAATGGTAATCTCTTCTGGAGCAGTGCAGCTTTATGACTGGGATGAGTTCTTTTAAATCAAAATCATTTTGAATTTAAGAATGTACACGTAAGGATTATTTATGACAACCTATTTTCTTTACTCAACATTTAAATGAATTTACCTTCTAACCCTTCACTGTCAGAGCTGTTTTTTGCACATGTTTAAAATATAATTTTGAGTCTGAAGATTAATTAAAATCCACAAACAATATATATTTTCTGAAAGCAGATACACTGGAGAATAAAATAGTGGTAGTTCCACGATATTTACACAACAGATTTCAAGTGCAAATCTTAAAAAAAAAACAAAAAAAAACACTAAAGTTAATTTTAGGGCATGCATACCTTTTTAGACCCCTGATGTCTTACCTGCCTTTTATTGAAGTCAATGGAGCACAGATAACTCTCCATTAGCTTCTTTCCTGGCTGCAAAGACCAAGGAAAGTGACAACAGAAACCAGATGTGATGTTTTACATGTTGTTCTCAGGTTCATTCTAGCTAGAGGAGATCAACAAACCGATGTTCACTGGTCTCCCTTTCCTCCTATCAGCTATAACTGCCATGTGTGTCACGGGCCATAAATGGGACAGCACGGCCCAGGAAGCATAGTGAGGAAAACTAACAGTCGGCTTGTGGAGCGAACACTCTTCAGCCTGCTGCAAAAGCCCCGCTACCACCGCCATAAAACATTGCTGGTAAAAGGGATAAATCAACTCAACTCTGTTGTGTAAATCAACCAAAAATGGTGACTGTTTATATCATCCTTAACTGGCCATCAAGGCTCCTGAGGAGGAATAGATACACAGGAAGTGCTCTAAAAGTCCCAGCATTCAATACAGTTCAAACCCCCTTACATTTATATAACAGTAATATGGGTATTAAATGATAGTATGACTCTTTGTATTCAAAAAAGGGCATCACAATATATTGCTATTGTAATTAGGGAAATACATAAATAACAATGCTTGGGACTGTTTTACTTATTAATTTCTATAGTAAACGGTATACTGTGTGCCAATCAATGATTGTCACTCAAAAAAAAAACATGTTTAGTGCACTCTTCAGTGTCGGGCCTCAAATGTAGTTGTAGCACCCTCCTAGGTAGGTGCTAGGAAGTGTATATTGTTTTTGGCTTTTCTGCTTAACAGAAAAGTAGACAGGCAAATTTAGGTGCTGTCTGCTTAACAAAGAGCAATGATTGATTAGTGAGGTCTGCTCAGTGTGATCTGGGTGTGGCTCATGCTGTCTTGATGTTTTGCACTGATCCAATAGCGAGAAGGCATATTGAAGAGTGGGAGAAAACCCTGACAGATGAGAGCATGGATGTAGATACAGTCCTGGCCAATTAAAAGGGGATGTGCCCAAGGAATGCTGAGTGCCTGTATTTAAGTCTGAGGAGCACATGGGCTCGGGGGTTCCAGTCCAGCCCACCTCTGAGGCGAGAGGTCCAAGGTGGGGAGGTGGTGGCTGCCTCTCCCCAGCATGGAAGGCCATGTGGCCTCAGACTGCAGATCTGAGGGCCTGAAGCCTACAAGCTACAACCCAGGGTTCCTGTGCAAGCTGACTGAGGGAGAAAGTCTATGGATCTGGTCGTGTGTCACTAGTATAGAGTGTAGCTTGGAAGTTGGAATGAGGCTACCAGCTGTCCCGGGACATTTTGTCGGACTGTGTGTTACTGAAATCTCCCTCTGGTCCTAGAAGTCAGCATACTGGGTGTGTGAACTAAAGGAGACACTGGCTAGTGTCTTGAAGACTTGAGTCTAATGACAAAGTCCACTGAGTCTTTTCTGCTATAGAGGGACTTATTCTTCCATACAGATCCTGTATGGTTCAGCAGATCATCTGCTTCCACAGTTCTACAGAGAGTTGTCCTCACCTGTGAATAGTTAAGTTAGAGTATCCTACTAATTCCCCTAGACTGGTCATTGGAGACAACGAGCGGAAAAGTGTGTACCCCTGGCTGTGTAAAATACTATGTAACTGACTGCAGGATAATCAGTGGGAAACCCAGGGGACAAGTATTCCAGGAGTTCCTGTGAGAACAGTGCTACATAGTCATTGACCTTTACTCACACTAAAAGGTCCATACACCTAAAAATGATATTTCAGTCATAGATTGTTTTTGAGGTCTCCAGCAGCAAAAATCCCCTACATTTTACATTTCCAGCATCTACCAAAACATTTTATATAATTTTTGAATAGAGTGACCTGCTATGTTGTTGATCTAGAACATCTATAAACCAGATTCTGCAGCTGAAACCTACCGTACCATGTTCATGCAGAGATGCAGTTATTTCATGGTTTCATCTAGCTAGGCAGACCAGGAAGGAATTTTATTGTTGTGGTTAAGTACATAAAACAACATTAAAAATCAGCAACTTCTGACACAACACTTTTACTCTGCAATTGTATTTATGCATGTTGTAGAATACTTACACTGACCGATTTAGAGTCTCTCTTCCTTATTGCAGGTTTTGATGCAGCTTTGCAATGCTCACAAGAAAAAAAAAAAAAAAAATACTAAATTAGTTATGTTTCTGAATTGATTGCAAACAACGAACATCTCTTGGGAAGAAAGATATATGCTTTCAAAACTATTGTATTTAACTTGCTAAAGGCAGATGCAGAAAAGCTTAAAGTGGATGTAAACCCCGATTCATGAAATTTGAGCTGGGCACATATATCTGTAATGTTTTCTTATCTCTCTTCAAAGCACTATGTCCCATAGCTGTCTCCTGCTCAGCTCCTCTGTTATTAGCCTGATAACTTTTGACAAGTTTGAGTTAGGTTTGAATTAAAGTGACACTAACCAATATCCTTATTCTTCAAAATGTATTCATACACATCTACTACCTAATGACTTTGTAATATCCTCTGTAAGCTCCCAAACCCCTCCTTTTTCCCCTGCAATTACATTGGTTTGGCATGAGCAGTGCACGTTAGTTGTGGTCATATGCACTGCTTTATGCACACTACAAATCCAATAGTCCCTAGTCCATCTTGGAAGCAAATAAGAGAGGGTGGCTACGTTCCTGCATACAGTGTGACTATGTAGAAGGAATGTGTAAGTAGATAACTCCTGTACAGTCTGAGAAAAAAAAAAAAAATCGAAAACCTAGGGTGCGCTGCTGCAAACACCTGAAAATCTGATCCTAAACAGAAAAAAGGGGGTAAATAAATAGTGGTATTTGTGCTGCGCAAAAAAAAATAGAGAGTGTAGAAGGCAAACAATGGTGTCTGTGTATAAGAAAGTGGCGTCCGTCTATACCAATAGATACAATGTGATAAATCCTACGTGAAAAAAAACGTGACCGGTAGGATGATCCAGTAGAAAAGTCCGTATCGCAATACAATTGGGTAAGTGGTAAGTCCAGTAAAACTCGGTGTCAAGTATACAAACAATATATACAAACTGCATAAGTATAAAGCTTCATAAGTAACGTGATGAATAGAGCATAATAAAGCGTGAAGAAAAACGTGACCACATAAAAAAAATATAAAAATGAAAACGAATAAAAAGAAAAAAATGATCCAGTAAAAAAGTCTGTTGCACAATACCGAGTGGTGAATAATAAGTCCAACAAAAGTGTCAGGTATGTAAGATCAATCCCATCAGAGAAAAAATATAAATGCTTGAAAAAAACAGGATCTTCAGTGATGACACCTATGTGTCTGCAAGCTGCTCACCTTACTGCCGTAAATCCAGTATGGAGCCTGGGTTGCCTCTCAGAGGACCCGCAGATGGTGTGTGATAGAGGACTCACAAGCAAGCCAGGATGCCGCGTCAAAAAGCAATCAGTAGTATCAATAATCGTGGCATATAAAAGATACAAGAAGCTACGTACACATGCTACTGTGCATGTGCGACCGAAGTTTGGTCATTTTACACGAGGGAAACTGACCAGCCCTGGTTTTTATGTGCTTACACACTCGTTTTTATCATACCATGTAAGTGCATTACGTTTTAATAAATTGTGAGACTTCTACAGTATTGTGTTATGTGGATTCTTGTATCTTTTATATAGGCCCTATATACTCTGAACAGCAGTATACAGGCGGTGAAAACAAGACATGGACTGTAGATTTGTTCTTAAGTAGAATCTGTTTGTAATTTTGAACTGGTACATTTTTTACGTGTAGCTCCAGCCAAAAAAATCTATTTTTAAGCTTTTTGGAAAACATAGGGAAGGGTTATCACACCTGTAACATTTGTTTTGCTGTCTGTGCACCTGTTCAGAAGATTTCACCTCACTTTCTGTCCCAATGACAATTGGATTTTGATAATTTGGGGACTTTAGTGAAAAAAGGAACTCTTACAGGAGAGAATTTGCCTTCCTAGGGGTAGATTTCCTTTCACTTCCTGTTGTCTCCTTCCGTTTGCAAGTAGGAGTCGTTTGTAAGTTGGATGTTTTAAAGTAGGGGCCTGCCATATATACTCTGCAGAAATGTGGGCCTTAGGTGTTGGTGTTGCCACAACACTGTAAGCCCTCACAGTTACTCTTGGTGGGCGCAGGAACGGGCCCTGCTGTGAAATTTTAGATCAGGAATAGTAATTACATGCCCCTGTTGAACATGGTCAGAAAAATTTGGCCTTTGGTGGTGGACGGTGTGGTGGTTTTGCCACAACACTGTAAGGCCTCACAGTTACTCTTGGTGGGCGCAGGAACGGGCCCTGCTGCGAAATATTAGATGAATAATTGTAATTACATACCCCTGTTAAACAGGGGCTGAAAAATTGGGCCTAAGGCACTGGTGCTGGTGCCACAACACTGCAACCCCTTACAGATACTCTAGTTGGAGCGCAGAAATTAGCCCTGCTGCAAAGTATTGCATCAAAAATTGTAATTACACGCCTCTGTTTAAGCAGGGGCAGAAAAATTGGGCCTTAGCCACTGGTGGCGGTGCCCAGAACCAAAAATGTTCTTACAAGCTATCAGCATGAACATTGAGGAGGAAGAGGATAGTCACTCAGCATAACAGGATAGTCACTCAGCATCAGCTTAGGCAGTCTTGAAGGGATCTCACATTAAAAAAATATATATATTTGGTTACATCAGCATCAGGTGCTTGGTAGCCGGTGATCCAAGACTGATTCATTTTTATGAAGGTCAACCGATTGACCGATTTGGTGGACAGGTGCACCCTGTGATCGGTTACAAATCCTCCAGCAGCACTGAATGTGCGTTCTGAAAGAACGCTGGATGCAGGACAGGCCAGTAGCTCAATTGCATACTGTGCAAGCTCTGGCCAGTGATCCATCCTCAAGACCCAGTAACCCAGAGGATTTTTGGTGGGAAAGGTGTCCAAGTCTGATCTTGCCCCTAGGTATTCCTGCACCATGTGAATCAGATGCTGGCGATGGTTCAGGACCAGGAATTTGTAACCTCCCAGGCTCTGGAAACGCGTTGCACAAACCTTTCTACAAGGCCTCCCGAAGGTGTTTCATCCTCTGCTCCCTCTGCGACGGCAAGATGAGGTCGGCAACCTTACCCTTGTAACGTGGTCAAGGAGGGTTGCTAGCCAGTAATGATCCCTCTCCTTGATACCACGAATACAAGGATCCTTCCGCAGGCTTTGCAGGATCAGGGAGGCCATGCAGCGTAGGTTTGCTGAGGCATTCGGTCTGGAGTCCTTTGGGTCACTAAGGACGACATGATCCGCAGCCACCTCCTCCCAGCCACGTACAAGTCCATGGGTTTCTTCGGACTGTAAATGATCCCTTGAAGACTGCTGCTGATGCTGAGTGCTAGGCTCCACCTCCATGCTGACACAATCCTCCTCCTCGTCCTCTTCCTGTGTGATCGGCGGGCACACAGGAACACTGTCTGGATAAAGGGGGCCCTGAGAGGTAAGGAAGTCCTCCTCTTCCTGCCTCTGTTCTGCTTAAAGTGCCCTGTCCATTATTCCATGCAGCTTGTGCTCCAACAGATGGACAAGAGGGACAGTGTCACTGATGCATGCACTGTCACTGTTCACCATCCTTTTGGCCTCCTCAAATGGTGACAGGACAGTGCATGCATCCCTGATCATGGCCCACTGGTGGGGAAAAAAACAAGCTCCCCTGACCCTGTCCTGGTGCCATAGTCGCACAGGTACTCATTGATGGCCCTAGTGATTATCTGGGATGGCACTGCCGACGATTTTGAAGGCTTTGTACAGTACTGTAATCGCAACACTTTGGGCCTATTCTTTACTCATGTGGCTGATCCACATACTCTAGCATTTTTAGATCTTGAGCTTTGTCACGAGAATGGCACTATTTATGCAAAAAAATTTAATAAACCTACTGCAGGGAACCCATTTATCTACTATAATAGTTGTCATCACCCTAGATGGGTCAATAACATTCCCCGCAGCCAGTTCTGTCGTCTACGTAGGAACTGTACCAGAGACTCTGATTATGAGGCCCACGGCCAATTGCTCTCCCAGAAGTTCCTAGAGAAAGGCTATCCTGATGCACTGATTAATAATGCTTTTAATGACTCGCAACCCACCCACAGGCCCACGTATTTTAACATCCGTTACTAAGCCACCTACACGTTTTATCACGCAGTTCCATGATAAGTACAAAAACATGGAAAAGATTTTAGCTGCACACTGGCCCATTTTAGTCGAGGACCCCCATCTAAAAACCACTATTGATACTGAACCCAAAGTGGCATATAGAAAATGTAGAAATATTAAGAGTAAAATCGCACCCAGTAAAAGTAAGCCAGCCCAACCTACTCCATCACGATTAGTCTTCGTACCCCTTAGAGGGATGTATCAGTGTAAAAAACCCCTCTGTCTGACTTGTCAGTTCGTACACCATGGACAGAAAACTTTTACCGTGAGGGGGAAAAATTACACCCTGAAAGAATTTGATAACTGTTCCACGGAGTATGTCGTGTACTGCCTTACTTGTCCGTGTGGACTTTTCTATGTCGGCAGGACTATTAGGGCACTTAGGGCACGTTTCAGCGAGCACATTTATATTAATATGTGTGATATATATAGTTAATCTATTATTATTATTATTATTATTATTATTATCAAATATTTATGCATATGTTTTTATATATATTTATATATGTTTTTATACATGTATGTGTGTTTGTATGGACATACACATATTTACGAGTGGCGAATCATCCAGATCTCTTTATGTCCCCCATCTCTTCTCCTTATGGAGACTTTCTGTCTGATCTGCTACCATGGTTAGTACTAGCTGTGAAATTGTGACTATGGTTATAGTATTTCCTCACACATTTTGGCCCATTTCCAATATTATATTTTGCTGCCATTTTACTATATTGACATTTTATGCCACTTAGTTTCCCTCTTATGTGTGTTGTAAACTCTTTCGAATAGGCTTCCTATAATATTGTCTCACTGCTTTATGTAAGCACACTGTTCCTATTGTGTCCTCTATAATAGTCTATTGATGGTGTTTTTAAACTATAATAGTCTAATGATGGTGTTTTTAACCCCCTTTTTTTAAATATATATATTTTATACATACGTGCAGTCCTTTTATATCCCAGTGTTTTTACCAATATGCCCCGTACTTAGTTTATATTCCTTGTCAGTCCACTTACTTATTGCCCATGGCCATATTACCCTGAAAGTGCCTGATCTTGTCTAACCTGGGAAACTAAGCAGGGTCGGGCCTCGTTAGTACCAGGATGGGAGACCGCCTGGGAATACCAGGTGCTGTAGCCCTTTTTTTTTTTCTTTTTTTTATTTAGTTGGTCTCTTGCTGCTTTTTGGTCCACGCTGGGACCTGTAGTCCCACGGCTCCAGGACAGGCTTAAAAGCACCAGTTCTTTCAGCTTCCTATCAGGCCAATAGAAGGAGCAGTGACTCCGAGCACGTAGCTTGCAGATCCAACCCATCTCACTCTGTGGAGTCCTCCCCCGGAAGTGATCCCGTGACCTCAGCCACAGCTTCTTCCTGATGGCCACAGGATCTGCTCCAGGCTGAGCAGCAACAACGACTGCAGTTTACCATCTCTGCATAGAAAAACGGATCCAGATCTGAAGCTTCCCTACAGACCACTGACACACAGATGAGCCTTTGTATTTCCTGTTTCCTACTCTGCATCTTCTACATCTGTGCAGCCCATGGATCCGGGACAAGGACTACAGGATCTTTACAGATGAGCCTTCCTTTGCTTCCTTTCCTGTAAGTGTGATTGATATTTGTGTCATTAAAATAATCTTTTAATACTGCACTTAGGTGGCGCTTCCTTTTTCTCTACCCTTTTTTGTCTAAAACGGGGCACATGGGTCAGTTGTCCCTGTCGGAGGGCAGAGAGGAGGTTGGTGCCATTGTCGCAAACTACCATTCCCGGAATAAGCTAGCGTGGCGTCAACCACCTCTGAGCCTGCCGCTGTAGCACTGACAGAATCTCTGCCCCAGTGTGTCTCCTGTCCCCCAAGCACACCAGCTAAAGCACTGCATGGCATCTTTTTGCGTAGCCCCTAGAACGCCTATGGAGCACCGCTGGTTCAGAGGACAAATCAGAACAGGAAGAGGCCATGGAGGAAGAAGAAGAGGAGGGGTGGAGGAGAGAGGTGTGGCAGAATCACCACTAGTAGAATTTTGGAGGCCTGGTGGCGGAACAACCTCCAACACTACTACACCCTGTCCTGCATCCTTCCCTGCTGCCAGCAGAGTCACCCAATGCGCGTTGAAAGATAGGTAATGTCCCTGTCCATGCCTGCTGGACCATGAGTCAGCGGTAATATGCACCTTACCGCTGACCGCCCTGTCCAGCGAGGCATGGATATTGCCTTCCACATGCCGGTAGAGAGCCGGAATCGCCTCCCGTGAAAAAAAGTGGCGTTTGGGAACCTGCAATTTGAGAACCTGCCACTGAGGTACCGCACATTCCACAAACTCACGGAAGGGGGCAGAGTCTACCAACTGAAAAGGCAGCAGTTGAAGTGCTAGCAATTTAGCCAAGCTAGCATTCAACCGCTGGGCATGTGGATGGCTGGGAGCGAACTTCTTTCGCCGGTGGAGCAACTGGGGTAGGGAAATCTGCCTGCTAGAATTGGATGTTGGAGTACCGATAGCAGAGTGCCCGCAAGTACTTGGCTGTGACACACCTAATTCTACACCTTCATTCCTCTCAGTGCAGGTTTCTGAGAGGACTGAAGGTATAGTGGGGTTGGAGATCCCAGCTGATGAGGAGGAGCAAGGAGAGGTCTGCCTTGTTCTTTAGTGTGGTTCTTTTAGGTAGTGTTGCCAACGGGCTGCATGAGAGCTCGACATATTTCTGATTAAGCATGTGGTGCCCAAGCGCTTGCTGTCTAGTCCACGCTTGATACTCTTCAGATATATGTTGCAAATAGCAATGGTGCACACCGAAGAACTTTTGGAATAACGCGCAGAGTCACCAGCGCCCTGCACTTGCGGAGCTCTGCGGTGTGATGCAGTCAGTTGGCTGCCCTTAAGCTGGCCCCTGGAGGGCATCCTGCCTCGTTGAAGATGTGCCTCCTCCTCCACCTCCTCCTCCTCTCTCCTATCAGGCACCCACATAGAGTCAGTGAGCTCATCATCCCCTCCCTCCTCTTCACTGGAGCAAACCTGGCAATATGCTGCAGCTGGGGGAACATGACTGCCAGTTTGTTGTCCTTCTTGGGCAACCCCTCTCTCTGGGCTCACGTTACTGCCTTCCTCAAGCTGGGTACCATCATCGGAGCCTTCAAAACGCTGCGCATATCTCCTGCAGCATGTACCCGACACTGTGGTCGAACAGTTCAGGACACTCCTCCGGTGGGGCTAGGGAAGGAGTAACTGATGATGACCTTGAGTCCAAGGAATAGGCCGCTTTGGCAGCCAAGGTAGCCTGGGTGACAGAGGATGAGTAGGATGATGACGGCTTGGTTCTCCACTCTACCAACTCTTCAGCATGTTGTGGCTCAACACGGCCAGCTGCTGAGAAAAAGGACAAGCGTGCCCCACGGCCACGTGCTGATGAGGATGCACCGTGTCCATGACCAGCACTGTGGCCTCTAGACACAGAGCCTGCTTGCCCTCTTTTATTGGCCTGTGAGTGTCTGCCTCTCCTTGTTGGCCTTCCAGGCATACTGTCTTTGATGTATTGGAATAGGTACACAAGGAATGGCCTGCAGTGAGATGTAGCTGCACAAAGCTGGGATGTATATATATATACTGATTATACTGCAGCTAGCTGAATCGCTTGCCTGTCTGTAGTATTATTAGGAAGAAAACAACAGGAATTGTCTGCAGTGAGCTTTAGCTGCACACTGTGCCCAGTATACAGTACACGAATATACTGCAGCTTGGTGAATCAACTGCCTGCCTGTGGTATTATTAGGAAGAGAACACCAGCAATTGTCTGCAATTAGCTTTAGCTCCTCACCAATGCAGTCAGTTCCTGTCAGTTTCTGGTCAGTTTCTGTGCCGGAAACTGATTGGAACTGACTGCATGGTGTGAAATAGCGCCATTGGAATACATGGAAAACACTGTGCATGCATTTTTAGTTCACACCACAAAAATGCACTCATACATTCCGGATCAGTTTTTGCTTACAGTTCACACCACACACAGTTCCAGTGCAGTTTCAGTGAGTTTTGATACAATTTGCTAGGTTCCAGTACAGTTCTGTGCAGAAAAAATGCAGCACGCTCTACTTTTTTTTTTCTGCGCCAGAAGCTGACTGCACTGGTGTGAACCAGAGACATTGGAATACATGGAAAACACTGCATGCATTTTTAGGGCAGAAAAAACCCACAGAACTGCATCTGGTGTGAACTAGCACTTAGTGTAGAGCAAAAGCGCACAGAACTGCATCTGGTGTGAACTAGCACTAGAGCTACATACTAGGAAGTCATGCAGCCCGGCAGGTCAGGAAAGGGAGGGGATGAGCGAGCGCCCCCCCTCCTGATCATACCAGGCCGCATGCCCTCAACATGGGGGGATGGGTGCTTTGGGGGCAGGGGGGCTCTGCGCCCCCCTACCCCAAAGCACCTTGCCACCATGTTGATGGGGACAAGGGCCTCTTCCCGACAACCCTTGCCCGGTGATTGTCAGGGTCTGCGGGCGGGGGGCTTATCGGAATCTGGAAGAAGTCTACTGTCTTTTTTAACAATACACTACTTTGTTTTTTGGTGAATGGGTAGGGGTACAATGTACCCAATACTCATTCACATAGGGTGGGGGGCTGGGATTTGGGGTCTCCCTTGTTAAAGGGGGCTTCCAGATTCCGATAAGCCCCCTGCCCGCAGACCCCAACAACCACTGGGCAAGGGTTGTCGGGAAGAGGCCCTTGTCCCCATCAACATGGGGGCAAGGTACTTTGGGGTGGGGGGCGCAGAGCCCCCCCTTCCCCAAAGCACCCATCCCCCCATGTTGAGGGCATGCGGCCTGGTATGGTTCAGGAGGGGGGGCGCTCGCTCGTCCCCTCCCTTTCCTGACCTGTCGGGCTGCATGCTCGTATAAGGGTCTGGTATGGATTTTGGGGGGACCTCGCGCCATTTTGGTGTGGTGGGTCCCCTCCAAATCCATACTAGACCCAAGGGCCTGTTATGAATCTGGGGGGGGACCCCACACTGTTTTTTTTTTCTCAATTATTTTTTTTTTTTCAGCCGGCAATTTTATTTATTTTTTTCCACCCGGCAATTTTTTTTTTTTACATTCAGCGGGAAGCCCGCTAACAACTGATGACTCATCGGTTGTTAAGGACGTGACGGCCGGCTTACCGGCCCCCTCCCCCTCCTTAGCAACCAGCTATATACAGTGTAAAAAAAAACGCAAATCGCGGTAAAAACTCGGTACTTGCGTTTTGAATGCGGGTCCATTGAATTCTATTGCTTTTTGCGGGAAAAAAGTCCCAGACCCTTTCCAAAAATGCAGAGGCACAAAAATGCATTGATGTGAACATGTTCCATAGGAACCCATGTTAAAGAATTTTCCTGCATTTCTGCAAAATGCATCAAAAAACGCATTAGTGTGAAACAAGCCTAAGATAAGGCCTTGTTCTGAAAAACAAAAATCTTTTATTTTTCTGCAACAGAGGTACATTAATGGTATAATGGCACATACAGTAGGTAAGAAAAAGTTGAACTTTAAATATGTGAGGTTTAAAAAAGATACACTCCACCTCCATACTCCCAAAGGAGTTTCTAATCAGTGGCACCTAATGTGGAGCACTGGATGCTAATTCATTGGATTTAAAGTGGTAGTAATTACAGGGGAATACTTTTTCTATATGACAAATAAGCTATTTCATTCATTTGGATTATGAAAATGAATACACGTGTCAATTTTATATCTAATTTGTTTAAGTGTGTGTATATATAAGTGTGAGATACTGTGTAAATAAATAAAAAAAAAAATATATATATATATATATATATATATATATATATATATATATTTACACAGTATCTCACAAAAGTGAGTACACCCCTCACATTTTTGTAAATATTTTATTATATCTTTTCATGTGACAACACTGAAGAAATGACACTTTGCTACAATGTAAAGTAGTGAGTGTAAAGCTTGTATAACAGTGTAAATTTGCTGTCCCCTCAAAATAACTCAACAGACAGCCATTAATGTCTAAACCACTGGCAACAAAAGTGAGTACACCCCTAAGTGAAAATGTCCAAATTGGGCCTAATTAGCCATTTTCCCTCCCTGGTATCATGTGACTCGTTAGTGTTATAAGATCTCAGGTGTGAATGGTGAGCATGTGTGTTAAATTTGGTGTTATCGCTCTCTCTCTTATACTGGTCACAACTGGGGTGCCATTAGAAGAAATGGCATCACAAACGTGCCCCACGTTTTGCATCCATTTTTAAACCGATGGGGTGGAATCGTGGCAATTCCAACCATGATCATGGGTGAATGCAGCCTTAGCAGTGGCGTAGCGTGGGGGGGCAGGGGGGGCCGTGGCCCCGGGCACGACATTTGGGGGGGCGAAATTTCGTGCCTCCTCCTAATTTTCATTTCCTGTGTCCCCGATCTCTGGCCGCCATGTTTTAGGGTCCAGCGCCCTGTGATTGGGCGTATGGGGGTCATATGCGGCGTGGGGCTGGCCTGTCCGCGATCGCTTTTGAAGTCCCGCCTCCGCACATGACCGCCATTCACCCAATCACAGTGCACCAAAAAACACTGAACATGGCGGCAGGAGACAAGCACTGGAAGTGTGAGCCGCCGGGGCCGCTGTCTTCGCCTCCGCCTGTCCCTCTGGTACGGCGCTGTGTGTCTAGCGGAGGGGTGGGGCTCAGTGGAGATGGGAGCATGAAGGTGCAGCGTCTTTTAGCTGACCTCCCGCCCGGCGTGCATTCAGGTGAATGGCGCTGGCGGGGAGTTGGGACTCCAAAGCAATTTTGCACATCCAGTGCTGAGGTCCTGAGGAGAGTCCTGATGATGGTCGATGAAGCCACGAAGAGCGGGCAGAGGTAAGGAGGAGGAAGGATCTGCACCGAGCTGTGTGGAGGGGGGGGGTGTGAGTAGTGCAGGAAGTAGGAGTCAGGTGGGTCTGCGTATGTGTCAGTGTAGGTGTAAGGTCGGTATGTCAGTGTATGTGTCAGGTAGGTGTCGGGGGTTAGTGTATGTGTCAGTTAGTGTAATAGTCAGTGTTGGTGTCAGGTAGGTCAGTGTATTGATCAGGTGGGTCAGTGTAATGTGAGTAGTGCAGGAAGTAGGAGTGAGGTGGGTCAGTGTAGGTGTCAGGTAGGTTAGTGTAGGTGTCAGGTAGGTCAGTTTAATGGTCACGTAGGTCAGTGTAATGGTCAGGTAGGTCAGGTGAGTCAGTGTAATGTGAGTATTGCAGGAAGTAGGAGTCAGGTGGATATCAGTGCATGTGTCAGGGGGTCAGTGTAGTGGTCAGATAGGTCACACGTGTTGCAGGGTAAAGTGGAGTCAGAGTGCAGCTGGGGGGGGGGGGCGGCAAAAATCTATGCATCAGCCCTGGTGGTCAGTGTGGTGTGTAGTGGTCAGTGTTTAGTGTAGTGGTCAGTGTGGTGTGTAGTGTAGTGATCAGTGTGTAGTGTAGTGGTCAGTGTAGTGGTGTGTGGGTTAGTGGTCAGTGTGTAGTGTAGTGGTCAGTGTAGTAGTGCAGGAAGTAGGAGTCAGGTGGATCAGTGCATGTGTCAGGTAGGTGTGTCAGGGGGTCAGTGTAGTTGTGTGTAGTGTGGTGTGCAGTGTAGTGGTCAGTGTGTAGTGGTCAGTGTGTAGTGTAGTGGTGTGTAGTGTGGTGTGCAGTGTAGGGGTCAGTGTGTAGTGTAGTGGTCAGTGTGTAGGAGTCAGTGTATAGTGTAGTGGTCAGTGTGTAGGGGTCAGTGTATAATGTAGTGGTCAGTGTGTAGTGATCAGTGTATAGTATAGTGTAGTGGTCAGTGTGGTGTGCAGTGTAGTGGCCAGTGTATAGTGTAGTGGTCAGTGTGTAGTGTAGTTGTCAGTGTGCAGTGTGCAGTGTAGTGTAGTGGCCAATGTAGGAATCGGGTAGGTCAGTGCAGTGGATAGGTAGGTAAGTGTAATGGTCAGTCTAGGAATCATGTAGGTCCGTGTAGAGGTTAGTGTAGTGGTCAGTATAGGAATCAGGCTGGTCAGTACTATTGAGGGAAGGGAATCCGGGAGTGCGAAAAGTCCGCAGGTTAGGGGGCGCAAATTTCTTGCCTTGCCCCGGACACTGACAACTCACGCTATGCCACTGAGCCTTAGGGAGATGTTTTACTTGCCAAAGCATTTGTATTTCTCTATATCCTATGGTGATGTATACACAACACCACACAGCCCTGTTTGACGGGAAATATCCTTCTGCTCTCTCTTTCTATTAGCATGCCCTTTTTAGCACATCAACACTGCAGCACAACTGCAAGGTCTGCCATACACGGAGCAAATTTATTTCCTGCAGCCACGGGTTGATGTGGGAATCCCTCCTGCCGGGCCATTGTCTTCTCTGGCGGGGGGGGGAGGAAGGCAGGGGAAGCCGGGAGAAGACAGTGATTATTGCTAGCGGCTATAGCAGCCACCAGCGATAATCGCAGGTAAAACCCGGCATGCTGATTTTACCCAAACATCTTGATACATTCAGCCTTCCCATACACAGTTTGAGCCTTGGCTGGTTCCTGCTGAACTGGCCCAGATTCGAACCATTTATGGCCTGCCTTAGCTATTGCGCTGTTTTTCCTTCTCCAAGTATGATCTCTGCAGGTAATGTAAGAGGGTGATACCAAGTAAAATGCAGGTAACTATACTATTTTCATTTAAAAAATACATTTAATGATGAATTTAATGACTATAGAGCCACAATAATTTGTGTCTTATATCTGCCTGAAGCTCGGCTTTAAATTCTACCTGTACAACCTATGACCTTTTAAAGGACATCTGAACCCAGTCTATGGGCAATAAATAATTTACATATTCTTAAAGTGGTTGTAAAGGAAGAAGATTTTTTTTATCTTAATGCATTCTAAATGTTTCCTGCAGTGTTATGAACACTTTAAGAATGTACATGGTGGAGACATGTGGAGACATGACAAGCTTTTCCTTCCATGGAGCAGAGGGCAGACAGAAATTTGTCTTCAGGTCATGGAGGGGATTTGCATGATATGTGGGGAAGAAAATTTAAGTCCATACTGCGCATTGCTTGATATCTATGTTTAATCTCAATCACAGTAAACTATCTTGTTTTACGTCAGCTGGAAGCAAAAGAAGATTTAGATAGTAGGATTGTTCTAGTTGGTGCTAGCTTTTTTTTCATGTATTGGGGAATGAAAGTGAGTAGCCTTTTAGGCTCACCTTTCCTCATGGGATCACTGTATCTGCAGGTGTTTAATTAAGATGATGTAGGTTGTCTAAAAAAAAAAAAAATGACAGGCTAGGCAAGTTATGGCTGCAGGGCCAGGGAGGTGAAAAGTTCAGGATGGGTCAGGCAAAGGTGAAGAAATTAGGACAGGCAGGGAATGGTTAATCAGGTCACCTGTGGTAGTGGGTTCTGGAAGGTTTTGAGAATCAGTCAGGGATTGGTCAGCAAGGTCAGGTGTCATCTAGGAAAGTTCTGGAAGCAGGTTCTGGCCTATTTAAAGAACGGTGCCATCTGGGTCAGTGCCGTGCTACCTGAAGATTCCAGCAGGAGGAGCTCACGTACCGCTATGGAGTCCCTAATTCGCCAACTACTGACCAGAGCTGAAGCAGCGGGTGGAGAAGATTGGATCCGGCACTGCCTCACATTACCTTCATTCCCGGTCCCAGGCTTGAGCGGCGAGGACGTCCAGGCAACAGGCGGCGGAAGCGGAGCAATGGTACCTCCCCAGCAGCCATGTCCAGAGGTGGTGTCCCCAGATCCTGCAGGTCCAGCGGCGGACGTGAGCGCTGACGTCACAGAGGAAGGAGTTTCGGGGATAAGAGCAAGCAAGCGGAGACGCCCTTTGAGGGGGGGTTCCAGCCCGGGTCAGCCCTCCACGAGTGATGGCAGCCGAGAGTCTCCTTTTCTTTCTTACAGGAGCTGGCGCACATGCGCAAGGGATCCCGGAGTATTGGGACGAGAGGCACCGGGCACCGCAGCAGCGGCCGGTGTTTTACCCCCCCAGCCTATCCAGAAAGTCTGTCAGCAGGAGCCTAGTCGCAACAGGAGAAGTGGTCGCGGGGCTACAAGCGCATCCACTCGTCCAGAAGAACTACTGACCGGCAGTATCCCTGTGTGGTGCACGTCTCCGGTGGCAACCCCTGGAGTAAACCCCTGGAGTAAACCATACTGGTGAGTTAGCAACATCTTCTCAAGTATCTGCTTTATCTGCATCACTAGAGCAATTAATTAATGTTATGCGGGAACAGGCTGTTGCTCAGTATGTTCCCAGGGAAAGTGCTGTGTCTGGAGTTTGGTCAGCTGTTGCTGCTGCTCCTGCACCTATGCCTCAATTACACTTTAACCAAGGTAACAGCTGTGGGAGTGAGGCTGCTAGACATGTATCTGATTCTATGTTTAAGGAATGCATGCCTTGCTTTCTGTCACCATTGGGATTTCATTTAACTGTTTCAACTAAGGAAAGAATCTGGAAGGGGGAATATATGGACCTCAGTACACTTGTTCCTCCTTCCAGGGATTCATCCAAATATGACAAAAAAGATGAAAAGACGGATGAGGAGCGTAGGAGAGCTCTCATTAAGACATTCTATGGTTGGTTACAAGCATTTATCATTTATTCCAGTATATTATGTGAAATATTCCCTGAGAAGAGTCCTTTTTTGTTTCAACATATTGACATAATTTTAGAAGCTTACAGGAGCTTTACCGGAATGTCATGGTTGCTGTATGACAAGGCTTCCCGGCAAAAGCTGGCTGTGCAGCCTTCCTTGCAATGGGGGTCCAAAGACATTGGGCTCTGGCTCAACTTGTTTTTACCCCAGAAACAGCCTTTTTCACGAGCAACAATGTCGGCTACAATGCAGGTAACAAACAATACTGGTTATAAAAAAGGCTTGTACTTCGCTTTTAATGACACTCATTGCAAATGGATGTCTTCATGTAAATACAAGCATGAGTGTGCATTTTGCGCTGGGAATCACCCGGTTACAAAATGTTTTTGGAAATTACAGGCAAACACAAAGGAGGGTTTTTTTAAAGGCAGTTACGCCAGTGATGTTAGCAAACATGCTGCCGTGGTTGCAACTCTGCCCAAACCAGCAGATGGCCTATCTGCTAATTAACGGTTTCTCGGAAGGTTTCAAGTTATCTAGTTTTTCCGGGGAAGGTTGTACATTAGTTGGGAATTTGAGGTCTGTCGAGGAATCGCCATCAATAGTTAAAGCAAAATTAATGAAAGAAGTCAAGGCGGGTAGAATGGAGGGTCCTTTTGACCACCCCCCCTTTTCGGATTTCAGGATTTCTCCCTTAGGTTTGGTCCCAAAGAAGGAGCCTAATGAATTTTGTTTAATTCATCATTTATCTTTTTCGTTTGGCGCTTCGTTGAATGACCAGATTGACACTAAGTTTATATCAGTGTCCTATGCATCATTCGATTCGGCCGTAGAGAAAGTTAGGTTATTGGGAAGAAATGCGTTAATGGCAAAAGCAGATATTCAATCTGCATTTCGCCTCCTTCCTTTGAACCCGGAATGTTTTGATAATCAATTTTATTTTGATAAAGCGTTACCAATGGGATGCTCTATTTCTTGCTTTTATTTTGAAGCCTTCTCCACGTTTGTTGAATGGGTGGTAAGTATAATGTCAAATTCCACCTGCCTATTTCATTATTTGGATGATTTTTTTATTTTTAGGTCCTGAGGGCTCGGGCAATTGCTTACAGCTCTTGTCTTCCTTCCAACTGGTATGCAAGCATTTTGGGATACCTTTGGCGGAAGATAAGACGGTACCTCCTACAACTTGTATTGATTTTTTGGGGATAACATTGGATTCTGTCACTATGAAGTTTCGTCTGCCTGGTGAAAAAATCTTTAAGTTATCTCAGACATTGAGATTGTTAATTAGGAGACATAAGGTAACGGTGAAGGAGATGCAGTCCCTATTGGGCCAGTTGGCCTTTCCAACCAGGGTGCTACCAATGGGTAGGGTTTTTGCTAGGTCTTTATATGCTTCCATTTCAGGGCTGATCCCCATATTAGGTTGTCATCAGACATCAAGAAAGATTTGATGGTCTGGTTACTATTCCTGGAGCAATACAATGGAAAACCATGTGGCAAATTTATTCTGGACAGTAGCTTCCATCTTGAGACTGATGCTGCTGGTTCGGTTGGTTTCCGTGCTGTTTGGAGAAACCATTGGTGTGCTGCAGTATGGCCAAGAAGCTGGGTTAGCAATGGTTTCTGCAAGAACATAGTTCTGTTGGAACTATTCCCTGTGATTGTAGCGTTAGAAATTTGGGGGTCCTTACTTTGTAAATCGCAGGTTGCTGGTTAGTACGGACAACAAAGGGGTATCGTTTTCAGTTAATAGGCTCTCATCTAAGTCACCTACGGTTGTTTCAATGTTTGAGACATTTGGTTTTTTTCTGTTTAAAATGGAACATCTGGCTGAAAGCTAGTGCATCCCTGGCAAAACTAACATGGTCGCTGACGCTCTCTCTCGTCTGCAGATGGACCGGTTTTTCGAACTTCTGCCAGGAGCGGATCCAGTGGGGGTGATTTTCCCCTCCCATTTATGGGAACTAGTCTGATTTTTCAGAACATCCGAAACCTCTGTGGCTTCTTCTACGTGGAAGAGCTATAGTTCTTCATGGTTTTTATGGCCAACATATTTAATATCTCTCCGATTGTCATTATCTGACCATTCGGAGGAGTTGGTGCTTCTGTTTATTCAGTCCTTGAGCCTGAAAGATTATTCATGGTCTCATATTAGCAAAACCCTGTCTGGTGTTTCCTTTTTCTTGTGCCTTTTTAATCTGCCAGCTTGTCACAGCTTTCGGCAGGTTTTAAAGGGGTATAGGAAGGGTAATCTTATGAAAGATGTTAGGTCCCCTATTACATCGACCATTTTGGCCCAGATTTGCAGAATAACTTTGGTTTTATGCTTTTCAGCATACAAAGCTGTCCTGTTTAACTCAGTATTCTCTCTTGCATTCTTTGGGGCATGTTCGGGGTCTCGGAGATTCTTCCTGCCTCCAAGAATAGTGTTTCAGGCTTGTTATTGTCAAATTTTACACGTAAGAACAGAAAGTATTCGTTTATTTCTAGGTACCAGTAATATGGAACTCAGTAGGTATTGGGACGTGGATATCTTTACATAGGTGTGGTATTAGAGAAATTTGGTCCGGTCAGTAATCCTTCAGTCTTACTTGGATATCCGTCCGCATGGTTCAAAGTTCTTGTTTGTTCATGCAGATGGTAATCCAGTAACCATTTACTAATTTTCGGCAGTACTGAAGAGGTGTGTGTCTCATCTCCAGTTGGGTCATGCTAAAATAACGACTCACTCATTTCACATTGGTGCAGAATCTGAAGCCGCAAGGTTTGGTCTTGAAGGGAGTGTTATTAAGAAATTGGGTAGATGGAGGTCGGACTGTTACAAGTTATACATTCACCCTTATTAATTAATCATTTTATTTCATGTACTCCAGGTATTTCAGTCTGGATTTTAGGGCATTCTTTTATTTTTTGGGCACAGAAGAGAGCTGCGGATAGAAGTTATTCTGAAACTTTGGGCCTGGATCCTTCCGCCTTTTCGTATCTTTTTGGTATGGTCGTAGGGGTATGGTATGGGACGAGTTGCTGTTTGAGCTAGGGAGGTTATATACTATGTACAAAGCTCCGGATATACTATTAATACATATTGGAGGTAATGATATTGGAAAATTGAGAACGTTAAATTTTATTACAAATATGAAGGATACCTTTAAGTTCTTACGTTCGGCCTCCCCAGGCACAGTAATTGTCTTTTCGGAGGATAATTCCGCGTTTGCGTTGGTTGGAATCTCTCGTGCTTGAACCACTGGAAAAAGTTTGCAAACGCATAAATAAGGCCATGGAGAAATTTCTTGCTCCGGGGCTGGGTATATCATTTCGTCATCATGATCTTGAAGGTGGGTTGCAGGGTTTGTATAGGGATGATGGCGTCCATCTATCGCCTATTGGTCTTGATATATTTAATATGAACTTGCAAACATGCATTGAGTTGGCCACGGTTTGGGGTGGTGTGGACGAGAGGGGCGCTCTGAGCCCCGCTCCCGTCGGTTGGGAGAATTGAGACAATTTAATTTCGTTGCTAATCAGCTCGAGTCTAAGTGGCTGGGTTGAGTATGGTTATGGATAAATATTTTGGTTTTGGAAGTTAAAGTGTTGGTGTTTGATTAAATAGTTTTGAAAACCAGGCTGTGGCCAATAATAATCCAAAAGATATTATATCTATGCTTTGGTATAAATTTTGTATATATAATGCAATATTTTGAATAAACTCAGATGTTTAAGTTATATTATGTTTTCCGGGTATTATTTACTCTATGCATGTTTGCTGTATGAGTGATGCATGTGATCCCATGGGGAATGAAAGGGAGTAGCCTTTTAGGCTCACCTTTCCTCATGGGATCACTGTATCTGCAGGTGTTTAATTAAGATGAGGTAGGGTGTCTAAAAAAAAAAAAGGAAAAAAAATGCTAGGCCAGGTTATGGCCGCAGGGCCAGGGAGGTGAAAAGTTCAGGATGGGTGAGGTAAAGGTGAAGAAATTAGGACAGGCAGGGAATGGTTAATCAGGTCAGCTGTGCTAGTGGGTTCTGGAAGGTTTTGTGAATCAGTCAGGGATTGGTCAGCAAGGTCAGGTGTCATCTAGGAAAGTTCTGGAAGCAGGTTCTGGCCTATCTAAAGAACGATGCCATCTGGGTCAGTGGCCGTG